>OX421965.1:4661844-5075052 GCA_949128115.1 Anaspis maculata
GGAGGAAAGCCCATTCAAATCTCTACAATTTGACATATCAGTCATTCATGTGCAATTTACGGTTCTTGAGTTAGAGCTTTCAGAACTTCCGGAAGCATCAACTTTCGGCATTCAATCAGCATGTTAAATTGATACTACCGTCATGTAGTGAGCAAACTAACCATAAATAGCTCTTGGCCATTAACCATAGATGATCAAAATTTGGAAAATCGATCATGGTGATGTTATTTGTGTAATTACAGGGTGAACTGTGAAAGCAAACTAACTTAAGAATGAAATAAAGGTAATAATAGCATTTGAAGGATGTCAGATACATTCGAAACTCATTATATGATGAAATTTGGGGTCGTCATTCAGAATATCCACTTTTCCACTTCGTATCTCTGCTGTTCTGGCCATAATTTTGAAAATATGGCGTTCAAAAAAACATATTATCAAAAAAAATTCGAAAAATTTGTTATGAAATTTTGGGATTCATATCAAAAGTGGAGGTCTATTAAATTTTCTTAAATTTGACATCTGAATCACTCATGTGCGACTTTTGGTTCTCAAGCTATACCTTTTCAAAGTCAATTTTCCCTTAGAATTCACCCTGTAGTTGCATAACAACCGTTACCATGATTGATTTTCTGGATAATAATGGTATGTGGTTGACAACTTATCATTATTTATGGTCAATTTGACTGCCACGTGGAGCTAAGATCAACTTGATATGCTGATTGGATAACAAAAGTTGATGCTTCAGGGAGTTCTAGAAGCCATAACCCAAGAACCGGAAGTAGCACGTACATAAATAAAATGTCAAATTGTAGATAATTGAATAAGCTTTCATTCGCATACAAAATCTTTCATCTCACATTGACTGAAATGAAGATATTGACAAAAAACTGTTTTTTGGGCGCCATATTTTCAATATGGCGGCCAAGACAGCAAATATACGAAGTAGAAAAAAAAATCTTTTTCGAACGAAAGCTTCTTGACGATTAAGAAATTTTGCATTGTCTTATTGAACACCCTGTACAAAATTAATATGAATTATCTAGTGTCTCACAAAACCACGGACTGATAGCCAAAGGATTGAGTCAACGGACACTTCAAACAGAATACAAATTGATTGTGGTGATCCTAATTTACATCAAACTGAAAAAGGGCTAAATTTTTGGGAACGACGTATTGATTTGTGCGTAGTTTAGTTGATAGTCATAATGATCTATCATTTTTTTCCTTCTATGCCCCAATCCCCAGTTATCGTCACTTGACTGTGGAGGAGACGATTTTGTTGTCTTTGTTGACGACTAGTTTATGTTTTACATGTATCTCTTACTTTGGGGGCGGCGCGGCGTGTGGGAGCGGCAGCGTTTGCAAAGAAACTCTAGCACAGTTTGAGTTGGGAGTTTCTGAATGTTTGAGGTAACATTGATATCTAGATCAGTGAAAACTGTTGAAAGATGCACTTTTTTCTTTTGGGGACGGAAGCTGGAGGCGGCACCATATTAAAACTAGCCTATGCTTTCCCCTTTTTAGTCAGCTATCCATATAGTGGAAGACTTAGATCTCTATGTCTTCGGGTTTATGTTTTTCATTTATCTCTTACTTTGGGGGCGGCGTGTGGAAGCGGCAGCGTTCGGCTAAGCAAATGTTGCACAGTTTGAGTTTGCAGTTTCTAAATGTTTGAGAAAACATCTCAATCAGTAACAATTGTTAGAGTTGCACTTTTTGTCGTTTGGGAGCGGAATCTGGGGGCGGCGACTAACCAAAATTAGCCTATCCCTTCCCATTTTCAGTCAGCTATTCATATAGCGGAAGAATTAGGTCGCTGTCTTCGGGTCTATATTTTTCATTCTAAATTGATTGGGGGCGGTTTTCAGCAATTTTCTCATATCGGCGGCACATATTGAAGATGGGGTGTTTCTGGGCTTACGTCTATAAGTGACAAGTATGTATTATTCATAAAATGAGAACATCAGCGCATTAGGTCTGGGAGAAATTGCAATATCGTGTTACCTATTTTAAGTTGATCGAAGGCGGTTTTCTCCATGTTGGCGGCGCAATATAGACATTCAATACAGTCTAGTCAGCTTTGGGAATGACAGCTGTAACAGCGAGAACATCAGAAAGCTAGGGCGTCCAGTATGCGAGGAGTTCTAGGAACGGACGAACGGACGGACGGAGGAACGGACAAAGCGGCTGCAATAGCGACTTTCATCAAGATGGAAAATGCACCAAAAATGTCCCAAGGTATACGGTTCTGCCCTGAGTACCTACGTCAAGCGTCATGTCATCACTCATCTCATCAGTATACTCTACAGAATCACGGCCCCGAGAGTTACCACTTTCGAATGACTTGACTTCACTTAACCTCAAGCAAATTTCACTACATATTTGTGAAATCCTACTCCTCCAGATAATGGGTGCATCCTCTTCATGTAAAGCAAAGTGGGTTATAGGTGTAAGTATACTACACACGTGTGTGTGTGTGTGTAAAACACAACTCGGCACAAACTCGAGTAAGGTAGCGGTCTTTCAGCTTATACGTTAAGTACGGTCGCGTGCTTAGTGCCTCGACCGGAACGGAGAATGTGACAAGTCGAAGAACCCCACCTGTCTACCACGTTCGCATCCATTCGTAAACAGACGCAGCGTATACCCTACCTATCTACCTGCGACACGAAACATCCTTTTTGATTTACCGCGTAAATCGCAAACGCTGCCGTATGTTTTGTGTGAGCTTTCTCTCGTATGTCTTTTCGTCTTTCCACAAAATCCTACATAGGTAAGCCCGAAAAAGATAAAGTCTGTACGACACATCCTAGTCAGTTTAAAGAATCACGGAATGGTTACGTCGAAAGAAAAATACTCTAGGTACACGTTTGTCGTAACAGTATCATATGCAGCACAAATAATACAGTCTGGTGACACATAAAGCACAAAGCAAAAGTTGGATGATGCTCAAACCCGACCCGCGATGTCAAGCCGGAGAGATGCGGTGGTTGGTGGCGGTGATACATACATTCAGAGCGCGCCACTGCAGAGATCCTAATCTGTTTCCTGTCCTTGTCGCTTCTCTCCTATTTATTGATGTTCATCCCAGAGCCTTCTGGTCTGGGGGCGAACGATGATGCAAACTTATGGGTCTGGATTAGGAGTGGCGTAAAGAACACGAGTTTGTGTAAACTGCAAATTTTATTTTGTTCTTTGGGTATCCATGCTTATGCCTACCGAAACTAGGTACCTACTTATTTCAAATATTTGGGCCATATCGAGGACCATATTCATTTGCCTTCAATCAATTGATCAAGTACAATTTTCAGAATTTTCAGCATCTTATTCTCAACATTTTTCAGACAGTTTTGGAAATAATTCAAAATACTGCACCTCGATAGGGATTCAATGAAGCATCATGCTATTGCGGGATTGAACTCAAACGTTTTGATCTATGCGGACCGGAGGAGTCCGCTCCATGCAACAATCGCATTCAAACTTGAATACTTTGCGAAGGGAACATACAAGTGAACGAGAACAAGTTCATTGTACAAATCGTGTAATTTACACACGGAAAATAAATGAACTGAGAACACAATCACAATAACGTCCGCTGGGCCAGGTACAAGATACGAGAAATGAAGCTTCTCGTGTCGGAACACAAACAATACTGGCAGAGAGCCGCATACAAACTAAACTGAGGAGAGTTGGAGACTCTCTGAAGTGAAGACGGGGCATAAGACTACCGCAATACAACAATTAAATTCAAAACGCAACGTGCCGGATCTACATAATTTCTAGCTTTCTCGCAAGTAGGAGAAAAATGGAAAACGACTTCCATGTGGCCGACGTGCGTTGCCGAAGTCCTGGCGTCTCCATTTCTGCCGCCACCACCAGGCCACCGGGACGGATGTTCCTGGCGTCGGCTCGTGGTTTCTGGAAGTTCTGCTAGCTCAGTTGGGAAGTAGTCGGTAGCTCAAAGTAACAGGGCCCTAGGCCTGACGTAGCTTCGGCCGACGCCTGACTTCGGCCGACGCACAGTGGTCCATTCCACGAGTCTAGCTGGACAAAAATTTAAAAAAAAAAAACATTTTCTTTTCAAATCGATCACGACCAATGTTCTTTGATAACCAATGAACCAAACTAGATTAATTGATTGGAAAGCTCCCTTGATACTCCGCCACGTACTTTTTGCGCAGGTTCTTAAACGATATAAAACAAGCCACTTTCAGTGGAAAAAGTCCTATCTGTTGCGTTCTTTCCACTACCGAACTACTGCATGTTTGAGTTCTGGCAAAATTTCTGTTCCCAAGAATATCCAGACACAGGTAAGTACTTTCAAATAATATACTTCTTCTTCATCCTAACCCACTTCACCCTATATTGGCAGCGATTTCTGTTTTTCTGATAGAGTCGCAATTGTTGATAATAGCTGCATTCCTTTTACACGAAATCTCAGATAATCTCACCTCAGTTAGAGAGAGAAAAAGCGAGAATTACATGAGAGGGAGAGAGACACAACTAGCAACTGAAGTAAGAATTCTCAGTTCAGATGATGAAAGGAACGCAGCTAAATGATTCGGTTCGGGATAAATACCCCCTTCCCAAGACTAATATTCCTAATCGAGCATTCATCTGAGGTTCGTAGATGATGTTTTGTTTTGCTCGTGGAATGGAGAAGATCATATTCGGAGCTGATTAGGTATATTAGTTTAAGTTCCTGCCATTTTCATGTGAGGGGAGCATGCGCCGGTTTTTTAACAGGCGGCAGTCGCAGCTTGACAGTTGACGACGAGATTCTCGGGCAAAACCTTCAAACACACTTAATAAGAAAAAGTTATTTCAGTGATTAGTGATGAAGCGACAAGGAAAGTTTGAACATGTTAGAATGCGAGAAATCGAAGGCTCGTGTGGAAGCAAGCAAACATTGTGCGTTTGGTGGTTGTTTCACTGACTCGCGATACGTTTCTGTCGACACAAGCGCCATCTACTGAGATATGCGCAAACTAAGACTCACTCTTGTCATTTGTCCGAAGAGTTTTTATAGTCGGCAGTCGCCGGATCCCAGATCGCCAGTCATCTAGGTGATCTGAACGGGAGTCGGACAACTCGTCAACACCCAACTCATCGACAGGACAGCTCACCGACACCCAACTCATCGACAAGACAACTCACCGACAAGACAACTAATCGACAGGACAATTCGCCGACAGGACAACTCGCCGACGGGACAACTCGCCGACAGGACAACTCACCGACCAGAAAACTCACCGACAAGACACGTCACCGACGGGACAACTAGACGACAGGACAATTAGTTAAAGGTGCTAGGACTATTCTTCGCGCGGACAATGGTTCACACTAGAGACCGGATTTTAGGCCGTTAAAAAGTGGAAATTAGGACACATCTTTAGGCAGATAGAAGTTCTATTTTAGGACGTTTTAGGCCGTAACGACTAAAATAGGCAAAATAGGCCGAAAACATTTTTCGTTTGTAATAACGAAATTATTGATTTTTTAGTATTGTCTCCCTGAAATAGTCATTTTACCGACTGTTTTGAGTCCACAAAACACGAATTTTTGCAAACTGTATCTGAAAAATTTTCTCAAGGTGTTATTGCATTGTTGATTTAGCAGTTTAGTTGTTGTAGTTACATTACGGAATAGGCAACTTCACTATGGCCGATATAGAGGACACAAATTGGTGTTTGGAAAGCTCATGCTAGAAAATGATGTATGCAACAAGTACGCAAAATGCTTCGGCGGCTCATTCGCTCTTAGGGATAATGCGGATTCATCCGCTAAGGGTTGATTTTGCGTACTTGTTACATAAATCACCAATTGGTGTCGAAATGAATAAAAGTGACATACAGTACGGAACAAATAAAACAATGTGAATCATCTCTACCGTAACATAGAAAAAACCTATTGTAGGTTGTTGAAAAAGCACTTTTGGACACTAAATCCGAGTTTTGATAATTTTAGGCAAATCAGACAAATCAAACGAAGAGGTTGACATCAATCACCTGAGAGGTTGACTCTCATAGTTTGAATGGAACAAATCAGAAAATGGATATTTTTTTCAACATTGGTGGACCATTTCCTCCAAAAAATCGAAAAAGCCTATTTTAGGCCGTTAAAAACGTCTTCTCAGGACAGTAAATCCGATTTTGCCAGTTTTAGGCATTTAGGCAAAAACAAAGGGGTGTCAAAAGCAATGTTTTTTCAACACTAATAATTATTTCAAGGTCTCATGCACATACCTAAAGCAGAAACAAAAAGGCATTTTGCCTAGAATCCGGTCTCTACACCTTTTTCAGTTGTAGTTCAGAAAATATCAATTGTATTTCAGATATCGTCAATTGAATTTCAGAATTTATCAAGTGTAGTTCAGAAAGCGTCAATTGTATTTCGGATTAGTCACTTGTAGTTCAGAAGGCGTCAATTGTATTTCAGATTTATCAAAATGTAGTTCAGAAAACTTGAACTGTACATCAGATTATGTCAATTGTATTTCAGAAAGCGTCAATTGAAGTTCAGAAGGCGTCAATTGTAGTTCAGAAGACATCAGTTGCATCTCTGATTAGTAAAATGTTGTTCAGAAAGTATCAATTTTATTCGGACTCCTGCAAATTGGGGCACTTTTGCACAGCCACAGCTTCGAACTCTTGATCTTCTTGTATGATGAACTGCAGATATTCGGCACATCTTCTGTGTAACAGATGCCTGCGGGGGTGTTAATCGCACGACCGGCTTCCGCAGCACTGAAGAACGACAAATGCTACAATTATCTTGGAGCTGCATTGATTGATAAATTATACATATAAATTATTTTCTGAACTACAAATGACATGTTCTGAAATACAAATCACGCTTTCTGATATACAAATGATGCTTTCTCAAATTCAATTTATTAATCTGAAATACAATTGACTGTTTCTGGAATACATTTGACTAATCTGAAATAAAATTGATACTTTCTGAACTACAATTCACTAATCTGAAATGCAATTGACGTCTTCTGAACTACAATTGACGATATCTGAAATACAACTGATATTTTCTGAACTACAACTGGAAAAGGTGTAGTTCACACCAAAGGCCACATAGGGCTCTGAGAAGCCCAATAAGGCACAAAGGAGCTTGTTATAGGTCAAATTTGCGGTTACCTTGACCTTGGTCACGCGACTTCATTCGACCGTAACCCTGGACAGTTTTTCCGTTGTACAGTAAACGGCTGGTTTGAGGTGATTTTCCCTTTGAAGGTTTTCCGAGTACGTAGCGCATCCGCAGTCCAATTGTGTCATTATCCAATTTAAATTCGATCCATTTCCTTCGAACAGCAGACCTGCAAAAGAGTTTGTTCATATTACGATATGCACCTTTATGTTTTCACCCGCTTACTGATAAAAAAATAGCTCTATCTTTTCGATTCTTCGTCGTGCTAATTCACCTAGGAGAATATTCCCGTGCCATTTTATTGCAGCCAGATGCTGATTTTCCTTTGGAAAATGGTTTGTTCACCTCGTGAACGTCAAATCAAAAACTGTCATAATTTGACGTATGGTCACCACGTGCAATCGGAGATCTGGTCAGGTGTCGGAAAGAGCCGAAATATTCCTGGGCGGTGAAGAACAAGAATGGGTTTATGCCACAAGCCGTGTGTGTTGTGAGATGCAGTATTTCTTTGTAGTCGGTGTGGTACGCGACATAAAATGGCAAAATACCGCAAATGAATTAGACGGGATGCCCTTTGGTATGATGACTACTTATACCAAGGTGATTAATTTTCGCCAAGGATGCGTTAACATTTCCCACTTAGAAAAAAAGATGGCGACGATTTTTGACGGGACCTGAATTTTTGTAAAACATAGACATGTGGGGTATGTTTTCTTACTAATTTTGACTTCCTGAACACGAATATCGAGTTTATTTTCACATTAGAAATCAAATCGACCTCATATTTTACATCTGAAAACGGAAAAAATAGCAGACTCTCGCTTATTTTCGAATTGAAAATTTTGTGTGCCATTTACAGCGATTTCCAGCCTTGAGCTTGTTGAATAGATCCCATGGAACAAGTTAACAGTGTAAGTTCTGCAAAATAACCCTTCAAACATGGCCAGGGTGCGCCTCAAATCATACCAAAAATGGGCGCTGGGACATATTTTGCTGCGGCTGGTTGGGGAATGTAAGTGTGGAAGGAAAAATGTTTTGCAACATGTTTTACTGTTAAATATATAAGCTAACACATACCAAGCATTTATCAACATACCATGACAATTTGAAACAAAATATGAGAAACAATTTTTCAGGATTTGTTCATAACTTTTTTATAACAGGTACAATTGATACCAAAAAAATGTAGCTTTGATTTTGATGATGTTTTTATCAAAGTAAATACATCAAGAGACCTTTCTCACCTGGAACAACCACCCTAGCTCAAAGTTTCATATAATATAAAACATTTTCGTCAGATCCGCGATTGTCAAACATCAGAAAAGCGTCTTTCAATAATTTCAAAATCCTTCTTTGAACTTGTTCTGGAATGCAACATAACGCTGATGGTTAAGCTTCGGCTTAAAGTTTTCTGTCTCGCCCGTGAACTCATTCATGTCTAGAAACTTCTGGACTGGATAATATGCACCAACGGCAAAGGTCAGTAGGATCTTCAGTGTTATTCGTATTCCTATGCCACCAACTTAAAATTTATTGTCTTGTGTGTGACAGAAGTTTGCGAGAATGGAAGTAATGAGCTATCAATGGAGGCTCAGAAGCGTCTAGGACGTGGACAAGCCACAGAGCATGAAAACATACACCATGTATTATAGGTTCTATAGTTGCAAAATAAGAGTTGAAATGTTGAAAAGGTCTTGGTCGAGGTCTTGGTGCCTACCTGATCACTTTTTCATATGTTTTCTACGTCCGTTTTTTATGCCTGTTCATGTCCTAGGTGTTTTTTCGCCTTCACTGGAAACTTTATACTTCCATTCTCGCAAATTCCAACACACACAAGACAACAAATTTTGAATTGGTGCCATAGTAATAGCACTGAAGATCCTACTGCCCTTTGCCGTTGATTCATATCCAGTCCGAAAATTTCCAGACACCTGAATGAGTTCATGGGAAAGATAGAAATACTCGTAGAAAACTTTGAACCGAAGATTCACCATCAGCCGTATGTTGCATTCCAGAACAAGTTTAAAGACAAAACTTTAAAATCAAAAGACGCTTTTCTGGATGTTTGGCAACCGCAAGTCTGACGAAAATGTTTCAATAATTATGAGTCGGTACACCGAAACTTTGAGCTAAAGTGGTAGTTTCAGGTGAGAAAGATCTCTTGATGTTTTTACCTTGATGGAAAACTTTATCAAAATCAAAGCTGTTTTTTAGTATAATTGAAAAAAAACTTATCAACAAATCATGAAAATTCATTTTTTCAGTTTTTTTTATCTGAAATTGCCATTGTATGTTAATCAATGCTCAGTATATGTAAGCTTACTATATTAAACAGTAAAATATATTGCAAAACATTTTCCATTTCACAATTACATTTCTTAATCAGCCGCAGAAAAATGTGCTCCCAGAGCCCATATTTTGTATGTTTTGGGGCGCACCCTGGCGATGTTTGTAGAGTTATTTTGCAAAACTTACACTGTTGACTTGTTCTGTGGGATCCATTTAACAAGCTCAAGGCTGGAAATCGCTGTAAATGGCACACAAAATTTTCAATTCGAAAATAAGCGAGAGTCTGCTATTTTTGCGGTTTTCAGATGTGAAATATGAGATCGATTTGATTTCTAATGTGAAAATAAACTCGATATTCGTGTTCAGGAGGTCAAAATTAGTAAGAAACCATATCCCACATGCCTATGTTTTATAAAAATTCGGGTCCTGTCAAAAATCGTCGCCATCTTTTTTTCTGAGTGGGAAATGTTGACGCATCCTTGGAGAAAATCAATCACCTTGGTATGAGTAGTTATCGTGCCAAAGGGCATCCCGTCTAATTCATTTGCGGTATTCAAAATCGTAGCACCCCGACTATTGGCAGGAAGTCCGGTCCTGCCTGGGCCCTTCGTGTTTTGATCTCTTGCGACCTTGAGCAACGTCTCCATTTTTATCAACCACGTGGAATTCAATATGATCGTGCATTCCTCAACGTCGAGGGTTTGAAATCACATTTTCTCTTATTGAGGTGTGAAAATCGCCATCAAGCTTTCTCAGGTTCTTCTGGTTTTCGATATTTTTCTTCCCTTTCCATCTTTTTGGCAGTTGTCTTCTTTTTTCTGTGGGCCATGCTTCTTGTGAAGTGGGGATTTTCTTTGTTATCTAGTGGGCATTCTTTAGTAGTCTCTGAAAAAGATAGACTCGGTGTTTTGGTGAAAGGCGCTGGTTAGCCAAATCTCATGTTTTGAGGAGCATCCACTGATTCACCTGAAAGATTATCAGCTTGGCTGGATGGGGTACTTGCCAATGGAATAGATTCAGCTGGAAATACTTTTGATTGCTAGTATAAGTGATAAGGGGACTCTACTGAGAATTTCACAAAAATCCCGTCGTTTTCTACAGAAGAACGAATTTGAAAAATTCTCCTAAAAGCTTCTCGCCAGGACAGGGATTTTGAGTGGGGTTGGTCTGACTGTGTGACAATGGAATAATCAAGAATGTCAGGGATGTCACTGTGACACTGTCATTTTGAACATGCTATCGCAAAACCGGTTTCCTATCGAATTCTCTTACCGTGAGCATTTAGACAATAAAATCGAACGATGTTTCGTAGGAACTGACTCCAGAAACCTCTTATAACACTGTCTCAGTCGAGATAATTTATTTCCAGGGGAAAATCTGGAGGATCACCAAATATCACAGAAATAAGAGGCCGAAAATGAACAGTGAGCTTTTATAGGTTCATCATTAGCATACAATTCCAGATAGGTGATACTTTAGAGCTACAAGAGATTCATGTGGGAAGGACGCGATGGATCTCCAAATAAAATGTGGGGAACAGGAACACTGATGTCCGAAATGAAGCCGAGGGTCAGCCAGGTCAGAGCACGGGTGACAAACATGCGAAAGGCTTTTAGGTGGACAGCACTGAAGACTAAAGAAAGAGACTAGTTAGGTTGAACAAGAAATGAACAAAACGAGTAGGTACTTACCGCCTAGATCAAAGCCTCGATCAAAGCAGTCAAAGGCAAAAAAAAGGGCACAGGAAGAAATCACGGTCGGCGGTTTGACGTTGTCAGTCAGACTTAGATCTTGTTGTTGTTTGAAAACGGCACCTTGACGACGTTATATCATTGCCAACCCAACGAGGAAAAAGAGCCCTTCTATGTTCTATATCTAATATATTTGTGACGTCACAAATATATTTTTAAAACACGCATTGCGGCCGCAATTTTGGGAATTTAGGAGAAATAAAAAATACGGGTACATTGTTTTTAACCATACTATCGATCAAGCCACTAAAAAAAAATAGGCAAGTACCCCATTTCAAATCTATCAAAGATACCACTACTTTACTATTTTGGGGCCAAATCACAACTTCCTCGCTTGTCCACAGGGCCCCTTGTTTCTTGGTACCGACAATCTCATACCCACCCATCTTGTCAGCCACGTCACCCTCTGGGTGCTTTTGGAGAATCACTGCTGTGCTAGGCTTTTCATTCCAAAATTGCGTAACCACAGCTTGAACAGCACGGCGCTCGCCTGCGGACTGGTTTGGACTAGTCTCCGCCTTCTCCTACGCTGTCCCTGACTAGGAATTATCGTCCCGAATCGCATCGTAGACATTCATGCTTCGCGACAGGCTGCTGGTGTCGACCCATTAATTCATTTCCACCCCTGCACCCGGATTGCTTCCGTCTCGATGGGAACCCGAGACGATAAGGTTGGATCTAGTCTGTAAGCGGTGCGACCGTGAAACTAGGCGCGCTACCGAATTTTGCGAAGTTCCAAACCGCCTGCAACCGTCTGTTTATTTTTTTCTTCCATCAAGTGTTACTACCTAGTTAGAGATTGTCGTGTCAAAAGTAAACTGTAGTCCTGAGCTACGATTCGTGAAATTATATTAAGTTGTAAAGCGCGTTTTTGAAAAAGGGAATTTCCAAATAAGTAACCGAGCGGGATTACAAGTGATATAGGCGAGATTTTAGGCGATTCGATTTTTCTGTGCACAGACAGGTTGGGGAAAGCGTCGCGGGATAGTTTGCTCCTTGCGTCGCGGTCTTGCTAGTATCACGGTGGATCTTAGCCAGGGTGTGTCAATTTTTTTTTTCTTTCAAGATCCCTTTCCTTTTTCTAAAATCAAAAGCGTTCTTTCTTTTGCAATGTAACTTTGTTCACTTTTCCAGTGAAACTGAGCATTTGAGGAGACCCTTCAGGCTCCAAAAAATTTGTATTGTTTTCAATTTAATTTTATATTTTTATTACCGCTACCTTCACTACCACTACTTTTCGATTGCTATTTAAATAGACTTCCGTCGCTGGCAGAAATAATACGTATCGCCTGTGTTTTATTTTTCACCTTGTGTTGCCCTACCGGAGTTGTATATAAAGAACTGCCGAATTGGGTCGTTCGACATTCACCAAATTGTGACCACAGACCCTGGCGCCCTTTTTACTTTACTTTTCCCTAATCGGGTTCTAAATTGGGAGGGTGAACTCGAACCACCCCCGAGTTAGCCGGTCACCTTTTGTCCAAATTACCTAGGACCTAGGACCAACTCCTAGAACACAATGTCTTTTGTTTCTTGAGTAGGGAATTTTGTGACAAGCTTTCTAAGATTACAGAAACTTTAAGAAATTAGAAGGGAGCACCTGATCTGCCAACGATAAGAGAAGACACAAGGGGGCTCGATAGGGCTCCAAACGATACTTGAAGATACAAGAGGGCTCAGTAGGGCTTGAAACGCTTCAATGTAGACACAAGAGAGGAGAGGCCTTTAAAAATCGGACAAAGACCTGGCGGGGTTTACTGGGGCTCCAAATGACACTTTGGGACACAAGGGGGCCCCGTAGAACTTTGACCAACACATAAAGACTAACAGGAGCTAACAGGAGCTTGAAAAACCAACACAATGAGAAAATGGGCTCAGCAGGGCAAAGAATGAAACATAAAGACACAGGGGGGCCACATAGGGCTCTAAAAAACCTAATATGACACAAAGGAGTTTCCCAAGATTCCAGAAACATCGCGAAGTCGAAAGAGGGTAACCTGGTCTGCAAACGATGATTGAAGACACAAGGAGGCTCAGTAGGGCTCCAAACAGTACTTGGAGTTACAAGGGGGCTCAGTAAGGCTTGAAACGCTCCAATGTAGATACAAGAGAGGAGAGGCCTCTAAAAATCGGACAAAAGCCTGGCGGGGTTTACTGGGGCTCCAAATGACACTTGAGGACATGAGGGGGCCCCGTAGAATTTTGACCAACACCATAAAGACTAACAGGAGCTAACTAGAGCTTGGAAAACCAACACATTGAAAAAAGGGTTTTAGCAGGGCTACAAATGAAACATAAAGACACAAGGGAGCCACATAGGGCTTTAAAAACCTAATATGGCACAAAGGAGCTTTCTAAGATTCCAGAGACATCAAGAAGTCAAATGGGGGTAACCTGGTCTGCAAACGATGATTGAAGACACAAGGGGGCTCAATAGGGCTCCAAACAGTACTTGAAGATACAAGGGGGCTCAGTAAGGCTTGAAACGCTCCAATGTAGATACAAGAGAGGAGAGGCCTCTAAAAATCGGACAAAAGCCTGGCGGGGTTTACTGGGGCTCTAAATGACACTTGGGGACATGAGGGGGCCCCGTAGAACTTTGACCAACATCATAAAGACTAACAGGAGCTAACTAGAGCTTGGAAAACTAACACATTGAAAAAAGGGTCTCAGCAGGGCTACAAATGAAACATAAAGACACAAGGAAGCCACATAGGGCTTTAAAAACCTAATATGGCACAAAGGAGCTTTCTAAGATTCCAGAGACATCAAGAAGTCAAGTAGGGGTAACCTCGGGGGTAACCGGGTCTGCAAACTATAATTAAAGACACAGGAGGGCTCAATAGGGCTCCAAACGGTACTTGAAGATACAAGGGGGCTCAGTAGGGCTTGAAACGCTTCAATGTAGACACAAGGGAAGAGAGGCCTCTAAAAATCAGATGAAGGCCTGGCAGGGCTCACTGGGGCTGCAAATGACACTTTGCAGGGACACGAGGAGGCCCCGTGGAACTTTTACCAACACAATAAGAACAACAGGAGCTAACTAGAGCTTGGAAAACTAACACATTGTAAAATGGGGCTCAGCGGGGCTACAAATTAAACATAAAGACAAAGGAGGGCCACATAGGGCTCTGAAAAACCTAATAGTCCGGATGTTAGTTGAAAGTACCTCGCATTTTTTGATGAGAAAATGCCACTAGGTAGGAATGTTCTTTGCATCGTACTCTTCCGATCCAGAAAGTCAGTCATCAGCGCCATCTATGCCGGCGGCGTATACAGGGTGATACAGAAAAAAAAATTGAAAAATTTTATTCAAAACATGAATCATCCGAAACATGTGGAGACGTGTAGCTCACCACATACAATAACCATTTTATGCTTATAAAGTCACATTTAACTGCTCTTGATTACCTTGAACCGTCTTTGAAATGTAGGAAAAAACCAGAAAAAAAACCAGAACACTCTTTTTTCCATAAATAAGTGATTCTTCGAGATATTGACACAATACTTGGTATTTCTACAAAAAGTGATGTTTGAAATGATATGAGCTGGTTGTTAGCCAATTTCTGAGCCAACTATTTCCTGAAATACGATTGTCAACTTTTTTCCTCTTGAGCACCATCTTGAATCTGCCCTGTGAGGCATCGTTGAAAAAGTGATCGGTTATTATAATAATGGTAACATGGAATCATTGTATCGCAAAACAACCTCCTCATCATAATTTATTCACCTCTTCAGCGGGAAAGAATTGTCATTCACGCATTTCTTGGCTTTTCAAAGCCTTAGTGCCCATGATGGCATTTGCAACAACTGGAATGATGAAATATGTTTTACATTATGAACCTTGATGTACTTTGAGGTAGCCTACTGAGTTTCACCATCATCGAGGTTTGATCTTAAAATCTGTTTGAACAAAATTTGTGTCGTTTTTTTTATGAAAAATACAAAATATTGGGTCTTTCACCCTTACTTGATCCCTCATTGAGGATAGCCTAAAACCGAAAGTCTCTGAAGTTTCCGTGATAATGGTTCAGTGGGAAATGCACTTCAATGTGTAGTTGTCAAAAATTGCATAGCTGCGTTCAGATTCCAGACAAAGAGCGACAGAGAAGTTCATGCAGTAAAAAAAGACATAAATAACAGTCGAAAAAAACTAGTCCAGAGCTAAACTATTAGCTCTCTGGAGACCTTGCTTTTTATAACATAAATGTGCAATGGGGTACTTGCCAATGGAATAGATTCAGCTGGAAATACTTTTGATTGCTAGTATAAGTGATAAGGGGACTCTACTGAGAATTTCACAAAAATCCCGTCGTTTTCTACAGAAAAAAACGAATTTGAAAAATCCTCCTAAAAGCTTCGCGCCAAGACAGGGATTTTGATTGGGGTTGGTCTGACTGTGTGACAATGGAATAATCAAGAATGTCAGGGATGTCACTGTGACACTGTCATTTTGAACATGCTATCGCAAAATCGGTTTCCTATCGAATTCTCTTACCATGAGCATTTAGACAATAAAGTCGAACAAGGTTTCGAAGAAACTGACTCCAGAAACCTCTTATAACACTGTCTCAGTCGAGATAATTTATTTCCAGGGGAAAATCCGGAGGATCACCAATAGCACAGAAATAAGAGGCTAAAAATTAACAGTGAGCTTTTATAGGTTCATCATTAGCATACAATTCCGGATAGGTAATACTTTAGAGCTACAAGAGATCCATGTGGGGAGGACGCGATGGATCTCCAAATAAGATGTGTGGAGCAGGAACACTGATGTCCAGAATGAAGCCGAGGGTCAGCCAGGTCAGAGCACGGGTGACAAACATGCGAAAGGCTTTCAGGTGGACAGCACTGAAGACTAAAGAAAGAGACTAGTTAGATTGAACAAGAAATTAACAAAACGAGTAGGTACTTACCGCGTAGATCAAAGCCTCGATCAAAGCAGTCAAAGGCAAAAAAAGGGCACAGGAAGAAATTACGGTCGGCGGTTTGACGTTGTCAGTCAGACTCAGATCTTGTTGTTTGAAAACGGCACCTTGGCGACGTTATATCATTGCCAACCCAACGAGGAAAAAGAGACCTTCTATGTTCTATATCTAATATATTTGTGACGTCACAAATATATTTTTAAAACACGCATTGCGGCCGCAATTTTGGGAATTTAGGAAAAAGAAAAAATACGGGTACATTATTTTTAGCCATATTATCGATTAAGCCAATAAAAAAAAATTAGGCAAGTACCCCATTTGGTACACTTTCAGAGCCTCAGGTTAGTAATGTTTCAAGCCTTTTACCCACGCTTGAGAGTCTTACAGAATCTGTGTATTGCGGGAAGCCTATCTAAAAGGGACATTTCCAGGATTTCTCCGTTGCATTGAAAGTTGTGTCTTTTTTCACTGCATGAACTTCTTTGTCGCTCTCTGTCTGGAATCTGAACGCAACTATGCAGATTCTGACAACTACACATAGGAGAGGTGTAGGAACCATTGGCATGAAAATTTTGGAGACTTTCGGTTTCAGGCTTTCCTCAACGAGGGATCAAATAAGTGTGAAAGATTCAATATTTTGCATTTTCCTTAAAAAAATTAAACAAATTCAGTTCAAACAGCTTTTAAGAACAAACCTTCCAATTGATGATTGCAAAACCTGGTAGACTACCTCAAAGTACATCAAGGTTTACAATACGTAACATATTTCGACATTCCAGATGTTGCAAATGCCATCATGGGCACTAAAGCTTTGAAGAGCCATAAAATACGTGAATGGCAATTCTTTCCCGCCGAAGAGGTCACTGAGTTATGATGAGGAGGTTGTTTATACAATGCAATGATTACATATTACCATTATTATGATAACTATTTACTTTTTCAACAATACCTCACAGGGCAGATTCAAGATGGTGCTCAAGAGGAAAAAAAGTTGACAATCGTATTTCAGCTCATATTATTTCTAACATTACTTTTCATAGAAATACCAAGTATTGTGTCAATATCTCTATGAATCACTTATTTATGGGAAAAAGAGTGTTTTTGTTTTTTTATGTTCTTCCCCTACATTTTTAAGACGGTTCAAGGTGATCAAGAACGGTTTGCTGTGACTCCATAAGCATAGAACAGTAACTGTATGTGGTGAATCACACGTCTCCACATGCTTCCGGTTATTGAATATAATTTTTCAACTTTTTTTTCTGTATCACCCTGTATACGCCGCCGGCATGAATGGCGCTGATGGCTACCTTTCTGGATTGGGAGAGTATGATGCAAAGGACATTTCCACTCAGTAGCATCTTCTCATCAAAAAATGCAAGGTTCATTCCATTTTATGCAACTAGCATCCGGACTATAATAAGACACAAAGAAGATATCTGGAATTTCAGAAACTTAGAGAAATCAGAAATGGGTCACCTGGTCTGTAACGATAATTGAAGACACAAGGGGGCTCATAGGGGCTTGAAACGCTTAACTGTAGACACAAGAGAGGAGAGGCCTTTAAAAATCGGACGAACGCCTGGCGGGGCTCACTGGGGCTCCAAATGGCACTGTGCAATGTCTACATTCTGGCGATTTGAGCCCTGCTAGCCCCCTTGTGCCTTGAAGTATCGTTGAGGGCCCTGGTGAGCCCTGCCAGGTCTTCCTGTGATATTCGGACCCCTATCCTCCCTTGCGTATACATTATGGGATTCAAAGTCTTGCTGAGCCCCCTTGTGTCTTGAAGTGTTCTTCAGATCCCCAATAAGCCCGGTCATGCGCGGGCGCAATGCTTGCGAAAAATTGTCCGGCGAAGAATTGTCCCAGCACCGTCAACCCGCGATGAGTCGATGAGTTGTCCTGTCGATAAATTGTGCTGTCGGCGAGTTGTCCTGTCGACGAGTAGTCCTGTCGGCGAGTTGGGTGTCGGCAAGTTACCCTGTCGATGAGTTTTCCTGTCGATGAATTGTCCTGTCGGCGAGTTGTCCTGTCGAAGAGTTGGGTGTCGATAAGTTTGTGGAGGGCTAGGATTATTGCCTTAGGTATAGGTAATGAATAGAGCAACTATGCAGTTTGACTTTAATATATTGAATGAATTGAAATAATAATGCGTTATAATACGTAAACTTGTTTACCTCTTCTCTAAGCCAAGCCTGAACCCTACATCATCCCCCTTACAGAAAGAAAAAATATATATCTAAAATGGTAGATTTTTTTTGTGAGTTCTTATTTCTTAAAATTAGCTCATGATCAACAAAATGAACAATATACGAATGAATTGAATTCTTGCAGCGTCCTGCGAAATGAAAAGTAAACAACACACTTGACGTAAAAAGTTCAACATCTCTTTTTTCTTATCATATAACACTGTAAAAATAGCACTATGTGATATTGTCTACTAAGCGTGTTTTATATTAACGTTAGTCGTGGTGTAGTTTGATTCGATTTTTATGCACCGTAATAAGTTTTCTATTATTATCCAAAATAATGTTAGGGTGTTTCTCCTTGCGAACCACGTAAGGTCCCAAATACAAGGGTTCCATTTTCTTCCCGCCATCATTCTTTACCATAATAGTCGTTGAGCCAGGGGACTCGAGTGGTTTCCACCTTGGGGACTTGACGTGTCATACCTTTTTGGATTCCCCACAACACCAGCATGAAAATAAGCCATGATACGTTTTTGTATCGAGTAGCTTAAGACCGCCATCTTGGAAAAACCGCGCCAAATATGTAGTTCTTGTGGTTTGTATTTTTTTTCTTATCAACGGCACCTCCAATGGGAAAAATGACGCTGAATAGAATTAAACAACAAAATTTACCATAAATATCGTTTGGCACCGTTTTCTGACAGGTCTCGTTACTCAAAATATGACAGTTCATAGTTTAGCTATGGCAAATTTCTTTATTCAACATTTTTAAGTACACCCGATGATATTTATACAAACCGAACTTCACGTCATTGTCTTTCTAGCGTACTTCACTAGAAATGCTGCTCTTAGCGGCATTTTGATGTCCGCCTGTCCGTCTGTCCATCGGTCTAACTGTCCGTCTTATCAATTAATTGCTCCTGAACGAGAACACCTAGCGAAAATCGAGGCAAAAATAGACTTCTTGTGTGTAACATGTATTCACCGGAGAATTGAATTAGGAAAAAAAGAATTTCTCAAACCGTCGCTATCTTGATCCGCAATGTCAAATTTTCTCAAAAGTGATCCGATTTTCATGAAACTTGAAATACACGCATGTTTTATATTCAAAAGAATGATTTCAATGTTTTATTTTTGATCCGCCGCCATTTTGTCCGCCATGTTGAAATTGGTAAAACTGGTCCGATTTTGATGAAAATTGGAACCTAGCCGTGTCTCGTGTATGCATTGATGGTTTTTATGTTTGTTTCACGATTAGCGCCATATTGACGTGCCACATGGAAATTAATCTCCAGCTGTCACAAAATCAGTTTATTCAAATATTTCCTGAACAAGGGGTTTCCGATGTGACTGGAAAACTTGATGGATAGAAATCGGTTCTTGTTAGTTCTTTTCTACAAGTAGAAGCGTCTCCAGAAAAAATGTACGGAAAATGCTATTAAACTTTCGAAATTTGAACAAAAATTTAAATTTTTTTGATTTTTTTCTTCGAAAATTTGAAAACCAGGTAGCAACGTCTATACATCTTCATTCAAGAAAGTCGCATACCAAATTTGAACTTTCTATTT
The DNA here is from genome assembly GCA_949128115.1 of Anaspis maculata. Taxonomy (NCBI): domain Eukaryota; kingdom Metazoa; phylum Arthropoda; class Insecta; order Coleoptera; family Scraptiidae; genus Anaspis; species Anaspis maculata. The sequence continues at coordinate 4,681,728 of OX421965.1, forward strand.
TCAAAAAAAAGGTACCAAAAATGGTTTTCCAGTGAACATGAAAAAATGAATGGGGTACTTGCCAGTGAAACGGATTTGACTGGATATACTTTTAATCATCAACAAGAGTAATAAAAAGCATTTCCTGAAAATTTCCAGAAAATATATCCATGGGTTGAGAAGATTTTTTTTCGATTTTTTTTTCAAAGGGTTGGTAACTGTACGAAAACTTCACTGAAATTTGTATGTCTGTATTTTTCAAATATTGTGATGCCACTCTAACAGTTTTTTGAGCTTTCAACCCAACAGTGCTGTTTGTTTAGTTTTTAGTATATTTATGACGTCACAAATATATTTTCAAAACAGGCACTACGGCAGCAATTTTGGGAATTTGAGAGGAAGAAAAAGATTGCGTACAATATTTTCATATATAATACAACAAGAGACTGAGTAATTACCGGAAATTTTTGAGCTGTAAAATATGAGTGCCTGTTGGTAACTGGAATGATCACGAGCTCGAAGCGCGAGTGGTCATTTCTGTATCCAACAAGCACGAATTATTGAAAGCCAAAAATTTCCTGTAATTACGAAGTCTCGAGATGTATTTGGCATGACAAGTCGAACGAAACGATTTTCCATTTTCATCCCCCATAATTGTATTTCCGTACCGGAAATTACACTAGTGCAATTTTCATCTAATCATAGCCTTATTGGTGGAAATTGCTGAAATAACCCTTCTTTATTGGTTACATTTTTGACAATTGAATTGTCACCCATACTATTGATTGAGCCAATTAAAAAAAACATTGGGCAAGTACCCCATTAGTAGAAACCATTTTTAGTACCTTTTTTTGAAAAATAGAAAGTTCAAATTCACTATACGACTTTCTTGGATTAATAGTTATAGGCGTTGCTATCTGGTTTCCAGATTTTCAAAGAAAAATTCAAGAATTTTCAATTTTTTTTGCAGATTTCGAAAATTTCATAGCATTTCCCGTACTTTTTTCTTTGAAGGAGTTCCTACTTGTGAAAAAGAGCTAACAAAAACCGATTTCTATCAACAAGTTTTTCAGTCACATCGGAAACCCCTTGTTCAGAAAATATTTTGATAAATTGATTTTGTGACAGCTGGAGATTAATTTCCATGTGGCACATCAATATGGCGCAAATTGTAGAACTAACATGAAAACCATCAATGCGTACACAAGACACGACTAGGTTCCAATTTTCATCAAAATCGGACCAGTTTTACCAATTTCAACATGGCGGACAAAATGGCGGCGGATCAAAAAGAAAACATTGAAATCATATTTTTGAATATAAAACATGTGTGTATTTCAAGTTTCATGAAAATCGGATCACTTTTGAGAAAATTTGACATTGCGGATCAAGATGGCGACGGTTTGAGAAATTATTTTTTTCCTGATTCAATTCTTCGGTGAATACGTGTTACACACAAGAAGTCGATTCTCGCTAGGTCCTCTCGTTGAGGAGCAATTAATTGATAAGACGAGCAGTTAGACCGATGGACAGACGGACAGACGGACATCAAAATGCCGCTAAGAGCAGCATTCCCAGTGAAGTACGCTAGAAAGACAATGACGTGAAGTTCGGTTTGTATAAATATCATCGGGTGTACTTGAAACTGTTAAATAAAGAAATTCGCCATAGCTAAACTATGAACTGTCATATTTGGAGTAACGAGACCTGTCAGAAAACGGTGCTAAACGATATTTATAGTAAATTTTGTTGTTTAATTTTATTCAGCTTCATTTTTCCCATTGGAGGTGCTGTTGATGAGAAAAAAAATACAAACCACAAGAACTACATATTTGGCGCGGTTTTTCCAAGATGGCTGTCTTAAGCTACTCGATACAAAAACGTATCATGGCTTATTTTCATGCTGGTGTTGTGGGGAATCCAAAAAGGTATGACACGTCAAGTCCCCAGGGTGGAAACCAAAATCGTGATTTTTGGCTCCTGGCTCATCGACTATAACCTTATCGCCAGTTTTGTATGAGGTGAATGGGGTACTTGCCAATGAAACAGATTTGACTGGAAACACTTTCAATCATCAACAAGAGTAATAAATAGTATTTTCTGAAAATTTCCGGAAAATATATCCATTGATTACGAAGATTTTTTTTTCGATTTTTTTTTTCAAAAGGTTGGTAAAAGTCGGGAATCTTTAGTGAAATTTTTCTGTCTGTATTTTTCAAATATTGTTAAGCCACTCTAACTGTTTTTTGAGTTTTCAACCCAACAGTGCTGTTTGTTTAGTTTTTAGTATATTTGTGACGTCACAAATATATTTTTGAAACAGACACTACGGCCGCAATTTTGGGAATTTAGGAAAAAGAAAAAATACGGGTACAATATTTTTGCCCATACTTTCGATTAGGCCAATAAAAAAAATTTGGGCAAGTAGCCCATTGGCAATTGCTATCGAACGCGAGTTTTCGTTTCATTTTAGATATGCGATTAGGTTTTCCCGTGCTTCTAAACATGCCGTCTGGAGCCGATATTTCAGCTCTGAAGGATAATCTGTGAAATTATATAATGGTTCGATAGTGTCTCTGATGGTTGACGGTGATATAGGTACAAGGTTTTCCAAAAACTAATTCATAAGGGCTGTAGGTACCGCGTTTCGCTTTGTACTGATGCGTTGTACGCGAAGGACCAGAATGGAAGCCATGAGGTCCGGGTCTCTTTAAATTTAATAATATGCATACGTAAGAAGAAACCTAAACCTTTGAGGCTACTTTCCAATCTTTCAATCGTATCGTGGTGGAACGGTGTTAAAGTGAGCTTTTCAATTGCTAGAATTTTACATAGGTACTTCTTTGAACACTGAAGCTCGGAGACACACCGGACGAACTATTACGAAAATCGACCCGTCCAACAGCGCACACCTTTGCTCTGCCGACTTTATAGCGCTCTTCAATTTGACGTTTCGTGCAAATATCACCGGGTGCGGATTTGATGGTTGGCGCGTGGCCAATTACGCGTCTTTGCCGCACACTTTGGACAGACCTGTCGTATGTATGCCTTATTGCCTTGTCGCCTTGTCGGTCGTGAGTATGAGATGTTCTTATAAACCCTCTGGTGGTGACTAGGTATACGTATAAATGCGGCAGTGCGACACGCACCTACGACCGTTCCCTCCATCTTCTCTCTTCCTCATTTCGTCTGGCGGCATGCAGCACGGATGTTTCACAGGTGGGTAGGTGGTAAGAAAGCAGACAAGGGGGACCAGTGCTTGCTTGCACCCAACACCCAAGAGCAGCTGTTGTGTTAACTCATACTCATGATGATGTCTACACACCACCTTCACCACAGAGCATATACGAATACCTCGACGGATACAAACAGGCTCTACTCGGCGACTCGGCCTGTGCGAAATTAGCACCTAATGCAACCAACACTCGATGGCTTCGACTTCCTTCGATTTAACCATGCGGAAAATGAATTCACAGCCAAGACATAGTGAGCCATGTGATACCGCGCCTAGCTTACGAGTTTAATGAGTGATAATTTGTTAGTGTTGCGTTCGGTAATGGTATTCTGCAGAATTTAAAAAATGTCCTGATGTATATGTGATAGCTGTATCATAGCTGTATTACACTGCACAATTTTTTGTACAACTTCTTGTACAATCTGTCAGTCAAACAATCAAGTTCATTGTTTTTTGACACTATTTTGGCAGATTGTACAAGAAATTGTGTAGTGTGATACAAATATTACACTACACAATATCTTGTACAATTTCTTGTACAATCTGTCAAATCAAAAATCAAGTTCATTGTTTTTCGACACTATTTTGGTAACAACCGAGACTCACAAGCAAAGAAATGTTTTGTGGAACGAAACAAACGAAAATTATAGAAATATCTATGATCCGTTAGTCCCTCGGTTAGTCCAATCACTATGTTCACAAAATCGTATCAACTTCGGAAAAACTAAGTAGCAGATGCCTTTGGAATATAGCATCTTCGGAATGCCTTCGATAGATGGCGCCGCTTGGGAGACACATATTGGGAGTCTTCCTAAGTGTATACCACCGTGATCTCTGGCTCGGATGTTTGGACTGAATGTCTGCACACTAATGGACCCCCAAATAGGGGACAAACACGTATCTGTGTAGTTTTGGTCTGGACGTCCGGTGTTGTGGTGGTCGGAGAGCTTTGTTCTAATATAAATGGGCTGAAATTTTGTACAAAATGTTCACGTTTTAAATAGAATAGAATTTATTTGTACCTACTTAAGCCAGGATAATTGGATGTACACGTCAACGTAAATATATAATGAATAACAAATAAATAAATAAATGAATACTTAAAACATTAAGCACAACAATACAATATATATAGACCAAGAGCTAGCAACGTTTTATTTACCTCATAAGCAAAATGCGGTTTGACTTCTGGGGCATGTAGAGATTATGATGGGCTTCATAAAATCTTTGTCTTATGAAAAACACCCCTTGCTTTCTCACAAGACAAGCAAAGAAATGTGCCATTTGACAGCAGTATTCAACAGCGGATTTTCTGGAGTTCCTAATCGATATAACTATCAATTTTATCAGGAATGGATAGGTTGAACTATCTTCCAACTAAATTGAATGGATAAGGACACCGAAATATATTAGAAACTACCAAAAACCAGATTTCCAAGCGGACGGAAGTTGGCACCGGTTTTTCTAGTAGGCGTGATTCGAGAATCGGCCATCAAATGCGATCCAAACAGCTCGGCCTAGCCTACTAGCTTGAACATGCCAGTTGAGATAGTCTGGTTTTTCGTAGTTTCTAATACATTACGAGATTCGGTCCTATACAATTTAGTTGAAAGATAGTTCAATCTATCCATTCCTGATAAAATTGATATTTATATCAATTAAGAACCCTAGAAAATCCGCTGTTGAATACTGCTGTCAAATGGCACATTTCTTTGCTTGTCTTGTGAGAAAGCAAGGGGTGCTTTTCATAAGACAAAGATTTTATGGAAGCCCATCATAATCTCTACATGCCCCAGAAGTCAAACCGCATTTTGCTTATGAGGTAAATAAAACGTTGCTAGCTCTTGGTCTAATACAATCACAAGTTACAAGCTACATAACATTTATTCATTGACCGAATAAAAGCAGTGTGATAGTGAGAGTGTTTTGACATGTTTCGAGAATTGTTTAAAAGTCATCACTTTATAGTCCTGTGGCAATTTCTTAAAAACCAATATTCCTTTATAAAGTGCTCGCCAATTGAAATGGTCCACCCAAAAAATTTAGTCACATTCAAAGTGACATAACTCTTGAATGAATAAACTATTTTGAATCGTTTCATGTTTTCTGATTAGCTCACGGATTGGATTACAACATGTCATGGGCCGTTTTTGGTACAAGTGTTTCGTATCAATTATACAGGGCGCTCAATCAGGTACTGCAAAAAAGGAAAAGTTTGAACTGGTCCCGTTTCACAAAAAATGGTTTTTGTTTTTTTCCAAGTCTTTTAGGACAGATGTTGTTCCTATACCTTGAGGCAGTTTTCAAAATTTTGAGTCTATCTCCTCCAATTACACAGTGATCTCAAAAATGCAACCTTCTGGTCTGGCATTTATATCTATTTCAATTGTTGGTCGATTTTGGAAAATAAGGACTCTTGTTGAAGCTCAAGACTCAGATGAGAAGGCTCGAGGATCGGAACTGACTGGAGACAAAAATTTTGGAAAAGCGAAGGAATCAAAAGTGACCTAAATATGAAGCACCATAGAAATCAGGTTCAGGGAAAGAACTGAACAAAAATCTACTTGCCTTCAAACAGACTTTTATTTCCGAACATTTTGAGGTATTTTCCGATTTCAAGTGATGAAAATTGTCGATGCGGGATCCATTTTACAAATTCACTTTTCAGAAGATAATACCGGACCTTCCTCGGCTGAAAATGCACGTAACCTAGGATACCTTTTTATTATCGAATGTTTCCTTCACATTTAAAGAGATAGGCACCAGTTCTGATCTTCGCAACCCAGGTTACGTCTATTTTTAGGTGAAAAACGTCCAGTATTCTTCGTTGGAAGCATCCATTTCTAATTTGGATTCATTGCCACAATTTTTGCCCCATACAAATGGGAAACACCTCAAAATGTTCAGAAAGAATGGTTTGTTTGAAGACAAGTTGTTATTTGTTTATTACCTTCCCTAAACCGGATCTCTAGGAAGTTTGTCATTTGAGTCACTTTTGATCCAATCCCTTTTCCAGAATTTTCATCTTAAGTCGATTCTGACCCTCGATCCTTCTGATCTGACCCTTTAGCTTCAACAAGAGCCCTCATTTTTCAAAATCGGCCAACAACGAATAAAGTTATTACTGCAAAACTAAAAGGTTACATTTTTGAGATCACCCTGTAATTAAAGCAGATAGGCAGAAATTTTGAAAAACGATTCGAGTTATGGTTATAACAACTCCCCTGAAACACTTAGAGAAAACCAAAAACTATTATTTGTGAAATGGGACCTGTTCAAACTTTTCCATTTTTGCGGGACCTGATTGAGGGGCCCTGTATAATTAATACGGAACACTTGTACCAAAAATAGTCCATGACATGTAGTAGTCCAATACGTGAGCTAATTAGAAAACATAAAACGATTCAAAATAGTTTATTTATTCAAAACTTATGACACTTTGAATGTGACTATATTTTTTGGGTGGACCATTTCAATTGGCGAGCACTTTAATTTGGACTTTTTTCATACTGACTGGAGGTATGACTAGCTACTGTAATGAATTACGGTGTCTTGTTTGATAATTATGGTGATCACAATTTTTTTCTAAAGTGTGTGAATTTTTTTTGACTGATAATAAGCATTTATAAATATATATATACATGGCAGTGGTAGAATACCGTATTTTTTAAATATTGGTCTGCATGACTCTCTGTGAGGTAGATTAAATATCAGTCTTATAATTCTTTTCTGACCTATGAAAGCTCTGTTGACAGTAGAAGCTCCTCCCCAAAAAACAACATGGTAACTCAAGTGACAATAAGCCAATGCATAGTATGTATTCAAGAGACCTGGGGAATTTAACATGATTCTAATTTTTAAAACGGCATAAAAAGCCGAATTCAACTTCTTACAGACCGCATCAACATGCTGGGCCCAGCCAAGAGAACTGTCAACATGAAGCCCAAGAAATCGGGTAGCCGCAGCACCATCTACATGGCGACCGTCAATCAAGAACCTCAAGTCATCATCGACCTTTCGGTTATGGAATTTTATGACAACGGTTTCACCCAAGTTGACAACCAGCTTATTACTGTAGCACCATTGGTGGAATCGACGAGACACGTCAGAAACCAAACCCCTGAGCTCCTCCGAGCTCCGTCCCGAGACCGCTATTGAGCTGTCATCGGCAAATATCACTAAGAGACCCTGTTTTATGTGGTCTGGCAAATCATTTATGAAAAGTATAAACAGTAGCGGTCCAAGGACGGAGCCCTGAGGAACTCCCACGTCGACATCATAATCATCCGACGCCTCACCATCAACCCCAACCCGCATTGATCTGTTTGAGAGATAAGATCTGAGGCATGAAAGGATGTTGCCCCTCAGCCCAAGAGCATACAATTTGTCACACAAAAAGTCCACATCAAGACTGTCAAATGCCTTCGTCAAGTCGAAGAAAACCGCTGCCACGTGACAACCTTCGTCCAAGCTCTTGTAAATATAATTTAAGAAACCATGTGCAGCTGTTTCTGTCGATCTACCAGCACGAAAGCCGTGTTGTGCATCGTTCAGTACCCCAAACCTCTCAAGAAAACCTACGATTCTGTCATGCAGTACACGCTCAATGACCTTTGTCAGTACACTAAGTAACGCAATAGGCCCATAGTTCTCTTTACATGTAGGGCTTGCTTTTTTATATACAGGTAAAATCGAAGCTAACTTTAGTAATGTTGGATATTCTACCAATTCAACACACTTATTGATCAAATACGCTAATGGTTCAGCCAAGTGATGGCAAATCTTCTTTAATAATTTAGTTGGGATACCATCAGCCCCACAAGAGTTCTTATTTTGAAGTTGTAAAATAGTATGAACAACCTCCGACCTATCGACAGGAAAAAATGAAAAAGTGTTGGGATTGGTCACAGGTAGGGTACATTGTTTGGACTTATTGGAGCCTTAGTGATCATTTACTGCTCTACTTGCCGCACTCGAGAAATAATCTCCAAATAAGTTTGCTATGGCTTTAGGATCACGTATCTGTAAACCGTTCTCCTCAAAAACGAGTTTCTTTTTCCGTTTGCATCGTCCTAAGTTTTTATTTATAATAGCCCATGTATCTTTCTGTTTGTTATTTGAACTACTAATAACTATTCCAAAATATGCTCTTTTGGCATTCACTATCATTTTGTTATACATTTGTTTAGAAAGTCTATAATCATTGTATAAGTTTTCATCTTTTAAATTTCTTGCAAGGTAAGATAAATTTTGTATTCTCTTACTTTCTTCAATGATATCAGGCGTTAACCACTTCTTGTTTCAGCTGATAAAACTTTTGTTTGTTGTTTTTATTGGGCAATTCACATCTATAGCAAAATTCAGCGTTTGTATAAATTTACCAAAAGCACGATCTACATTTTGTGACTCTTGATAGATAAACGTCATCAAAGTTTACATTGATCATGAACGATTCCAACATATTTCGGTGATGTTCTGAGAAGCTTCTGTGAGATGTAGAGTCCGCAGTAGTTGCTCCAGAGGCAGGAGGGGTCACATCACAAGAGAGCAGCATCGCCAGATGATCCCCAAGGTTCGCTTGGACAACCGACGTTATGCGGGTGAACCCACTGTCTCTGTTAGTTACAATATAATCAATCTTTGTTGATGATCCACGCTGGATACCCGCAATGCGGGTAGGCTCAACACTAGTGCATTCAAGATGAAAACAGTTCAGAAGATCATCAAACAATTTCTTCCCAAATGATTCCTCAAGGTAGTCGATGTTGAAGTCCCCACACAACAGTATATTGTCAGTAATACTTTGACTGTCCACAATCAATTCCGTGAGTCTTGTTGAAAACAAGTCTAAGTTCCCAGTTGGTGATCTATACAGGGTGTTGCATGAGGAAACCGACATAGCTTGAGGGTAGGTCCAGTTTTTTTAGAGGAACTAGGATCTCGCTTTGAAATTTTTCTATCGCTTTTCGTTTTGATGTTACAGGGTGAATCATGTATTTTGTCGAAGTTTTTGATGAGCTATATCTTCCGAATGGCTTATTGGATTGAACTGAAATTTGATAGGTATGATCTTCTAATGATAACTAATTCATTGCATCATAAAGTTGTTCAGAAGTTTCAGAGCCGGACTGACTTTTTTAATTTTCAAAGTTTTTGTTAGAAAAGTCATATTTTTCAATGTTTTTCTGCAAAACCAGTATCAGATTCAGAAACACCAGAAAAAATGCTACAAGGAACATCCTTCAATTTCCTCGGCACACCCAAAGTCTTCCCAGAAAAAAATATCTTTTGAGATTAGGGTCGGCTGCGATATAGTGAAAATCATTCTTCCACGGATCTTTGAGATGTTCATCCTCTAATTTAAGGCTGTTACGGTTTTTTTCACTTTCCCACATTAGTATCACTTGGTACGGCAAAAAAGACAAAAGTCCAGGACCGGAATCAAGTCTAGTGAACATTATTTCTAAAAATCCGATTCTTCAGTATTTAGTTGGAAAATTACAGCACAAAGTTATGGTGAAGTGGCTGAAAAATGCTCTTTTGTCTGCATTTGGAACTTGAGGTCACTTTAGAAACCAGCTAAACAAATTTCTCCTTCTGTTGATTTCAAGAATACAAAAAATTATTCCCGAAACTTTTCGCGAACAAAATAAAAAGAAGCAAGAATGATAATTATTCAGAAACGTAATTTTAATTTGTAGAAAACAAGCGATATCAATGTTTGTATGTTATGTTCATGTTAATGTTTATCAAATTTCGGAAATAATCTCTCTCTTGTCTGCATTTGGAACTTTAGGTCACTTTAGAAACCACCTAAACAAATTTCTCTTTTTGTTGATTTCAAGAATACAAAAAATTATTTATTTCCGAAATTTAATAAACATTAACATAAACATAACATACAAACATTGATATTGTTCGTTTTCTACACAATAAAATTATATTTCTGAATAATTATCATTCTTGCTTCTTTTTATTTTGTTCGCGAAAAGTTTCGGAAATAATTTTTTGTATTCTTGAAATCAACAAAAGAAGCAATTTGTTTAGCTGGCTTCTAAAATGACCTCAAGTTCCAAATGCAGACAAAATAGCATTTTCCAGCCACTTCACCATAACTTTGTGCTGTAATTTTTCAACTAAATACTGAAAAATCGGATTTTTAGAAATAATGTTCACTAGACTTGATTCCGGTCCTGGACTTTTGTCTTTTTTGCCGTACCAAGTGATACTAATGTGGGAGAGTAAAGAAAACCGTGACAGCATTAAATTAGAGGATGAACATCTCAAAGATCCGTGAAAGAATGCGTACTAGAGTGATTTTCACTAGATTGCAGCCGACCCTAATCTCAAAAGATATTTTTTTCTGGGAAGACTTTGGTGTGCCGAAGAAATTGAAGGATGTTTCTTGTAGCATTTTTTCTGGTGTTTCTGAATCTGATACTGGTTTTGCAAAAAAACATTGAAAAATATGACTTTTCTAACAAAAACTTTGAAAATAAAAAAATCAGTCCGGCCCTGGAACTTCTGAACAACTTCATGGTGAAATGTGGTAGCTGTCATTAGAAGATCATACCTATCAAATTTCAGTCCAATCCAATGAGCCATTCGGAAGACATAGCTCATCAAAAACTTCGACAAAATACATGATTCACCCTGTAACATCAAAACACAAAGCGATAGAAAAATTTCAAAGCAAGATCCTAGTTCCCCTAGAAAAACTGGACCTACCATTAAGCTATGTCGGTTTCCTCATGCAACACCCTGTATATACAGATGATTACGTATTTCACATTATTTAAAGTCACACTGACGGCGCACATTTCAAAATGGATTTCCTCACTGAGAATTGTCTTCAAGGGTTTCACTTTGAAGTCGTAGCCAGTCTTTATGAAAATAGCAGATCCACCATGTATATGAGTGGATCTATGAAGGCAAGCATGTCTTGTATAGTCAGGTATTTGGAGAAGATCCATGTTGTCATTATTCGCCCAATGTTCTGTAATACACAATATGTGAGGGGACTCACTATGCAAGAAGATTTCCATTCTATCCAACTTATTAAAGATGGATTGCACATTGATGTTGCAGATTTTGATTGTTGTATCAGGATTTAATATCGGGTGTGTGTCTCGCTTTGCTCGAAAAAACTTGAACTCTAATTTCTAATCTGGTAACTCTAATTTCCTTGGGCCAGTTAGTAGGGTTGTATAACTCTTCAACCAAATCAATCTCAGCTCCCACTTTGAATGAGATACTTCTGGCATCATCCCTTCTTGGTAGTTTTTCCACAATAAAGTTCCGAGCTGGAAATCTATTTTCCAAATGGTTGAGCACTTGTTGCTCTGTAGTGTTGGTCGATGTCCTTCCTACGTGGATCCAAGCGAGGGTCCCGGCAGATTCAAACGTCGTTGCCTGTCCGGTACCACGAACAGTAGTAGTAGTCCGTTTCTTGACTGATTTCTTGGGTTTCACTGGTCCCTCCGCCGAACTCGAGGGTTGCCGCTGGTTAGAGGAAGGCTTCACAGCAGGATTGAGCGAGGATCCGGTGTTAGGACTCCTCACTCCAAGAGAAGAAATACCTCCGGACTTCTGGGAATTATTGGAGGACGCGGCAACGCCGCTATAGCTAGCTTTACCTGGCATGTTGTTTTGATTTCGCTCCAGCAATTCTATAACTTTGTTTTGCTGCTTGATTGTTTCATCAAGATCACGAATGGTTCGTCAAGTGCACTCTAGTTCCACCACAGCCACCTTTAGTTTACCATTGAGATGCTCATGTTGCACACCATCTTCTAGGTTAGGATGTGCAATATCAGCAGGAGAGGCCCTGGACTCGGAATCTTCCCGCAATTCAAAGTGATTTCTTACAAGATCACTCACTGTAACTCCATCAGGTGCTTTTCTATAATAGATGATGTCAACTAACTGCTTTTTATTGATTCTATTCAATTCGGCATAAAATGCATCTATCGTTGCCATTGTTGACACGTTGTCAATAAGTAATGACTTTTCAAAGCAAAAATAAAGTGTCAAGCTGTGGGGCTACGGCGAGGGGTAAACCGCAGTGGAAGTCTGGTGTACACTACAGTGGAAGTCCGTGGAAGTCCGTGGAAGTCCGTGGAAATCACGTGGAAGTCAGTGGAAATCACGTGGAAGTCAGTGGAAATCACGTGGAAGTCAATGGAAGTCATGGAAATCAGTGGAAGTCATGGAAGTCTGTGGAATTCAATGGAAATCACGTGGAAGTCATGGAAGTCAGTGGAAATCTGTGGAATTCAATGGAAATCACGTGGAAGTCAATGGAAGTCTAGGGAAGTCATGGAAATCAGTGGAAGTCTGTAGAAGTCAGTGGAATTCAATGGAAATCACGTGGAATTAGGTGAAAGTCATTGAAAATCTATGGAACTTATTAGTGAAAGTCAGATGTTTCAAGTTCCATGACAATCATTCCCCTAATAGGAGATTTCAATATGGCAGCCAAAGAATCAGTGAATATAGCGTGAGAATAAGAATGATCATTATTACAAGACAGGGGTAAATGTCAAGTTCCATGAAAATCGTTCCATTAATGAGAAATTTTGATATGGCGGCCAAGATAGAGGCGGAATCATGAAACTTGGCTTGGAAATAAGAATTTTCATACGAGACAAAAGTAAGTTCCAAGTTTTATGACAATCGTTTCACCAATAAGAGATTTCCGAGGAGAAATCGATATGGTGGACCAGATGGCGCCGCAACCATGAAATCCGATTTGCTCATTAGTCAGCCTTGAGGACCTAATATCCTTGACAGACTGGAAAACTGAATGATCATTAAGCGTAAACTACGATATAAATGACCAATGTTGCACGTCGTCATTTACTAAATGATCATTTAGAACGTCATTTAGGACCTTAATGGTCATTAACTAGGGGTAACCATAATCGTCGAATAATCGCCGGTGGTCGTGCATCATCGCCGTGATTTTTGAAAACCATTGGCCAGCTTTTCTGCAATGAATCGCGATATCTGTCGTTTGTCATCAAGTCCCTCATTTCAGTTCGCCATTCAGACACGTATTTCTGGAATCGAGGAACTGGATTTTGTGTCTTGCTTCTTGCAACAACATCTCTTGTACCAAATTATGCCCGTTAGTGTGCACGTATAAGCACGTACAAAAAAATAATCATAATATTCCAAAATAAAATTCCAAAAACATGAGCAATAACCACACATATTCGCGGAATTTGGATGATACGAACATTGCAAACAGGCAGCAGGGTATAGATTGACGGCACTATATTTTTGGGCACAAAGTCGAATTTATTGATGAGGACATGGGTTTCCGTAAGTATCCGTGAGACAGGTATATAGGTATACAATTCCTGTAGCGTGCACGTGTAAGCACATATTTACGAAAAATTGAAAAATCTCCTCGCTTTACATAAGAAATGACCGCCTGCACCTGTTCGCGAAGGTTGGATGATACGAACATTGCGAACTTGTAGCACAGTATCGGTTGGTGCGAGGGTTGGTGGTACTCTATCCTGGACTCTATCTTCGGCAAAGTCGAATTTATTGATGAGGGAATAGAGGTTTCCAGTACATCCGTCGTGAAAAATGTGATATTTTGCAAAAGCAAGCGAAATGGAAGGTAGGTACCTACTTATCGCAAAAGCAGTTAAAAAATTGCAAAAAAAGTTATAATGAACCACACGATGGATACAAACATAATGAACTATAACATGCATCTGTCAGTTTCCTTGCCACTTGCCAGACGCACATTAATCAGGGCCGCGCTTAAAAGTTGGTTAGACTATGGGGCTATGCGATTTTGATCAGATTATTGACTAAATCATCAGTCTCTTATTCTTCTTTTCCTCCATTTCTTTCGACTCAATACAAATTCAACATATATTTTGGCAACAAATAAAGATACTATGATGTGGTGTGAACATTGCAAGCAATAATTACTTTGTTTCCGCTTGCAATGTTCACACCGCGCTTTCTTGATTGAATGGAATCTAAGCCAAATACCACCTCACACCTCACCGAAAATATAAAATTAATATTATAATTATAGATAATAAGGGCGATAATAGCCCAATACTCCGGACCATTCGACCATTTGACATCGACACTTTGGGAGGGGGGGGGGATGGATCGTCACGTTTATTCATGCACTACGGCGCAAGTTCATAGGCTCATTACGATTTGCGAATTTGTGTCACCCCCAAATTCGCAATCGTCATTTAACGTTAATGATCATTACACTTAATGATCATTGAGGTGCAGTCTGTCAAGAGTATTAATGATCATTCAATTGCAACTTTGGGGGTGACACACCGCAATATCGTGATAAGCCTATGAGCTTGCGCCGTAGCGCATGAATAAACGTGGCGATCAATTTTTGCCCAAAATGTCAATGTCAAATTTCATTGTCAAATGGTCCGAAAGTATTGGGCTATTATTGCCAATAGCATCCATAATTATAATGATAATTTCATATTTTAGGTGAGATGTGAGGTGGTATTTAGCTTAGATTCCATTCAATCAAGAAAGCGTGGTGTGAACATTGCAAGCAATAACAAAATAATTATTGCTTGCAATATTCACACCACATCACACTATATTTATTTGTTGTCAAAATCTATGTTGAATTTTTATTGAGTCGGAAGAAATTGAGGAAACGAAGAATAATAAGAGACTGATGATTTAGTCAACCTGATCAAAATCGCATAGTCCCATAGTCTAACCAACTTTTAAGCGCGGCCCTGGTTCATATGCGCGGCTGGCAAGTGGCAATAAGGCAACTGACAGATGCATATTATAGTTCATTATGTTTGTACCTATCGTGTGGTTCATCATAACTTTTTTTGCAATTTTTCAACTGCTTTTGCGATACGTACCTTCCATTTCGTTTGCTTTTGCAAAATTTCACATTTTTCACGACAGACGTTTTGGAATATTCCCAATCTAGGCAGCATGTTCAAAAGCTATTAGCATAGTTTGAGCCGAGGTTTAGGCTTATTTATGAGATATTTATGGAAATAAACACTTATATAGATACCTACCTATCTCACGGATGGATATTCTCTCATCAATAAATTCGACTTTGCCAAAAATAGAGTACTCTGCCAACCGATACTGTGCTACAAGTTCGCAATGTTCGTATCATCCAACTTTCGCGAACGGGCGCAGGCGGTCAGTTTCTTATGTAAAGCGAGGAGATTTATAATTTTCAGCTGGTCATTTCTTATGTAAAGCAAAGATTTTTCAATTTTTCGTGCTTGCTTATACACGTTATGCTTATAATTTGGTACAAAAGATGTTGTTGCAGGAGGCAAGACACAGAATCCAGTTTCTCCATTCCAGAAATACGTGTCTGAATGGCGTACCGGAATGACACACTCGATGACAAATATCGCGATTCATTGCAGAAAAGCTGGCCAAAGAAATTCAAAAATCACGGCGATGATGCACGACCACCGGCGATTATTCGGCGACTATGACGACGTGACACACTAGTAATTTATGAGCTTTCTAGTCTGTCAAGGGTATAAGCTATCCATACATCCTTTTCGTTCTAAGGCCATCTTAGCGCAAGCGTCAGCAGGGTGGTACAAATTCTGACAGACGACAGTTAACGGCGAAACAACAGAGAAATTTAAGCTGTGTTTTGACACATGTTTTTGAAGTTAAGCCATTTCAGAAGCGATTTGCTTAGAAAAGCAGCTCTCTTACTAATTCTGCACTGCAGAAGGACCTTAGGTACATGATAATTTCATGCTCTGATCGTCCTAACAAGCCCAACTGGAAAACAAATTGTCAACACGTCTACTGTTCCAAGTAATCGTATCAATATTTTCGTATGAGTCAAACAGTAATCATAGTTGAAGCTCGTAGTAGAAAATATTGGCAATTATTTTTTAATTATGATAACAATGTATGGATGAAAAAATAATGCCTATTGGATACCCTTGGGGATATCAGCTATCCATTGGAGAAAGTTTTTTGTCACAAAAATACGCTGAAAAGTTTGACGGTTTAAAAAATCAACCCTTTTGTTACTCCTCTCTTTGGCATTTTATATATAATGCACGAAGTTAGGTATGACATGAGTCGACATAAGCGTCCTGCAGCCAAAGGTAAGCAAGCTCTTTCGGGGGTCATCAACTTTTTCCGAATCGGATATTTGTTCCCACAGATATCCTCACTTGGAATTGGAGCAAATTTTGACATATCCTTGACTTATGACGCTCAGTTTAATTCAACTTGACGCGGTCGAGTTTGAAACTTGACCAGGTCGACTTTGAAAATCGACTTCATATCCGTGAAAAGATTGGCAGCCT
Source organism: Anaspis maculata (assembly GCA_949128115.1). NCBI lineage: Eukaryota > Metazoa > Arthropoda > Insecta > Coleoptera > Scraptiidae > Anaspis > Anaspis maculata. Next base: position 4,698,273 of record OX421965.1, read on the forward strand.
GGCCCTTCTACGCTTCCGTATATTTCCATGGTCAACTTACCAAATGACCAAATTAAGGACGGAGTTGAATTGGTGAAATAAACGTTGCGGAATCAATCCCTGTGGATTTATTCCTTGATAGAATCTCACCATTCAGGTCTCTTTCGAAAGCTACATACAAGGGTGTACTTTGGTTTGAGCTCATTGGCATTTCCAAAATCCAAAAATCAAAAAAAAAAAAATTCGATTATGGAATGCCAATGGGTTCAAGCCAATGTACATCCTTGTACCTTTCGAAAAAGACCTAAATGGTGGGATTCTGTCAAGGAATAAACCCACAGGGATTGATTGCGCAACGCCTATTATCAGGGCCGAGCCTGGCCTATCTGCCGCCTGCGTGCCAGCGAAAAATTGCCGCCCCCTTCACCGGCAGTGAAGACAACCCCCCCCCCCAAATACGGGAATGAGAAGAATCTTTGAAATTCAACTTTATTATTATATTGCCGTCCCTATGACTTGCCGCCTGCGTGCAGGCACGCACTGCACGCCTCGAGGCACGCCTGCTAGGCCCGGCCCTGCTTATTATTTAATCAATAGGAGGTATAACTCCGTCCTTAAAATACATTCATCACCAGTTCCACCATACAGATAATTTAGGTGACCAAAACTGTATCAAGAGTTGAAAAAGAATTCATTGACTTGTACCTAGATAATCATCATGTGGTACAAAAATTAAATAAAAAAAACACAACGATTTTCTAGGAAAAAAAGTCATTTTCACGCGGATTCGAACCCACGATCTTCTGCTTGGAAATCTGATGTCTCATCTATTCGACTATCCGAACATATAGTATAGTACCTTAAAACTGCTTATATTCTGCCCTCGATTCTACCTGAAAATTTTTGAAATGGGTGCTGCTCGAAGTGCAGGCTGTGTTTGTTAAGAAAACAAGTTGGGTACGAAGGTACTTAGCCGTAATTATTGTTACCTATCTCAGTCTTGCTGTTTGTTGAAGACGAGTTCACAATAATTATCACTCTAATTCACAATTTGATGTGGTCGCAAAGCTGCGGGTTTCTTTGCGGTTGAAGGGAAGTTAAAAACTGAAGACCTCTATAATTTATTTTCTGGAAATCGACTCAGTAACTAGTGGTGAAAAAACATAACATAACAATACAAGGTCCAGTCTTTCATGTAGTTATATGCATCCCTATCGACTGAATTTTAGATTCCTGGACCCAGTTTTACCAACAATGTTTTCCTCGAAGTTTTCCTCGATAGGTAGTTTGTATACCTAGTAGGTTCCCGGGGGAATATTCCCTACAATCGATGAAATTCACGTGGAAGTCATGGAAATCAGTGGAAATCACGTGGAAGTCATGGAAGTCTGTAGAAGTCATGGAAATCAGTGGAAATCACGTGGAAGTCATGGAAGTCTATAAAAGTCATGGAAATCAGTGGGAGTCATGGAAATCAGTGGAAATCACGTGGAAGTCATGGAACTCAGTGGAAATCACGTGGAAGTCTTGGAAATCAGTGGAAGTCAATGGAAATCAGTGGAAGTCAATGGAAATCAGTGGAAGTCAATGGAACTCAATGGAAGTCAATGGAAATCAGTGGAAGTCAATGGAAATCAGTGGAAGTCCATGGAAATCCGTGGAAGTCCATGGAAGTCAATGGAAGTCAATGGAAGTCAGATGGAAATCAGTGGAAATCAGTCGATAGTGGAAGTCTAGTGTACAAAATTTTCCTTGCGGTTTACCCCTCGGGCTACGGCTACGGCTGATGGCACCTGCAAAGTTTTGGAACGAAACCATCGGCGGCCATCAGCCGTATCCTTCTGGCGCTTCTAGATTGTCTTTTTATTTTTGCTCCAAAAAGTCGTTCTACTGAAGATAAAAAGTGAACGGGATATAGGTACCTATACATTCTCCCTGAATGACCATAAATATGTCTGTGGGGAAATCCGAAAATACCTCAAAAATGTTAGGTCGAAATTTACGTTTCACCCTGTATCTTCGAAATTGGCCTATCTTTCGGGGCCATTTTTGTTGAATTTCTCACCCCCTCACCCTTGAGATGCTATTTTTTCATTCGTAAAAGAGCACACTACAGAACTTCGCCTTGGGCGCCAAAAGCTGTCAAGCCGGCCCTGTGTAGATCAAAGAACAAAATACAGAGGTTCTCTTTACTATATGCACAAACCGTGTCTTTTCCCGCCGGACATTCGAACGTCACAAAGAAATAACGTCGGACTGTTGTTGAATCGCCCGACGCACCAACGTTCTTGTGCTCTTATTGGCGTACTCACAAAAAATCTGCAATAGTATTATGTTTGTCGTAGCAATGTGAACACAGTTCATTTTCCCACAAAATCGTTCCATCAATCTGCCAAGAGCGGTTCTTTCCATTAAAATTTTCAATTTCCGGACAGATTCAAGGGAAAATTGCATGTGCATGCAACACTTTTGAAGTGTCAAGAACATGAGTTTCCTTGCCTACGTGTTGCACAGTTAGGTAGTAGAGAAATCCACTATGCTCATCCTAAACCAGCGCCGGACATTATTGAGATCCTGGATGTAAATCAAAGAAGTGTTTCGTGGGTAGTGGTTATTCAAAAGTCCGGAAGAAAATTCATAATTTTGTACCATATTTTTTTCTGAAAAAAAAACGCTCAAACAGGTCGATTTCTGAAAGAGACATGACACGTGTCGTGATCTACCGTCAACCCCTTGATCCCTAGCCATCCTTAGCACAAGACAAACTGAGAAAAACGTCTTGAGCTTCTATCAAAGCCAAATATGAGCAAAGAATAAATCAAAATTTGTGGCAGGTTATTAGAAAAAGTGCTACAAATGAGACAAGAGTAATGTAAAAATAACTAAATAACTGATATCGGATATCGCAAATGCATTAATAGTATTTTATGTTACTAGCGCCGAAAACCGGGCATAGCATAACGAACGTGAATGCAGCTCGAGGCCCTAGGCCGAGAGCTGCATGTAAGAGAGTTATGCTATGCCGTTTTCAGCGCGAGTATCATACATCGTTTTTCGTGCTGCTTTTAATAAAATTACAAATAAATAAGATCATATCGCAATAATCATTGTTCTTTCAATTTCAATTTCAAGTTGGTACTTCTGCCATTTATCACCAAGGCACGAGGCATATACCTACTAGATGCCGTTTTTTGTGTGTCAAATGTCGATTTGAAAAATTGCGTCCTATGTTTGAATTTTCTTGCATAAAACTGCCCTCCCCCTCCCCAATTAGGAGGGCCATCCTCCAATAATCCCGAAATCACTGAGCTCTAGTGTCTTGTGTGACGACGAAACACAGAAATTAGCATAAATTGATCACTTTCAAACCTTGGCGCCACAAAACGTCAGAAATCATTCCGCAATTGTACCAACAGCTATCAAAAAAATGACCCTAAAATATCAATTTTGACAATGATTATTTATGATTTCAACTGATTTAAACCGAAAATTTCAAGCTATAACATTGGAAACGTGGTCTCTCTTGAATTCTGCATGGTTTTGCAAGGTTAGTTTATTTTTTACGTGTACTTTTTACTTTGCCGCTCTAGATTTTTTTCTGAATATTACCTACAGTGCAGGTCACCGAGCGTATATTGTCATTTTCGGTTATGGCAGCACGAAATAGTATATTATATACCAAGGTTGTGACGAATGCTGTTATAGCTGCGGCGCCTGTTTAAATCCCGAAGCGCAGCTGAGGGATATAAGGCGCCAAAGCTATAACAGCGTTCACAACCGTGGTTTATATACTATTTTTCTTACTACTAGTAAACATTAAATCTTGATTTGTAACAATTTTTCAAGAATATAGAATGTGACAGGACTGACAGGAGGTTGAAAATGTGACAGGAGGTTAATAATACTGACAGGCGGTTAATAATGTGACAGTCAGCCTACTGGTTGTGAAAGATCACTTCACGACCTCTAAGCAGGTCAATAACGGCCTACTTCACAGCTAGTAGTGAGAAAAAGTCTTTTTCCGACTGAAACTGCCAAAACAGATAACTATCCCAAATGAATACAGTAAAGTTAAATCAAGTGTCGATCAATTTTGCACTACATCACTGTGAAGTTTGTTCATTGTTTGTATTTGTTGTCTTTTTCTCTTTGCATTTTATGATTATTGGTGTGATACTGTTGAATGCTTTCTGTATGGAATTAAAATGAATGAATGAAAAAAAAAGAATGGAAAGATAGCTATAATATTTAATAAAAATAATAAAACTAACCGCCGGTTCCAGAAAATACAATGGGGTATATTCCAGTTTTGAAGAATCGACCAACTGAACTAGTTCATTATTTTATGCATTGACATTCAAAAAAGTTTATATTTGACGTTGTATGAAGTGTCTGCACGACTTATGCCAATGGCCGCATTTGTAAGTCACAACAGTTGTGGAGCACTTTCACGCGATTCGTCGAAATTTTGATTTTGACCAATGGTGTTGAAGTGCTCCACAACTGTTGTGACTTACGAACACGGCCAATGTCTCCACATTCACAATGATGAAATGTGAAATTCACATTGGTCTGGGATCATTCTGGCAACAGGCATGCAAAATGAGAACGCTTGGTACAGGCTGTTGCCTATACCTTGTTGGTAGTTCTCAAAACCCAAACCCGTTGTTTTTTGATGCTCCAGAAGTCCAGAAAGACACAAAAGGGCTTGTCAGGGTTCCAATCGACGCTTGAGGAAATAAGGAGCCAAGTAAGATCTTGACTAACACTGGAAAGCTACAACGGGAATGAGACTTTCAGAAATCTAAAGACCACGGAAAGACACAAGAGAATTCAGAAAAGCCTGAAATGACGCAGTGTAGACACAGAACGGGCTAAATGAGCTCGGACCAACACAAGAAGGCAATAGTAAACTGGTCAGAGCCTCACACAACGTTTGGAGACGCGAAGGGACCCTGTGGAACTCCAACCAAGGCATGAAGATATAAGAGGGCTTAGGGCCAACATTAAATTCTGGTTGACCGCCGTTTGAGTCTCAACTGGAGGCAGAGATTGACGAATTGAGCCATGACAGCGGTTCAATTATTCGCTCTTAACCGAAGGAAGGTTGAAATTCAACCGGAGGTTGAAACCCGTGACCCGTGATACTACTGGGCCTTAAATGAAGCTCCGGAAGCTGAGACAGGATGAAAGGAGGCTCAGCATGGCTATCAATGATTCATGAAGACACATCGAGGTCTAACAAGACTCTGAGAAACCCAAGTAAATGGACTTCCTATAAAGTCCCAGAAACTTCAAGAAGGCATAAGGGGGCTTATTAGGGAAGGGCTTCAACCAATGCTTCCAGTTTCAGTATTGGTTCTTTGTGAGAGTCCTAGGATAGCAAAGTCAGGCTCGGCGAATATTCCCCCAAGCTCTCGATGCACGGGCTCCTCCACCAATTGTGCAGGTATGTGCCTTATTCGTGCGTCGCGGTCTTCAACAAGTTTCGTGGCATTTTACCCTGGAGTAGATTTTTTGCTTTTTGGCGCACTTTCCCAGGAAATGGGAAAAAGGCGCTTTTAGCTTCGCTTTGTCCGTCCATCCGTTCGCGTCCGTCCGCGTCCGTCCGCGTCCGTCCGCGTCCGTCCCCGTCCGTCTGTACCCGGGATAACTCCTCAGGGAAAAAAGAAATCGATGTGGTGTAAGCGCTGATCATTAGAAGGTATACCTACATGTCCAGAATGTCAAGTTGAATTTAGGTTTTTTCTTACTTTGCCGTCATCTTTGATCCGCCATTATGAATGTCTCTAAAAGTGATCCGATTAGAATGAAATTCGCAGGCAATTGAATCCATACATCAAGATCCATCCATTTTCGACAATTATTGATGCCTCGCCGCCATCTTGTATTCTCCATATTGAACATGTTTCAAAGTGTTAGAACTAGTATAGAATTATGTCTCAACGTGAAGAGATATCAATATGGCGCAAACGCCAATCGAATGCGTACGTGTCCACCATATGAAGTTTTTTTTATTTATTTGTCAGCTGTAAAATATTTCACAATCTATCAGTGAAGATATTTAGTGAAACTAATGTTTAGATGTAATAAATAATACAACAAAATGAATGGAGAGAGTTTACATGAAATGATATGGAGTCCGTCCATTGACGCACCCAACAAAACCCATACACAACACAAACGCGAATTTATGTTGACTTGACGATAGCACAGCCCCTCAACGTGAAACGGCGGGTTACAAAAATTGCGCAAGCAGTCCATCGGTCTCAATTTCTTCAGTCTTCTGTTTCCTGAGACTCTCAAGGGATTTCTCGACAGAGAATTCGGGTGGCCGTTCAGGCGACTGATGTGCGATTGGATCAATCTTCTTATCACTGAGTTGACTTCTACAGTGTCCAGATATTGGCGGATTTCTTTATTTCTTGTATACCAAGGGAAATTTAAAATGGATCTTAGAGTTTTTGACTGGAATCTCTGCAGTATCTCGATGTTGTAGCTACATGTAGACCCCCACAACTGGATTCCGTGGGTCCAGATGGATTTCATCTAGTGTTGCCGTCTAGAGTTAGACTTTCTAGACTCTTGTCTTGAAAAGGCGTCAAGACTTAGACTAGACCTCTAGGAACTCTTGTCTTGAAATTTCTAGACAAGACAAGAGTAGAGCTGTCAAGATCAAGAGTCTTGATTAGACTTTTGAGAAGAAAATTAAAAAAAAAATCAGATAGGTATACAGGGTGGTGAAAATTTCAATGCTCACCATTGGTATCTTGGAAACAGTAGGAGATACGAGGTCGGTTAAATTAGAAAAAAGCTGCGCATTTTTGTGGCGATTGAGAATCTAAGAAGAAACTTTGAATATTATGATTGATTCACGATTTATCACGAAAAAACTGAAAATTTTGATTACAGAAATTATTTTTTATCTTTCCTACCTTTCAAGCTATTTCAACCAAACTTGATAGTTTTATGTTTTTGATCACTCCGAGTCGACTAACGATGACAAAATATTTTCAGGCCTTCTAGATGTCAAATTATGATAGTCAACTTTTGTTTTTTTTCATGGCCGCCATATTGGATTTTTGCACTAATAAATAAAGAAAAAAATTAGCTTTCCGAATTAGTAACTACGGAAGCGTAGAAGGGCCATGTGTTTTTTTTTGTGTTATTGTCATCATTTATCAAATGCCGACTTTTAATCTCAGCAAATAGTAAATGCCAACTTTCAAACCCAGCATTCATTAAATGACGACTTCCAAACTCAGCATTTATTAAATGCCGATTTCTAAACTCAGCATTCATTAAATGCCGACTTTCAAACTCAGCATTTGATGAATGCCGACTTTTTCATCATGTGCCATGTTGGTATCCTATAAGCTGCGATATTCAGGAGCCCAGTCCATCAGTGAAGCAGATGAATCAGAAAACCTATTAACTATTTTGCAAAGTTCGGCCTAATAACAAAGAAGATACAACCCTTGAACACTTCAAAGTTCACTTTCTTCAGATTTCAAAAATTTGTAACTAACTCGGGAACGTTCCGACAAATCTAGCTTTAGTTTAGCATAAACTGGTTTGTGGTAATTGTCCATCAACCTGTCAAATTTTGAAAGAATCCAATCAGTGGCGTAAAAGTTATAAGGGGTCACCTTGAGTCAACTGTTCTTCAGATGCTTCTAAATTATTGACCCTAATAATCCCTACACTATTGGTTCTATTCTTTTAAAATTTTGCAGGTCGGTAAATAGTTTTGACAAATCACTCTATTCCTAATTTAAGTTATTTTGATCAAAACGTCATTGAGTTACACATTTTTCTTATCCGAAAAAAGTCAAGTTTGAAGGGCTGTACCTTTGTTATTGGGCCAAACTTTGCGAAATGGTATACAGGGTGTCCCAGCTAAAGCAATCCAGCGTGACTTGCTCAAAAAATATAAAGGCAACAAAAACAAACAATTTCAATTGGGGGGCTGCCTGAAGTTTGAGCTTTCTTTTGAGGGGAGGCCGATGCTTGTAGAGGCTCTACTTTCCAATAAAATGCAATTTTAATCGGACGAGTCACAAGAATTCGAAAATTCATGACCGACAAAACAAAGTACATACTTCAGTTGAAGAAAAATTCTCTTTCTTTGCGCTTTCCATTGATGTGTCGCTGATGTCTGTACCTGGTTCAGTAAGCCAGATATTCTGTCTCACAGTCCAGCAACCACAATAATCGATGGCTCACTTACCATGCCTGGACTCACCATAGCAATGAATACTGGCTGAGGTTAGAATCCACAAGTGTGTGATCGGTCACGTCATGAGTTCCGATTATTGTGGTTGCTGGGCTGTAAGACAAAATATCTGGCTCACTGGATCAGGTACAGACATCGGCGACACATCAATGGAAAGCCCAAAGGAAGAGGATTTTTTTTCATCCAAAGTATTTTGTTCCGTCGGGCATGAATTTTTGAATTATTGTGACTCGCCCGATTAAAACTGCATTTTCTTGGAAACTAAAGCACCTACAAGCATCGACGCCCCCTTAAAAGCCTTTAAAAGCTTAATGGTCAAACTTTCCCCCAATCGAAATATTTTTTTTGTTGCCTTGATATTTTCTGAGGAAACCGCGCTGGATTGTTTTAGCTGCAACACCACTGTATAGGTTTTTGTCATATTTTGATGGGATCCATCCGCAGTTGAATTTTTGCTATCATCGCTGAAACACCCTGTAGATAATATCGATATTCAGATCACCAAGCACAGCTCCGTTCGAATGCTCCGGCACTGATGAGAACCCAAGTAGATCCGAAGCACGTGTCAGTTGGATTTCGATGGTTGTTGCTCGGTCGGCCCGTTTTCTTTGGATTACTTCTTTGAAGTAATATGTAATGCCTTTTTCAAGACGGGTTAATTTTCTCCGAGATATTCTTATTAGAAGAGAAGCGAAATTTTTGAATGACTCAGTTCAATTGGTAATCAGCTGAGATTGATCAAATTCTTTTGTTTTTATTTTATCAGCTTCATGTTCAAGTAACTACCTGATGTCGTCACCATATAGCTAACAGGTAGGTATACTTATGTACCTACTCGTCGATACGGAAACCAATACAATATTACAATCAGTCCGGTACAAGAAAAGCAATCTCGATGTACGGCTCCTCCGCCAGTTATGCAGGTGTGTGTCTTATTCTTGCGTCGAAGTTTCCTGCAATCTGCAAATCTCGTTACTCCAACCATTTTACAATCTGCTAAATGCTGAGTTTAAGAGTCGGCATTTGATAAATGCTGAGTTTAGAAGTCGGCATTTAATAAATGCTGGGTTTGAAAACTGGCATTCACTATTTGCTAAGATTAAAAGTCGGCATTCATCAAATGCTGAGTTTGAAAGTCGGCATCTAATAAATGCTGAGTTTAGAAGTCGGCATTTAATGAATGACGACATTAATACGAAAAAAAAAACACATGGCCCTTCTACGCTTCCGTAAGTAACTAACATGTTCCTTTTATGACATTTTTAGCGTCAAATTTTAAAATTTTCGTAAATTATTGACAAAATTGGGAATGCTTTGAAAAACAATTGGAATATTATCAATAGCAACAACAAAAAAGTGACAGATGGTGTGCAATTGACGTATCTAACTTCTTAATCGTGTTTTGTGCTTGTTTGTACCGGCAGTTCATAAATTGAATGGGTCAAGGGTGTCTGTGAGTTCAAAAACGTCTGTCGGAACTAGCATCGTTCTTGTTAAAGTTTGACTAATTCATTAGAAAAGGAGTAAGGATTACCCTAGTTTCGACAGACGTTTTTGAATTCACAGACACCCTTGACGCCTTGACCCATTCAATTTATGAACTACCGGTACAAACAAGCACAAAACACGATTAAGAAGTTACGGCTCGATACCAAGTTGGGGCTGAGATCGCCGTCAGTGCCGTTACCATAGCAACGAACGGCGGATACTAACCAATCAGACCGCGCTGTATTTGGCAAGTTACGCCGTCCCAAACTTTGCGCCTGCAATTTGGTATCGAGTATCGGGCCCTTACATACGTCAATTAAACACAATCTGTCTTTTTTTTGTTGTTGCTATTGATAATATTTCGATTGTTTTTCAAAGCATTCCCGATTCTGTCAATAATTTACGAAAGTTTCAAAATTTGACAAGTTCACGCCTTTAAATAGATTTTCATCAAAAATGAGATAAGTAGATGTTAATGGAGTAATTGTTGTGTTCCGCAGAAACTAAAGGCTTGAATGATTCTGCACAATGACACAAATGCACAGTTTCGGGTGCAAAAATAAAGATTCTTTTTTTCCAAAGTTCAAAGACAGACTGATTTTCTTGGGAAAAACTGAATTTGATGCAGAAAAGCGAAGAGATGTATTTGGGGCTTATCAATGGAGTTTTGGTAGGAGGGTAGGAAGAAATACTCTCATGAGGCGTGAAAAAAGGGCGGTTATCCGTACGCCAAGCCATGCATAAGATCGTCGACAAAGTCTAAAGCCTATGGCGCGATGTGACGGAGAAAAAGTGTCTGCCCCGACCGGGACTCGAACCCAGGTCTTCCATTTGCCGGATGGATACTCTGACCACTAAGCTATCGGGGGATACAACAGTTCCTCCGTCACATGCCCATATGAGAGCCGCCACAGTACTCCTCCTCCAGAGACGTCGTTTGTCTCGTATGTACCCCGGCGTTCGCCGTACTTATGGCTCATTGACCGTTGTTCAGTACCCCCCACCTAGGGCGACGGATAGGACGTGGGTGGACGTAGGACAGGGAAGTGGCGGTGCTGTTTATTTGTTCGTTGCTTGCTTTGTACCTCTTTGCCTTCTGCATGTTCGCGCTGCCGCAGGTACCCCTTACTCCGGCCGAATAAATCTGCTATAACCGAATCCGTGTATTTTATAAGTACCCTCACAAACGTGTACCTCTTTGCCTGAGTTGCATGTTGCGTGCGTGCTGCTTTTGTTCGGGGTCATCATTTATGGCGCGATGTAACGGAGAAAAAGTGTCTGCCCTGACCGGGACTCGAACCTGGGTCTTCCATTTACCGGATGGATACTCTGACCATTAAGCTATCGGGGGAGACAACAGTTCCTCTGCCACATGCCCATATAAGAGCCGCCACAAGCCCATACCTGCACTGTAAGAAATAATCGTGAATTTCCCATGCGGCCACATTGCTTTTTTCCCATACTTTTCAAAATACCATACATGCATGGAACTTCTCTATCACTTAATGGAAGATTTCCAATAAACTTGAGATTCTCCATACATCGGTATGGAAAAATTTAGGGAAGTAATTCAAATCAGTTTTACCGATCACGTGGTACAGCATCTACAAATGACAATCAACAGACTCCCAGCAGAGATCGGAATCGGAAGACCGTTTATTATTATTGTATTATTATTTGCACGAACCAGTGAGCTGTGAATTGAGTGAGAGTTTTATCGTTGGAATGAACATTGGACAAGTCTGTACACTGGGCAGAACAACAGAAATAGTCTACAAAGGTGAGTAGGTAGTACCTATATAACTTATCCACAATTTTCGAGACAATTTTTGATAGGTTAGACCGATGACGGTTAAACTAAACTAAGTATTTCTATGATTTGCATGCCGTTACATGCGTCGTCCATGTTAGTGTGGGTGTAAGTCGCTTTAGATTGAGAAAATAAGTGCCTACAATTCGATTGTTATTTTTCCAAATACGGCAAGAGAAGGGTTACTATTCCTCGATTCCTCGTAAGCATGCAACTTGCACCGGCGACTTTGCATACAGTCAGCTGAGCTGAGCTAGGAGGCTGGAGGGATGGAGGTTGGGAACCCGGCCCAGTGGTGCCAGATCCAAGATTGAAAAAATCGGTTGTGTCACCCCAAAACTTACCCGACTAGCATCCAGGAACCTATGGAGATTTTTGTTCGAAACGTCCCTTCGGGTGAGAAGTTACAATTAGAGAGAAAGATTGAGAATAATTTGCAGGAAATTGTGAATTTTGCCAGGAAAATTTGAATTTTCCGGGAAAACCTAAATGTTATTCCAAATCATCTCATTGTAAAAAATCTTCAATTGAGGCTTCACCTTAAGCTCCATCATTTAAGTCCGGTCTCAAAAACGCAGGCCGGTTTTACATTTTTCTACCGGAAAATAGGTAGGTACAGGTATACGCGTATAGCCCTATAATAAATACGAACGAAAAATTGAAATTGTACCTAGTTTTAAACTAATGTATTTCAGCGCATTTTTGATGGAAAAGTACGCTTAGGTATATGGCCGGTTTGTCTGTCTCTCTATCTGTCTGTCTGTCTGTCTGTCTGTCTGTCTGTCTGTCTGCCTGTCTCTCCATGTAGAAATTAGGGAGTTTTAGGTACTCCTCTTCGGGGAATGAAGCCAAAGCCTCATTGAAACTTTCTCCTATGGATAGCTGATGTTCCCAAGGGTGGCCAATGGGCTTTTTCATCTAGACATTCATATTATCATTATTATTATTTTCGAAAAACTAAGATTTCCTGTGCACTTCGAAGAAGTTGAGCTCCTCCTCGGGGAATGAATCTAGAGCTTGGAACTTTTTCCGATGGATAGCTTAGCTTAGGTCATCGAAAGGGTGGCCAGTGGGCTGATAGGATTTCAATGGGTCTTATTTTCAAGCTGAATTTCATGATTCCGCCACCATCTTGGCCGCCATATTGAAATTTCTCATTAGTGGAACGATCGTCATGAAACTTGGAACTTACTCTTGTCTCGTATCAACATTCTTATTTCCAAGCTGAGTTTAATGATTCCGCCGCCATCTTGATGACCGTCATATTGGAATTTATTATTAGTGGAACGATTGTCATGAATCGTGAAACTAACTTTGGTCCCTTATGAACATTCTTATTCTCAAGCTGGACTTCATTGCCATCAACAGTTTCATAAGTATAAGGAATATGTCATATTTTCATATTTTTCCACAGGATACATCATCATACCCTCGATCATACCAAGAAATGCTTGTGGACATGGGCAGCGAGGAAAGACCGATTCTTATTATCAAAGGTTAATAATATTTACTACCTACCTCCTACATCCAAGTGGTATAAATATTTTCTAATTCAAAAATAATTTGTTAGTGAATAATCTTTGTACCTACCGCTCGTGGAGTACTAAAATAATATATCTCATTACAGCAAAGTCCTTGTTTGACGACACTGCAACGTGCGAAGTTTCCGTCGAAAATGAGCAAATTCTTAAACCAAAGTTATACTTATGGAGAAAATTCAGAAGAAACCTTAGAATTCATTCAACGGTAAGTCTACTTGTGGAACCTCTGAGCTGTGATATTAAGATGAAATTTTTACAGAGTTTTCCAAAAAATCAATCCTTTATCAGGACGACCTAAGAGAGAAAATGAAGCTTAACGAATTTACCACATCATAAACCCACAAGCTAACTAAGTAATGGGTCACCTAGCTGATTGTGAACAAGAAGAAGAAGAAGAAGATTAGTGATGATCATCTGATTTTTTTGCTTTACTCAAGTTTCGGTCCATTAGTTACCAATTTGTGTATGTTTGCTTCATCATATTGTTTTTGTTTTGCTAAGAATCATATACCAGTTTATCTTTATGTTTTGTATTTGGTCACTTTGTTCACATAAAATACATGCAATTTATGACTTCAGTAACTTGATAATTCCCTTTGATTTGCAGTAGGAAGTTGATGTATCATCCATTTTAAAAGGTTTCTGATGCGACTAAAAAAGTTGCTGACGGGAATCGGTTTTATTTTATTTTTTTCGTTAAGTGGGAACTCCTTCAAAATGAAAATGCTATCAAATTTTGTGAATTTCTGAAAAACTTTTATTTTGATTTTCGACAATTCAAAACTAGATAGCTCTGACAATACATCTTTCCTCAAGAAAGTCGCATGCCAAAGAACTTTCTATTTGTAAAAAAAAAGATACCAAAAATGATTTCTCGTAGACATGAAAAAGTGAATTAAGTAGTAGAAATCATTTTTGGTACCTTTTTTTCAAAAATAAAAAGTTCAAACTTGGCATACGACTTTCTTGAGGAAAGATGCATTGTCGATGTTATCTAGTTTTTGAATTTTCAAAAATCAAAATTAAAAATTTGCAAAAAAATTTGTGAATTTTCAAAATTTGATAGCAATGCTGGTACATTCTCTTCTTGAAGGAGTTCCTTTTGACGAAAAAAATAAAATAAAACCGATTCCCAACAACAACTTTTTTAGTCGCATCAGAAACCCACGTATGGACTAAATACGAAAAATTGCATTTTTCCTATTCTTATGTATGGGAAGTGTCCCATACTTCAGTTCACGAAAATTACAATCAACACATTGGGTAAAATTTATTTTTCCCATACTTGGGCATGGGAAAAATATCAACCTGTTGGATGAAAATTACAATTGACGTGAGGCGTTTTCCCGCAGTCAAAGTATGGAAAAATAGTAACTCGGTAAATGAAAATTCCAATACACAATATGACGTTTTCTCCATATCGACATGTGGTAATATTTCAAGCTTGTATGGGTTAACGACTTCCAATACACGTATGGAAAAATTACCACAGATTTTTCTTACAGTGTGGTATTTCCATCTTGTGATAACTCCACCCTCAGGACTCGCCTTAGGATTATCCAAGATTTAATATCATAGATACCATTGCTGACAATCGCTTCTACGGCATTTACGCTTTAGTTGAAGTTAACCAGTATAATGTTAATGCTGGTCCTGATGTCTTCTTGTGTTCAGTATGAAAAAACTGAATTTAGAAAAAGCTGCAATTACAACATCTTCCTATAATTATAATAACGAATTATTAGATGTAGACATAAATCATCTTTATTAGGTACCTACATAGGTAGCTAAGTACCTCTACTAAGAAACAACAGAAGTAGGATGACATCATTAAAATAATCCGAGTTACAGAGCATGACTGAATTTCTGTCCCAAATTAAAAGTCCAGTTTCTTTCATGCCGGACTTCGCACAGTCTTCCACAATATAATAATGGGGAACTGACTGACGTTTTCTTGCACGCTCTTCGCAAAAAGCGCACACAATTCGTCCGGCCAAAATGGTCCATTCACGAAACATAATTTGAAACATTCTGAGCGGAACGGCCCCCCCTTTCAGTATCATAGCTTTGTAGAGCAGCAGAAAAATATTGTCCGGTGCTATATGCGGCGGCCGACCGATGCCTGCTGCTTGCAAACAAAACCATGGAGAGACGAAAGTCCGACGAGTAAAACCGTTAACCATTTTTAAAACCACACATTTTGTGAATTCCAGATTTTGTTCTCACACATTACGCCAGCACAGTAGTGCGCCTGCCAACAACACAAATCTAGGAATATAACAGTAAAGTCTTTCGGCGGCAGCGGGAATGGAAGAAAAAAACACAAACAAATTGAGAGCAATTTTCCACGCGGCGATCATTACGCGAGCTAATTAACGCCGACGGTTGTGAGCGAGCTCGGCTCTCACCTGCAAACGCACACAGGTAGATAAGTATTTCGGATGTTAGTTACGAACATCACGTCCCGAGCGCCGTGTTCATGAAACGCATGGAGAACTGGCGGCGATTAAACGTTCAAACAAAAGAAAAAAGCCCGAGTGTTGAATCGTCGGGCTCGAGCATTATAATGAGGAGGTTGGGTTTGCTCTTCTTGGCTCACGTTGCCGCTTTAAATAAGACGCGCCAACTAATTAATGATGATGCGAGTAATGACAGTAATTTCCAAGAGAAATGGTGCGTACAGGGACGGCTTCATGCATATATAAACCGAGATGTGCTTGGCCGGAAGGAGCTGTGCGAGAGCAATCTTCAGTTAAAAGTGATACCACTTCCATCTCGAGGTGTGATCTGCTTCGTCCGGCTACAGTTGATATACGGAATTACCCCCGCCGTTCACCCGCTTTTTATTTTGAATATTTCTACACTGATAGAAATCTGTGTGAAATCACAAACTATATCCCGTTCACTTTTTATTTTCTGTAGAATGACTTTTTGTGTCAAAAATGAAGTGACAAGATGGGAGGCTACGGCTACGGGCTGATGGCACCTGCAAAGTTTTGGATCGAAACTATCAGCGGCCGTTAGCCGTATCCTCCCAGCGCTCCAGCTTGTCAGTGCCGTAACTAGGGCGTGGCGAAGGTGGCATTTGCCACAGGCGCAAAAATTACAGGGGCGCAAAATTCAGCTTGGGTAATACCTATTACTACTTTTTTTTAATTTTTATTTTAAATTTTTACCTGAACCTGTATCTACTTCTACCTACAACTCCACTAACTTCATAAATTAAAGAACCAAAAGCGGCTTTTTCCACCACCTTTCCATGACATGATCCAAAACAGCCACAAAACGGATAAAATTGAAGAGCACGGCGCTACAGAAAGTAGCATGCTGAGAATGAGCCAGCGCTCGCGCTCGGCGCTCGGCGCCCTTCGCCAGCGCCGTTCGGTCCAGGTGCTTTTCGAGTTCCAGCCTGACTATTACCGCATGTATTTACTTGCACTTTACATTAAGCAAATACAAGAGCGCCGGATCAGTCTGCGATGGGGCCTCTCTATACTTATTCTGCAAAAAAATTTCATCTCTCGTTCAGTGAACTGAAGCTTGTCAAGTCGTATTTGCGCTTTTCTGTCGTCCAAAAAAGATTAACAAAGATATCTATATGTTCAATCGATAAAACAGCTACGTCAAGGTCGTCAAGCTTAAATTTTGTGGAATTATAGACATATTTTTTTAATCTAAATCTAGAAAAGTCCAGCTTGGTGGTTGAAGGTTCAAGATTTTTTCATTTTCCATTTTTTTCGTCAAAATTTATTTTCAGTTTCTTACTTGGGTATTTGAAATAGGGTAGCAACGTACATCTTTTTCCATTCTGATTCTGAATATTTTGTCAATAACTTGACAAGTTTTGTTTTGTTGTTCCATTTTTGTCTTTGTCATCCTATAGGTACTACTAGTATTTTGTTATTTTTGTTGAAGACTTTTTTGTGGGAAAGGATTATCAATTTGTCTTATTGTTTTTATTTCTGTGTTGAGGAACTCGACTGCAAAAGAATGGACGGCCGGAAGTTTGAAGAATTCTTGCAGGAGCCGAATAAATTTATTATCGATTTCACCTATTTTTTATTTGTCGTGTTTATTTCTGTCCTTGTTTGTATTAATGTAGGAGGGAAATCTTGAGGTTTAGGATGAATCAATGGTCTCAAATTTCTTTTCTGGCAACGTTTCAACGTGATTCACGTCTTCGTCGGGCCAAAAAAAGTTAAAAGTAAAAAACAGGAAAAATGTAAATGGATATCAATGTCAGTCGATATTTTGACAGTGTACCAGTTAATACGATACGAAGACGTGAATCACGTTGAAACTTTGCCAGAAAAAAATAATGATAAGCATCTTATTGACCACTTTGAAAATTTTCTTTATAGATAATTGTGTTCCTATGACGACCAAAAATCCGGAGGGGGAGGAAATGGAAGCTTCCAGCCTCAATTCGAGATTATTATTAGCATTATTATTATTATCATCTGGGGAAAAATTTGCCTGCGGCGCTCTAGCGGGGCCTGCCCCCCTGGTATGTTTACTTCCTTAGGGCGGCGCACAATTGCTACAATGCCACAGGCGCCAACAAGCCTAGTTACGGCACTGCAGCTTGTCACTTTATTTTTGCTCCAAAAAGTCATTCTACTGAGAATAAAAAGTGAACAGGATATAGTTACAGAGAAAGCTATGTAAGATTGCTGTGAAAAATGCATGAAAATTACACATTCAACGAATTTGTAGTGAAAATACAACATAAACGTAAAATACCGAGACTTTATGTGATACTAACATCATTTTCTAATAATAACTTGTGAAAAACCACGACGTGAAAAACCAACCCTGATTACCGAATCACGTCAATTCAGAGTAAAATTACAGCATGTTTCGGGAAATTACAATTAAATTGTAAATTCACAAACAAATGTGAAATCACAATGCTTCTGTGAAGCGGCATCCAATAGAAACGCAGCAAGTTTGACAATATGGTACCTACATCATGGCGTTATATTTCTATCAAATCGGTTCTTGTTCAGTTGGCTGGTAAAATGAAATTGATTCTCGTGTAGAACGTGAGTTTGCTCAAAAGTGACCAGGTATTGATTATCTTCATTCAATCAAGTTTCCGATCGGACGGTCTCAAGTTTGACCTCAAGTGTCCCATGTCCAGCACTTTTTGTACTTACTGTGGTGTTTGTTCCAGTGCGGCTCAAGGAGAAATTCTTTCGATAATCACTTTTAAAATTTCACATTTTTGGTTCAATTGTACACCTTTTGAGATATTTTGGTTCGCCTTCTCTTCAGTCTCTAAAATAAGACTGAAGAGAAGGCGGGAGCAGAGATTGAAGAGCAGACGGAAGATGACGTCGAAGACAAGACGGAAAAGGAAGTGAAAGAGAAGACGGGCGAGGAGATCAAAGAGGATATGGAAACATAGACTGAAGAGGAGGCGGGAGCAGAGAATGAAGATAAGACGGAAGATGACGTCGAAGACAAGATGGAAGAGGAAGTGGAAGAGAAGACGGGCGAGGATATAGGAGAGAATACCGACGAGGATATAGAAGAGAATACGAAAATAAGATTGAAGAAAAGGCAGGAGCAGAGGATGAAGAGCAGACGGAAGACGAAATGGAAAAGAGGACGGATGAGGAGATAGAAGATGATACGGAAAATGAGATTGAGGAGGAGGCAGCAGCAGAGAATAAAGAGCAGACGGAAGATGATGTAGAAGACAAGACCAAGAAGGAAATGAACGGAAATCTCAGAAAAGAAGAGGAGGACATCGAAAAACGCTTGTAAAAATCCAGTGAGCCTTGAAGCCGCTGTTTATGCTAATAAGATACCGTTGAGTGGCCGAAAGAAAGCTGATCTCTGTTTTCTCTGTGTCTCAAGTTTTGACTGATTACAAGTTTCAACGTTTATTTTAAATCACTCACTTTGATTGACGTTAAGAGTTTTTAAGTTGTAAAAGTGCCTCAGTGAATCCTAGCTATTAGCTTGAGGGCTATTTTTTTTTCATATAACCATATTTCAAATTTGATATACTTCTATAGTCCTCATGCATGCATGATTCAATTATTTTTTGTACAATAATATTTTTATCCATTCCCAAAATAAAAGTAAAATGACAAAACTTATGAAAAGAAAAGGGTGCGGTTTGATTCCTAAGTGACACAACTCAAAAAAAGGGTTGAAATACCGCCCTTATCAATTGGTGTTCACCTGCAATTGGTAGTGCCGTATTTATTACCATGCTGTGCAAAAGTTCTATAAAATTCTCACAAAAAGTCTTGAACAAAAAATAGTGACAAAAAGAGTCATATTTAGAGACTGTTTCCTGAGAAACTTCCTTTTTTGACTTCGGTCACTTTTGGGTGCGATATATTTGTATGTATAATATCATAATAGCTCATTTATACTAGACTTATTTTTTTATAATATCTTTATAGTGAGTAGGTATGTTCAATAAATGATGACTAAAATAGTGAAATTCTGATAAATTGAGATTAGTTTGTAAAAACACATGATTATTTGTGAAATTACAGCAACATTTCACAATTTTTTCAATCACGATGTGAATTTACAATTGTTTGCGACAAAAGTTGGGGTTGCAGATTCACACATGGCAACATGGCATCAGTCGTGCCCACCAACGGCCCAGCGACTTCGCTCCCAGCCCCAGCGTACAGTTTACCACTTTATCAGTTCATTTTCACTTTTCAATTGTGACCTCCATTCAGATAGGTCTTATCTTAAAAGAAACAGCTACCTGTCTTAGTTATGCAGTTAACCGGTGCGGCAGGGGTGAGGTATCGCCCTTTTCCTCTAAAAGCTATGCGATATAATACGGTGCCGTTCTATTTGTCCATTTTTATTCCTCCTAACTTTCCTTAGCAGCAAAAGCAATAGGTTGTGAGTAGAATACTTGCGGAATTAGAAGTAAGTACCTACATACAATCAAGTCCATTCTACTGCAAAGAAGGTGGTCGTGATCTGCTGAAATTGGTCTACAAATAAATAGTTTTGATCTATGATTTTTTTTTAGTTCCACAAGAAGGCGCAGGGGAGACAATTCGTGCCCTCAAGTTTGATAACCTCTTATTGGTGGAATTCGATAATTGTTGGAAAGCATGCAGTCAACACCATAATTGAACGATACTAAGACGCTTATTCACTCAACTACTGCAATTCTGGAGAAATGGCCTTTTTACAAACAACCGTCAGCAGGGTTCAGGCTGTTAATTTGATTTTTTACAAAGGAACAAAGGATGGAAATGCCTGTTGGTAATTCCGGGAATCACAGAACTTGTTCTTCACTAATTGTTTTTTCAGATTGAAATGGACTTCACCACAGCACATGACAATTCTTGTGATGGTCTTCCGGAAAGTTGGGAAAAAGGAGTACCAATGAGAATCCTATCATTCTTAATGAACGGTAATGTGAAAAACAACGCTGAAAAATTCAGTGTTATGTTCTAGTCCCTTATAGAAACACATTTTTATAACATTAAGAGAGACAATTCTGTTCCCAAAATCGACGTTTCAAGTGACTACCTACTTGAAAAATTCAGAATAAATTGTTCACGGAATCACGGAACTATTATTCCGGAGTTTTTATTCCGGTAGATAACAAGTAACACACATTGTAGGTGATAGTGACAATAATAAATAGTGTAACAGCAGCAATGAAATTATTTCAAATTTGTTCTACCAATTCGGAGAACATTCACATCCACGTAGCATACGTGGCATACGTTGTTATTTACGCTTACTACGTTCTTATGCTAAGTGGATGGGAATGATCCTTGAGCTCAAGAGGTTGCCTTTTCAAATATAGAAAACTTGAAAAAAAGGTGAGTACGTGCATTTGAAAAAATCTTGGTTTGCAAATTTTAAGTCTTTGAAGCAAAATGTAGACATCTTTGTTTCTGATGTTCTTAAAGCCATAATTCAGATTTTATTGACAGCTGAATTCTTGAGGATAAAAACAAAACAAAAAGTCTGCAGAATTTGCTCAAACTGAAAAAAAAAAAAAAAGGTGATTCATGTCATGTCAGTGTCATCCGATGATCATGAACTTCTACAAAAATACCCGAGTAGCGGCAGATTCCTAGAAAGAATATCATCATGGACCATAACAAAACAAGACCTATAGAAGAAGCTGGATCATCTAAAAAAACCGAAACTCCTGTCGAAACATCAGCATCCGCAACCCAGAAAAAATGTCAACCTGTCTGTACAGAATGCAAAAAATCTTTTAGAAACGAAGCCGGTCTCAAAATCCACTGTTCTAGAATGCATAAAACTAATCAAGCCATTAACATCACGGGCAGTTCGATCGAGAAGAAGACGGAAACCATAGATAAAACTCCCCCACAATATTCGGAACGTCAAAATTGCAAAACCTGTGGAGAATCGTTCAAAAACTTGAAAATCACACGGTCCGGAATATCGAGCCTTAGTATGCAACAAATACAGTGATTATACAACCGAGCTTGACGAAAATCCGTCGGAACCGCCAGAAGCTGACGTAAACGACAATAACGAAGAACTAAAGTACTGGACGGATCGTTTCTCTTTACACTCGTGTGAATTCGAATGGGAGGTGTTTGATGAAGACTGCAACAAATTCACTGACTATCTACAGACTTCAGTTCATAAATTACCAGGACCCAAACACCCTGCCTGCAGGTACTACGAACTGAGGAGAAACAAGAAGGCTTTTCCACAGAATAGAACTCATAAGGATAGAAGGAATCCTCAACAAGCATCGAAAGGAGACAGGGAAAGGAGGTGAGAACGTTACAACTATGAATTAGCACAATATTACTACTATAACCAAAGAAGGAAAGCAGTAAGAATGGTAACGGATGACAAACAAGTAACTTGTACCATTCCCGTTCAAGATATCAAGAACCATTTCGAAAATCTATTTTCCATAAAAAACGAATCAAAAAGATACGAATACAAAAAGAAAATGTCACCAAAAAAAGTCTGTGAAATCAATGAAAATTACGATTCCAACATATCTCCTGAAGATATTGGAAACTCTAATAATCGATACAGCAGCTGGCATTGATAAAATAATTGTACGAGTTTTAAAAAAAAAGCCAATCGTTCAAATCGTTTCAAAAATAGCTTCTATCATGTTGAACACTGGTAAAGTACCTTCATGTCTGAAGAAAGCAAGAACAATTCTGATATACAAAAGTGGAGACCAACATTCCACAAACAATTGGAGACCCATTTCAATATGCTCTGTGATCGGACGAGTTATCGAAAAGGTGCTGGATCAACACGTGAGAGGTTACGTTGATTTCCATGAAAACCAAAGGGGCTTCACATGTGTTCCAGGAGCCCACATCAATACATCTATTTTGAACGGCCTGCTGAAAGATACCAAGAAAAGAAAACGAGATGTCACAATACTGTTCCTTGTTATCAGTAAGGCTCTTAGAATAGTAAGGCTTATGATAATATAGGTCATGACCACCTTGCAGCTTGCATCAGAAGTTCAAACATGCCTCTAAAGCTTCAAAACATCGTATTAGACCTACAGACAGAAAATACAACTCAAATTGAAATATCAAAAGGGAGAACCAAACCCATCGCGCTCAGGAGGGGTGTAATGCAAGGCACTCCACTCTCTCCCACATTGTATAACATCTCTACCGACCACATAATAGAAGAACTATCGAAAACAGAAATTTCAAACACCTATGGATATCAGCTACATCCAAGTCTGCCCAATCCAACTATTCTAGGATTCGCTGATGATACTGTGCTGATTGGAAAAACAAAAGCAAGTGCCTTTACCCTTTTCGACATTGCACAAGAACGATTTGCCGAGATTGGGTTAAACCTCAACCACAGCAAGTGCATAGCAATAAATATTAAGAAGGGAAAGCTCTGCAGTTTTGAACACGAACGAACAATCAAATGTTAACGGCCAATGAAAAGATCAAATACCTCGGCGTGGCCTTCAACGACGAAATCGTGCTTGATACAACCAAAATTATCAACAGCCTAAAAAACTCGTTACAAAAACTGACGTCTAGTCCTCTTCTAAAAGCCCACCAAAAATTCCAAATTATCAACTATTCTATATGGCCTTCCCTTGTATACTCCTTCCAGTCTACTCCTTTGGAAAAGCTGCCTTTGAAATTTCTCAACGATATTGACAAAATTATAAAGTCCTCTATCAAAGAAATCCTAGATTTACCATCTGACATTCCAGACAACATGCTATTTAGCTCGCAGAAAGTCGAAGGATTAGCTCTATTGAGATCCACTTGGGAAGCCTTCATACAAAATTTTAACATCTGTAAGAAATTACACGAAAAAAATAACCAATTCGTTGAACACTTAAGAGATCTGGAAGAAGAAGCCAAGAAGTGTGTTTAAAAACTAAATCTATCCTTAGAAGAAACCGACATCTGGAATTTGACTGGTAAGCGATTGAGGGAACTGCTTCGTCAAGATCAATTTGAAAAATGGAAAGAACTCAAACAAAAAGGCCGCGGCATCGAATTGTTCGATGAGTATACTCCCGCCAACTTCTGGATCAGATCACCAGACGGCCTATCCAGCACTGAATGGAAAGAAGCCATCAAAATGGTCGGCCACGTGTCAAACGTTCGAGGAATTCCAGGACGGTCCCAAGACGGCTACCAGTGCAGACACTGCGCTGAGACCGAAACATTGCCTCATGTCTTGGGATCCTGTCCATACGGCGGCTTATTAAGGATCACTAGACACAATAAAATACGTAGTCTGATTGCAAAATCTTTGCCAAAAAAGTTGGAAATATACGAGGAAGTGACATGTACCGGTGACAACGACAGCAACAGACGAGTAGACATCATAGCTTTAGACCGACAGAATGACATTGGCTACATTATTGACCCGACAATACGTTTGGAAATTAACAGAGACCAACCAACGAACGTCGACATTGAGAAAAACAAAATTTACGAACCGACAAAAACGTTTTTCAAAGACAAATACAAAATCAGTAACATCGAAATTATTGGACTTTTCATAGGAGCTCGCGGAACCATATCAAAATTTTTCATTGACTTTGTGAAAAAATTCTCTATTCAAAAAAATTTAATCAGACAAATTGTTTTAGAAACCTTGAAATATTCCGTTTTAATTTTAAAAAACCATTTATACACCAATTATACAAGATAAAACTTTTAAGGTCTACACCCTACTATACCCCGAGTATTTAAATATTCACCTTCGTTACTTATACTTTTAAGTCTTTAATATGATTATTGTTAATTATTCCTTGTTATACAGACCACAATTGGTGGTAGGATGTTGAGTTTCTTCAATAAATATATATGTGAAAAAAATGTTCAAATAATAGCTATAGTGTGCAGTATAATTCTAGTTGGCTAGGACTCTCGCCACGCGACGCATTTGAAAAGAAGAAATTCGAAAAATCATAGCTCACTAGAATAACGTTGGATGTACTATACAGGATGGTCCAGGTTATACTAGCAATAATTCATCATTCAATAACTGAGAAAACTGTCTTTTTTTTAAGAATCCAGTGGCGCGGAAAATAATGCGGGAAAAGTGAAATTGAATCTGTATCTGCGCCACTGGACAGTTTTGGCTAAACTCAGGCTAGAAACATACTGGAGCTGTGAGCAAAGCGACGAAAACAAACACACATAATTCCTATTAGGACACACATCTTGAAACGTCGCCGTTGCACAGAATATGTAGTGCTATTTTCGTTGCTTTGCCGCTTTGCCCTCTGCTCTCATCATCAGGTTGCTCACCGCTCCAGTATGTTTTCAATCTTGAGCATCTCTCTCATAAGGACTTGCACCAACTTTGGTCGAGATTGCTTCAATGATCTAAGAAGTACGACAAAAAAAAACTATTTTCAAGACTGAACTTTGAAGGGTTGTATTTATCTTTCTTGGCCCTTGTGCCAAATTGGACTGAATCCATCTCGTCCCTCACTCAATCTAGAATCCAGTAAGTAGGTACTAGGCAACGAGTCCAGTACTTTAGTTAAAGAAGAAAAAAAGAAGAGTGGATCAATTATTATTGGATTTCGCATGATGTAGGCTCACGGGGGCCGTTTTGTGTTCGAAGCCTCTATCCGCACGCCACAGCTTATCGATTTCCATCGGGAGAGGGAGCCATCTCCGTCAGATTTCCGCGAACTTTTGGGTGGGCGCAGACCGTACAGTACAGAGCGCCCTGAGCGGGGGCGAACGCAATTTCAGCGGCTGCGAATTTCTATTAGATGAGAATTTACAACGATCCGAATGCGGATTAGGGCAAAAGCACCGCACGACATCAGTTCCGCGAAGTCACGGACCGGAGTTACTTTTACAAATAAACATTAACTTTCATTCAGCGGGGCAGCCTACCGGCATGGCCACAGTGAACCTGTATAATGGAGATTCTTTCATAAGCAACAGCAAAGGATGGAACGAGGTCGGCGACGTCCTTTGTTTCCAAAGCATCAGGGAGCCAAACGATACGACAAAAACTCTGATGCGAGTTTCAAAGTTGCGAGAGAGATGTAGGAGGAGGATGGGGAGCAGCAGAGGAGGCGGTTAACTTTTCGGAGTTTACGAGGTCTTCCCTAGTTCCCTCTTATTACTAAATCGAATTAATTGGCTCCCTCTCTCAGTTTGCCCCGAATGTTATCATTCCGATTTCGGTTAATGGATGCTCTAGATGGCTCCTTTGTTCTAATATAGGTACGTAGGTATAGTTAGTGGCTACCCGTCTGTAGGTAGTTACGTGGAATTTTGATAACATGAAAGTCGTAAATCATCTACATCATCTCTTCTCGCATTATCATTTCTTATGGGTACCTTCCTACTTCGTATTATAATGCCGTGCGAGACCTGATTTTCAAAAACATTATTGCATAGATTTCGTGAACGAGACGACGAGACGAGAGACAGTTTTTTCTGGATACCAATGCTTCGCTAGAGCTTAGTTACCATCAGTACTCAGTAGTATGAACTCTTGTCCATCGAAATTACCGGTGCTGGGACAATTCTTTGCGCGGCCGCAATTACGCCCAGAGAGTTATTCGTAAGCATTGTTCTCATCCTAATACTACAGGGTGATTCATGAGTGACCTTACATAGGCTAATAAATGGAAGATAGAGGACTTCGAGGCGAGTCAGGATCCACTGAAGAAATTTTATTTTCTCCAGTGGTTACAAAGATACAGGGTGTTTTGTGTGTTTCGTATGAAACTTTGATAAGCGATATTTCTGAAACGGCCAGAGGTATTCTGTTGAAATTCACCAGTAATATTTCTCTGTTGGAACTCATCCCGAAGCCATACCGGGTAAGTCAAAATCCAGGGCCGGGCTAGAAAAAAGGTGCCCCTTTTTTGTTTCATCAAAAAGTACATTTTCTGACCGCTTTTTCAAAAAACTGCTATTGGATTCAAAAATCCAAGGGAAAATGCTTTAAGAATCACTCTTCAATTTAAATGGCACACCTAAACCGTTTCGACAATAAAATTAAAAGTAAAATTTGTGGGTGAGTTCCCATTTTCGACCGGACATAATCGACTCATTGTTTGATTGAATTCATCAAAATTCATTTTTCGGCTTGTCTCTGTTGAATAGAAGAGCTTGGTTGAAAGAAAAATTCCAGAGCCGACCAATTTTTTTTTATGACAAAATCGAGAGTGAAACCAAAATTAGACTCGATTTGGTCGTCAAAAAAAATCTTCGGCAATGGAATTTTTCTTCCTACCAAGTCCTTCTATTCCACAGAGACTAAAAAATTAATTTTAATGAATTCAATCAAACAATGAGTCCGATTATGTCCGGTTGAAAATGGGAACTCACGCACAAATTTTACTTTTAATTTTATTGTCGAAACGGTTTAGGTGTGCCATCTAAATTGAAGAGTGATTCTTGAAGCATTTTTCCTTAGCTTTTGGAATCCGATGGCAGTTTTTCAGAAAAGCGGTCAGAAAATATACTTCTTGATCAAATAAAAAAGGGGCACTTTTTTTCAATCCCGGCCCTGGATTTTGACTTACCCAGTATGGCTTCAGGGTAAGTTCCAATAGAGAAATATTACTGGTGAATTTCAAGAAAGTATCTCTAGCCGTTTCAGAAATATCGCTTATCGAAGTTTCAGACGAAACACACAAAACAGCCTGTATTTTCGTAACCAATGGAGAAAACAAAATTTCTTCAGTGGATCCTGACTCGCCTCGAAGTCCTCTATCTCCCATTAGCCTATGTAAGGTCACTCATGAATCACCCTGTATAGAGTCTGAATAGCCCGAATGGCAAAGCTGGGCACTAAACCGTTAATCCGTCAATCGTTAATTAACAAAGTTAACTTTTTCGTTAACGATTTAACTTTTGAGTTAACTTGAAAAATCATTAACGGACTAAGTAACTTCCGTTACATTCGACTTCCGTTATGAATGTTAACGGTTGAACGTTAACTTCCGTTACATTTTAAATCAATCAACTGATTACGATGTTAACTTTTTTGTTAACGATTTAACGTTCAACGAAGTTAACTTTTTCGTTAACGGTGCCCACCTTTGCCGAATGGGTATTTGCGAGTACGCAGTACGCTACAAGTAACGCTGATTGGGACTTTGCTCTCAAATTTTGACTGCCCTCATACTTTTGGAGTAGATATAGGCGGCTCTGTAGAACTCCAACCAACACATAACAGCATGTTAGAGCTCCAAAAGCTAAGAGAAGATACAAGGGAACTCAGCGAGGCTACGAATGACATGAAAACCCAGGGGGGGGGGGGGGGGCAAGAGGGCTATGAGGAACCTAAGAAGACACAAGGAAGCTTTCTAAGCTTAGAAGGAGTTAAAGCCGGAAACGTTCAAAGCCAAATCTCCTCGATGAAGAATTTCGGTTTAAGTGAAACCTAGATGCGGAACGGTTACAGCACAACATACACAGATAGAAACGAAGAAACTGGTCTCTCAAAATTCAAAGTTCACAACATCAAGTAATCCTGCGAGAAAAACAAAAGCTGATCGAAAGAAAAGGGAAGAGAAGTACGAGTACGACCTAGTCCAGTTTGAATTTCATATTGGGAGGCAGAAGGCTGTTCGGAGAGTCCTAGAGGGAGAGAAGAAGGGCTGTCGTTTGGAAGTGAAGGAAGTTTTCAATGAATTCTCGGCTCGTTTTTCAAACCCCAATGAGCACGTTCGACATTTCTATAAACATCTGGACAATGAGGACATGAATTTTGATTATCAGAAATAGTCATGAAAAATTTTTAGCGGCCTTGAAATCAATTCGTGTGGACACAGACCCGGGACCAGACAAGATACTGATGAGAGTGTTGAAGTATGGACGGACTTCGAAAGTAATTGCAAATATCGCATCATTTATATCGATTACTGGGTTCGTCCCACGCTGCTTTAAGCAAGCAAGAACAGTTTTGATTGATAATAAAGGTGGTGATCCATCAAGAGCGACAAACTGGAGACCCATTACGATTTGCTCAATATTGCGAAGAATTTTTGAAAAGATTCTCGATAAACGATTACTCAGTTGTGCCATTCAACAGCAACCAAAGAGAATTCGTTCACACTCCAGGAACACATGTCAACACCTCTATAATCAATGCTATTTTACAGACTGCTGAGAAAGAGAAGAGAGACTGCTACAATGCTGCTGCGTTTTATACCTGGACATAGCAAAGGCTTACGATAGCATTGGACATAATCACCTGCGAGCCACCCTTGAGTCGATGGCAATACCATTAAAACTACACCAAGTTATTTTCAACTTACAAGCGCTTACAACTTACAACTGATAGCCCGCGGAACTATCACTACTTTTTTCAAAGAATTTTGTCGACTTTTTGGTTTGCATTCGAAATTATTTAAAATGATAGGGATCTCTGTCTTGAAAAATTCTATTTATATAGGTACTACGAAATCATTTCGTAGTATATAGCCCAGGCGCCAGGGAAAACAATAAGGAAATAATTGTTTTCTGGCTGGGAACTAGCTCAAAACAATCTGTGTGGCCAAGGTTTTGACGTACTAGTTTCCCCCCTTCCGGAAATGTCGGCGTCATGTCGCCGTCATCAACAAGAAGTGCACCAGCGTGGTTTTTGCCGAATATCTTAAATTTGGGTCATCTGACAGCAAAAGATGTGAGGAGTCATTTTGAAGCCTATAAAATTCCCTACAGTTTAGTTATTCAATCAATTTTCTGCGACGTATGTTCTTTGAGATAAAGCTTCCGGAAGCGAGAGTCATTGTCGTGAAAGCTCCATGGCCACTGGACTCGAAAAACTAAAATGTCGATGTGACAAGGAACATTTCAAAATGAGATTACTCAAGAATTCTTCATGCTATAGTTGCGGTGATCGTCTTAAACTCTTCCTCTTGAACCGTAGATTACGAATATTGAAAAGTCAAAAACTTCACATTGTACATATACAGGGTGTACTACGGGAATCAAATCAGAACAGAGAAATTTGTCATATTTCTTCGATTTAGCCTATGCGAAACTCTAGGCACTTATCACGAGTCCAATATCAATATGCATTGCTATGTAAGCTTCACTTGATACACCTAAGAAGTGGTCAGCTCACAGCCTTCCTGTAAAATGTTTTGAAGGCCCTCTGAAATCATCAAAATTCACAGTAGCAAGAAATGTATGTAACAGTATATTATATGCCAAGAAACCAAAGTGAATTTTTGATCCCTTGGGTGAAGTTTGTTGCTCGAGGGCCTTTGGGTCCAAATTCCCAAATTGAAAATTCACTTTGGTCCCTTGGTATATGATATGCTGTTATATACATTCCTTGGTACTGTAAATTTTCAATATTTTGATGATTCCAGAGGGCCTTCAAAACATTTTACAGTAAAGCTGTGAGCTGACCACTTCTTAAGTGTGATAAGTGAAGCTTATAGAGCAAATCCATATTGATATTGGACTCGTGTTAGGTGCTTAGAGTGTCGCATATAGGCTAAATCGAAGAAATATGTAAAATTTCTCTGATATGATTTGATTCCCTCAGTACACCCTGTATACCGGGTGATCATTTGAAAACTATCCACCTGCAATAACTCCCGATCCCTAGTGAATATTTTTTCGAACAAAAACAGGTCGATTTTTATATCGAGGGGGACATCCAAAACATACATTGGCAAATTTCCATATTCACCCCCCTCGCCTCCACTCACCCCAACTTTGAAATTTCAAATGACACTACCTACCTTGCGATACATCAAATTGAAGGAAATTAGATTCTCTTTCTGAAAAAAATATTTTTAATATTTTAACCCCACCCCTTTTTCCCTAAACATTCTCTGACTGTCCTATTTTATATTCTGGACCCCTCATTTTTTTCTCAATTTAGTCGGCGTCTTCCTAGATAGCATCAAAGAAGAAAATTCTCGGTGGAAAAAGTGCTACCCAAATTCACCCCTTTGCTCTCCCCCACCTCAACTCCAAATTTAACAAAACACCACCTACTTTGTGATACATCAAACTGAAGGGAATTAAATTCTCTTTCCAAAAAGAATTTTTTTTGAAATTTTCTACCCCTCCCCAATAAATTGGCCATTTGGAGTATTCTAGGGGGAAATGGGGGGCTTTAAAAATTGTGAAAAAATCTTTTTCTGGAAGAGAATTCAATTTCCTTCAATTTGATGTGTTACAAAGTGGGTATTGACATTTTAAATTTTTGAGGTCAGGTGGGGGGAGCGAAGGGGTAAATTTGGGTGGCACTTTTTTATAAAAGATTTTCTCTTTCGATGCTGTGCAGGATGACGTTTACTGTATTGAAGGGAAATGGAGGTCAAGAATATTAACTTGGACACTCAGAGAATGTTAGGAAGAACGGGGGGTGGAGTTGAAAAATTTAAAAATATTTTTTTTAGAAAGAGAATTCAATTCTCTACAATTTTATGTATCGCAAGATAGGTGATGTCATTTGAAATTTCAAAGTCGGGGTGAGTGGGGGCGGGGGGGCTTAAGATATAAATTCTCCAATGTAGGTTTTAGATGTCCCCCTCGATATAAAAATCGACCTGTTTTTGCTCAAAGACATTTGCACTAGGAATCTGGAGATATTGCAGGAGGATAGTTTTCAAATGATCACCCGGTATGTACAATGTGACGTTTTTGACTTTTCTATATTCGTAATCAACGGTTCAAGTGAAAGAGTTCAAGACCATCATTGCAACTATATCACGAAGGATTCTCGAGAAATCTCATTTTGAAATTTTTTTGTCACATCGACATTTTAGTTTTTTGAGTCAAGTGGCCATGGAGCTTTTACGACAATTCCTCTCGCTTCCAGAAGCTCTGTCTCAAAAACCATAGGTCGCAGAAAGGTCATTTAGAAACTATTCCGTAGGGAATTTCATTGGTTTCAAAATGGCTCTTTTTATCTTTTGCTGTCAGATGGCCCAAAATCAAGATATTCGGTAAAAACCACGCTGGTGCACTTCTTGTTGATGATGGCGACATGACGCCGACATTTCCGAAAGAAGGGGAAATTAGTATGTCAAAACCTGGGCTACACAGATCGTTTTAAGCTAGTTTCCAGCCAGGAAACAATTATTTCCTTATTGAGCTGATTTTTGCTCCCTGGCGCCTGGGCTAATATTCCTTCCATACAACATGTGGTTGAATGGAAGAGCAGCTTCGCTGAATATCGCCAATAAAGACATTTTATTATTATTATGATTCATACAATAAGTAATTTTAGTATACACTTTACCCTTTTATCCTGTTACATTCTATCATATTTTTATCTATGTTATACCTTTTTGCAATGTATTCTTTGTTATTTGAGCAACCCAAAGTGTTGGGGAGAAGTAATTTTTAAATAAGGTTTCTATACAGGGTGTTTAAGGGATGATAGCAAACAATTTAACTGTGAGTAGATCTCGTCAAAATATGACGAAAACCTATATACCATTTTGCAAAGTTCGGTCTAATGACAAAGATACAGCCCTCCAAAGTTCACTTTTGTCGGACTTCAAAAATTTGTAACTCAGGAATGTTCCAACAAATTCAGCTTTAATTTAGCATAAGCGGGTTTGTCATGATTATCTATCAACCCGCCAAATTTGGAAAGAATCCAATAAGTGGCGTGGAAGTTATGAGGGGTCACCTCAAGTCAACTTTTCTTCGGATGCTTCTAAATTATTGACCCTCATAACTCCTACACCACTGGTCGGATTCTTCCCAAATTTGGCAGGTTGATAGATAATTATGACAAACCAGCTTCTGCTAAATTAAAGCTGAATTTGTCAAAACATTCCTGAGTTACAAGTTTTTGAAGTCCGAAAAAAGTGAACTTTGGAGGGCTGTATCTTCGTCATTAGGCCGAACTTTGCGAAATGGTATGAAGGTTTACGTCATATTTTGACGAGATCTACCCACAGTCAAATTTTTTGCTATCATCCCTGAAACACCCTGTATATAGGTAGGTATAGTAGTTTCTTCTGTCCAGATCCAAATGACCGTTCATTTTTCGTCTTTATGTTTGACGCCATTTTTTCTTGAAGCAGGGCACCAGACAGGAAAGCGCATATTTTTTATAATACAGTTACGGCCACTCCATAACACCGCTGAACATCTCAGCTTAGCATAAAAATGCTTGAAACTCTATAAAAGCGTGAAAGTGTTATCCTAATTATCTAAAGCCGTGCCATTCAACTAGGATCAACAGACTGGTTTATAGATGGTCATCATCGCAAATTGTGTGCCTGGTATTAATAAAATTAATTGAGATCCTCGTTCGGTTTGTGAGCAAGCACCATGCAAACCTCTTTTTATCCTCGTTGATATACAGGAGGGTAAATAAGTGAGGGACAAGTGTGGTGCCAATCCGCCTATTATGTCTGATGCCGTGCACTACGCCCCTATATGCCGAGACAGCCACCGTTCCGGGTCCCTCTTTTCTTCTTCATCTCATTTATTGCAATTGGGGTGGCAGTCGGCGGGCCGGGCGTGCAAATAAGTTGGGAAATGCGTCGGGCAAACGATCCAATTCGATGCCTCTTGCTTTGAATTCAGGCATCGCCGGGTTTCTTTGTGATGCTGAAAGCTTGGGATGCTTTTTCCGTGTGCATCTGAGTACCCACCTACACTAACTGACGATTCCAATATTGAAAGAAAGAAAACGATGCAGCATAAGTATACCTAAAGGTAATTTTTTGATGTTCTGTTGTTTATGGCGGTTCGTTTCTGTGTTTCTAACATAATGATGAGATTTTGCAAGAGAAATCAAGCCGGAAATTAAAAAAAACGGAAAGGAGGCTTCGCTTTAACTCGCATACTCCTCAGCAGATGACCCGATTTTATTGATTGTGATCTTGAATTGACAAGAAAGGTCTATTCCTTCATAACACATTATTTGTTCTGACTTTCTGGTAACTTTCGATGGAAAGCACTGAGAACAAAAGAAGGCCTATTTTCAATTGTTTCTGTTATCTTGAATTTTGATATGTCGGCCATTTGGGAAAACGGAAATGATAGCCTATTCAATTGGCTAGCCAATGCTGGAAAGTTCGATAAAATCGGTGACGAAATGATAGATAGATAGATAGATAGATAGATAGATTTATTCTCACTGCAATAAACATTGTAGGGAACGTCGGCAAAGCTTGAGGGGCCTAATGGGTATGTACAATATAAATGTATATATAAAATCAATATAACACACCACAACAATATGTACAACAAACAATACACAAACTACAAGTTAAAATATTTACAATGCAAGATGACTGAAAATTGAAATGAAAATTTTAAGGAAGACAAATTCCGAGCACGGTTTTTATAGCCCACCCGGTATACCGGGTGATCATTTGAAAACTATCCACCTGCAATATCTCCCGATTGTTAGTGCAAATGTCTTTGAGCAAAAACAGGTCGATTTTTTTATCGAGGGGGACATCTAAAACATACTTTGGAGAATTTATATCTTGAGCCCCCTCGCCCCCACTCACCCCAACTTTGAAATTCCAAATGACATTACCTACCTTGCGGTACATCAAATTGAAGGAAATTAAATTCTCTTTCTAAAAAAAATATTCTGAAATTTTTCAACCCTACCCCCCGTTCTTTCTAAAATTCTCTGAGTGTCCAAGTTAATATTCTTGACCTCCATTTCCCTTCAATACAGTCAACGTCATCCTGCACAGCATCAAAAGAGAAAATTTTCTTAAAAAAAAATGCCACCAAAATTCACCCCTTCGCTCCCCCCACCTGACCTCAAAAATCTAAAATGTCAATACCCACTTTAGGCCAGGCGGTAGGTCATTCTGGATAGAAAAAATTCCGACCAAAGCTTTTATGGTGTCAAACTCTTCGTAAGGTCAGTAGGTATCTACCACTGAGTTTCCGCCTAAAAACGAGTTGTGCTGATTCCTCCACATCTGCCCAAAGGTAAAGGATGTCTTGAAGGTGCAAAAAGACCTGTTAAACCCCCGTACTTTTTCATTTTATTTGCCTCAATACAAACGTACAATTCTAACGCAAACATTGGAAGCATTTGTCATCATCTCTGTGCCAGTCTTACTGTTGAAAAAAAAGATTTTTTTGTGCGGGTCAGATAAATCACATTTAATTGTTTTTCCACACAAGAAAACGATGAAGCAACATGTATTTTGGATTTTTTCTAATAACTTGTACTTACTGAACCCATTCATGGCGTTAAAATTTCAATAACAGCATTTTTGAAGATGTTGCCCGCTAAGAAGTGAATAATTTTTACCCGCCTGTTCAGCAGCAGTTTTTTCAATTTTACCAAACACCGTTCTCGAAAATTTTATAGGGAATGACAAGCTGGAACTGTTTTCTGATGATATCATATCTGGCTTAACCGCGGCACGCTTTTTAAAAGTGTAGGAAACTGATTTCTTTTTGAGCGGTTCTATTTTACCCGTGTGCGGCCGTGCCTACTTGACATAGACCGGACTGATTACACAAGCTTGGAAATGTACTCTTTTCCAGCTTTAAAACACGACTATTAATGATAAAATAATATATAATTTCTTCATAAATCAATGTACAAAGTCTTAATAATAATGATCGCGTTTTAAAGCTGGAAAAGAGTACATTTCCAAGCTCGTGTAATCAGTCCGGTCTATGTCAAGTAGGCACGGCCGCACGCGGGTGAAACAAGACCTTTCGGAAAGAAATCAGTTTTTAGCGCACTTCTCCAAACGGGAAGGCGCTTTTGTCCTCGCTTTGTCCGTCCGTCCGTCCGTCCGTCCGTCCGTCCGTCCGTCCGTCCGTCCGTCCCCGCATCTAGTCCTAGACGAAAAGGTTTTTGCGAAAAAATTTTACTCCATTGGGTAGCTCATGACCTTGTATCCCGAACCAAGAAAAATCTTGACGAAATAATAATAAACAATGACAATAATAACAATTTAGTGTGACGCGGCATCGCCGTTGAATGCTGCATTTCAGAAGCCGGCCTGATCTCGAAAGTTATCACATGCGAGGAAGTACCCGATCTTATCATTTTACCATAATACATATGCGGAGTTATATTTCGAGAATGATTTGAACTTTATTTTAATGAAAATTTCACATCGGTGCGAGGTGCCAATTAGTAGTTATTAATTTTTGAAAATGACTCCGAAACTACGGCTCGGCCGCAAATGATTTATTCGTTGCTTGCTGGTGCTTGATATCCTTTCCTCCGAACAAAACGAAATTCAATACAGAAAATATTTCAACTCGAATGGGTAGCTCATGGCCTTGGTACGCGAATCAAGAAAAATTTTGCCGAAATAATCATGAACAATTACAAAAATAACATTTTGGTGTAGGGCGGCTTCGCCGATCAAGTGCTGGCATTCGCGGTAAGATGTAGAAAGTTGCGATATGCAGGCAACTACAATTTCTTAATGAAATACATCACTGCATGTACGGCATTATATTTAGAGAACAATTTGAACTTTCTTTTGACAAAAACCCCACTTCGATCCGACCGTTGGGTCAATTGTTATCAATTTTTGAAAACGACCGCAAAGCCACGGCTCGGCGCATATTACACGACCCTACTTTAAAATCAGACGTGCCGAAATAGTAATTGAACATTTTGAAATAGTCAATACTAGGTACCTGAAGGATTATGACACTCAAATTACGAAAGATGTTCGCTCAATAACAAAAAAAAAGTAGGTAGGTATCACTAAAAATCATGTGACAAGGCTACCATTTTGTCGGTTTTTCGATAAAAAAGAAATGTTCCAATTCAAAAGTGAACCCAATATTAGTGTTCAGGAGGTCGAAATCAGTTGGAGAACATTTTTTTATATAAGTAACAGAATGACGCTTATGTGGCCGGTTTGTCTGTCTGTCTGTCTGTCTGTCTGTCTGTCCGAGTCCGTGCAGAAATTAAGACGCTGTACTCCTTCTCGAGAATTGAAAGAAGAGCCTTGGAACTTTTATCCGATTGATAGCTGATGTCCCCAAGGGTGGCCAATGGGCACTATTTTTGTTATCCATACATCGTTATC
The DNA here is from genome assembly GCA_949128115.1 of Anaspis maculata. Classification (NCBI taxonomy): domain Eukaryota; kingdom Metazoa; phylum Arthropoda; class Insecta; order Coleoptera; family Scraptiidae; genus Anaspis; species Anaspis maculata. Next base: position 4,734,800 of record OX421965.1, read on the forward strand.
ATTATTCTCAAAAAACAGAGATCTCCTGTGCACTTCGATGAAGTTGAACTTCTCCTCGGGAAATAAAGCTACAGCCCTTGAAGATTGAACTTTATCCGGTGGATAGCTTAGGTCCTCAAGGACCAAATAGGCAGGTTGGCTTTCATAATTCGGCCGCCATATTGGCTGCCATATTGAAATTTCTTATTAGTGGAACGATTGTCATGAAACTTGAAACTTACCCTTGTCTAGTACGATCATTCTTATTTTCAAGCCAAATTTCATGATTGCCCCACCATCTTGGCCGCCATATAGAAATCTCTTATAAGTGGAAGGATTTTCATGAAACTTGAGAGTTACGCTTGTCTCGTACGATCATTCTTATTTTCAAGCTGAGTTTCATAATTCTGCCGCCATCTTGGCTGCCATATTGAAATCTCTTGTTAGTGGAACGATTTTCATGAAACTTGGAACTTACCCTTGTCTAGTACGATCATTTTGATTTTCAAGCCGAATTTCATGATTCTGTCGATATTTTGGCCGCCATATTGCAATTTTTTGCCCAAGACGGTAGAACCCTAATCACTTAACATCTTGCGTTCACTAATCCTCCAAAAAGGAAGTGCGCTACTGAGCCTCATGCCCATGAGGCATATTCGCTTGTTTAGACTTTCAAGTGCGTGCCGCGGTTGAGCCAGGCATGATATCGTTAGAGAGGAGTTTGAGCTTTTCATTCCTTATGAAATTTTCGCAAACGGTGTTTGGTAAAATTGAAAAACTTGCTGCTGAACAGGCGGGTAAAAATTATTCACTTTTTTGCTGGCAACATCTTCAAAAATGCTGTTATTGAAATTTTAATGCCATATATGGGTTCAATGGATACAAGTTATTAGAAAACATACAAAATACATGTTGCTTCATCGTTTTCTTGTGTGAAAAAAACCATTAAATGTCATTTATCTGACCCGCACCAAGAAATCTTTTTTTTCAACAGTAAGACTGGCACAGAGATGATGACAGATGCTTTCAATGTTTGCGTAAGAGTTGTACGTTTGCATTTAGGCAAATATAGCGAAAAAGTACGGAGGTTTAACAGGTCTTTTTGCACTTTTGAGGCATCCTTTACCTTCGCGCAGATGTGGAGGAATCAGCACAACTCGTTTTTGGGCGGAAACTCAGTGGTAGGTAACTACTGACCTTACGAAGAGTTTGACACCATAAAAGCTTTGGTCGGAGTTTTTTCCAGATTGTAGCGATTTTACCGACATACCGCCTGGCCTACTTTGTAATACATCAAATTGAAGGAAATTGAATTCTCTTCCTGAAAAAGATTTTTCACAATTTTTAAAGCCCCCCATTTCCCTCTAGAACACTCCAAATGACCAATTTATTAGGGGAGAGGTAGAAAATTTAGAAAAAATTCTTTTCAGACTGTTAGGCCGCCCCCTTCTCCATTTTTTTAAATGTTAAATTTTTTATAAAGCTTTGTTAATTTAAATCTTATTTTATGAAAATAACAGAAACAGGGATTGGAATTGCAATTTTTGCATTTAGAACCAGAATTTTTTACCAGGTAATTATTCGGTCATCAAATTAACGAAAGTCAACTTACCTTACCGGACGGTTAGTGAATAAGATAAAACAACGTCTTTTACGATTTCATTGCCCTTTGGTAGAAATCAAGATTTTAGCAAGGATCTTGCAAAATCTGATTTCATATTCACGTGTTTTAAAGGTACCTAAGTATCCATCATTCCGTTTGAAAAAAATGTTCAGGGCGGCCGCGGAGGTGAAATAGAAAGAGCAAAAAAATTGAAAAAAACGTATTTCTGCCCCGAAATGCCGCCCCCTGAATCTGGCCGCCCTTGTGCCATGCACGAGTTGCACGCCCGCTTAGGACGGCCCTGGCCACACCTTGCAGCATAGGAAAGCTACCAGTAGCCCAGTGAAAATGGGTTTTAACCGGAAATTAATTCGGAAGTTGACGGAATTTGATGAATCGATGCAGAATTTAACGTAGAATGACATACTGGAATTCCCAAAAATTCCAAGGCTTGGCTTTTTCTCTAGGACCTATAAAAAAGCGCCATCCTTGAAAAATTTCGTTTTTTTTTCTGAATAACTTGTAAACTATTACCTTTAGAACACAAAAACCAGCAATTGTAGCCCGTTAAATTCCCAAGAGATGAGTGCTGAACTCATTACTTTGTGGTCAATAGTCTCTGAGATACAGTGTCTGCAAAAATGCAGTGAAAATGACAAAAAAAGATTTTTCGGATTCCATGTAACAATTTGCATAGTGTCAGTTCAGGGGCTGTAACGTGGAAAAAGAATGTGCGGATTTCGATGTGTTCTACATGTTTGGGAAGCCAATTCAACATTCGGTATCACATTTTTGTCTAGAAGTCGCCAACTTTAAAATAGTACTTTTCCTTGACCTTTGAAATCGATACTTGATGTCCCGAAGAATCCCCAAAAATCGAGTTTCTTATACCATGCCATTTGCTCAATTTTTCACTTGGGGCAAAATCATCCAGGGAATATATGAAGAATTGAATATCAAAAAATAACATGTTTTGGAATCTTTTTTCTAGTGATGGTTCCTGAGTTATATGGGTTGGAAGACTGAAACGACCTATTTGGAAAAAAGATTAGTGGTCCAGACACCAACTGCTGAATACTGTACGGACCTTGCATCTGATGATACAAAATGCCACTTGGCAGACGTATTAAATAAACTTATGTATTTTCCACGTCTGCCAAATAACATCTTACACCTCATGCAAGGTCCTCACAGGAATCAGCTGTTAGTGTCTGGACTACCTTTTTTTTTATAAATAGGTCGTTTTAGTCTTTCAACCCATATAACTCAGGAACCATCACTAGGAACAAGATTCCGAAACATGTTGTTTTTTTGGTATTTAGTCCTCCACATATTCCCTGGATGGTTTTACCCTACTTGCAAAATGTAGCAAATGGCATGGTTAAGAAAAAAATGATTTTTGGGGACTCTTTGGGACATCAAGCATCGATTTCAAAGGTCGAGAAAAGCACCATTTAGAGGTTAGCGACTTTCAGACAGAAATGTGATACCTCGTGTGATACCGAATGTTGAATTGGCTTTCCAGACATGTTAAACACACTGAGATCCGCCCATTGCTGTCCACGTTACAGCCCCTGAACTGACACTATGCAAATTGTTACGTAAAATCCGGAAATAAATTTTGAGTAATTTTCACTGCGTTTTTGCAGCTGCTGTATCTCAGAGACTATTGACCACAAAGTAATGAATTTAGTACTGATATCTTGTGAATTCAACAGGCTACATTTGCCTTGCTAGTAGTTGTGTTCTTAAGGTAATAAACTGCTCAACAATGAAAGTGTTACAAAGCAAAAATTTACCCAATTTTGAACCGCTATAACTTTTGATTGGCGCATATGATTCTGATTTTTTTTCAAGTACTAAATAGCCCAGTCTTTTGGTCATCTTTCTTGTTGATATGAAATGCATAGAGCTTTTTATAAATTTTCTACAGGGTGATGAACAAAGCAGTGCAAAATTGATGAAAGTTCAACTTACCCCTGTTTTCGCAAAAAAACTTTTTTGGGAGTATCTACACCAAATTTATGAAGAATGATGTGTTCCCTCGAAACGGTTTTTGAATTTTCGGGATTACAGTCGAAACAGCCAAAATGTGACTTTTCATTGTGAATACTGCACCGGGTGATCATTTGAAAACTATCCACCTGCAATAACTCCCGATTCCTAGTGAATGTTTCTTCGAGCAAAAACAGGTCGATTTTATATCAAAGGGACATCTTATACATAAATTGGCAAAGTTCTATCTTAAGCCCCCTCGCCCCCACTCACCCCAACTTTGAAATTTCAAATAACATGACCTACCTTGCGATATATCACATTGAAGAGAATTAAATTTTCTTTCTGAAAAAAATATTCACAAAAATTTAACCCCACCTTCCTTCGCCCTAAACATTCTCTGACTGTCTTATTTTTAATTCTGGACCTCCCAATTGTTTTTAATTCAGTCAGTGTTATCATAGAAAACATCGAAGAAAGAAATTTTCGGTGGAAAAAGTGCTGCCCAAATTGACCCTTTTACTCTCCCCCACCTCAACTTCAAAATTTAACGAAACAACACCACCTACTTTGTGATACATCAAATTGAAGGGAATTCAATTCTCTTTCCGAAAACAACTTTTTTTTAATTTTCAACCCCTCTCCAAATGAACTAGACATTTGGGGTGTTTTGTGAGAAAAATGGGGTTTTAAAAAATTTGAAAAAATTTTTATTCATGGAGAGAATTTCATTTCCTTCAATTAGATGTACGGTTGCGGCCAAAATAAAGTGGACGACAACGTCAATGAGTTGGCTTGCTGTCATTCGACGTTCAGGCCAGAATCCTGAAAAATCTGTCAACTGTCGTCCACTTTAAAAAGGCCGCAATAGTATCACAAAGTGAGTATTGCCATTCCAGATTTTTGAGATGAGGTGGGGGGAGCGAAAGAGTGAAATTTGGGTGGCATTTTTTCCACAGAAAGTTATCTCTACCGATGCTTTGCAGGATGACGTTGACTGCATTGAAAAGAATTGAGAGGTCAAGAATATTAAATTGGACACTCAGAGAATTTCAAAAAGAAGGGGGGTGGGGATAAAAATTCTATGAATATTTTTTCGGGAAGAGATAGACAGATAAACAAACAGATAGACAGATCTTATTGACAGAATCCCATTTAGAGGACCAACATTTCAAGAAATGATGCCAAACATGCCTATGTTTTGAAATTTAACGGAAAGGCAAAAAATTCCAAATTGGCGGAAATGTGGTTGATCCAATTCTAATGACGTAGTCCCATGTTGACTGAAGAGAGTAAAACTTGACCTTTTTTCAATGCTAAAAACCCGAATTTTAGGAGCAGTACCAAAAAGTACGCTGCCAATTGGGCTTTTCTTCACCCCTACACTGGACAATAAGAACGTGTTGCAAGTCAAATTGCTCAGAATTGTTCAGTGAACAAGCCTACCAAGTGGCGTCATCTGGATATGAAAAGTTCTAATGTTTTTGCGTTGCTACAGGAATAATATACAGTATTTACAATAAAAAATCACATTTTGGCTGTTTCGACTGGAATCCCGGAAATTTGAAAACCGTTTCGAGGGAACACATCATTCTTCATAAATTTGGGGTTGATACTCCCGAAAAAAACAAATTTAACGAAAACGGGGGTATGTTGAACTTTTATCAATTTTGCAGTGCCATGTTCATCACCCTGTAGAAATTTCATGAGAGGCTCTATGGATTCCATATTGACAAGAAAGATGGCCAAAAGATTGGGCTTTTCAGTGCTTGAAGCAAAATCAGAATCGTTGTTGTCAATCAAAAGTTACAGCGGTTCAAAATTGAGTGAATTTTTGCTTTGTAACACTTTCATTGTTGAGCAGTTTAGTTTAAAAGTTACTTAGAAAAAATCGAACTTTTTCAAGGATGACGCTCTTTTATTGGTCCTAAAAAAGAATCCAAGCCTTGGAATTTCCGGGAATTTCAGTATGTTATTCTATGTTAAATTCTACATCGAACCACCAAATTTCGTCAACTTCCGAATTTATTTTCGGTTTGACGCGATTTTGGCTTAATTTGACTGGACTACAGGCTACCAGCTACAGGAACATGGTGTTTCCAAGAAACCTGGAGTCGAAGCTTCTGAAAGTGCGTTCTATATGTATGTTTTACCGCAATCGCAGGGAAGTCTGTAGGTATAGACTTTGAATCTCTTGGAAAATAATAACGGCTTTATTCAACATGAAGAAAGAATAGGGAGTACGAGGTACTGGAAAAGATACTCGACCGATGTTAAGGGATTGAGAGATTTTGGAAAAATCGTTGGAAAAGCGGCCAAAGAAGGGGAAGTTGACGTGTGTCAAGAGTAAAAGGGGATATGCAATCGGTGGACATGGATTTGTGGTGAATACCAAACTCAATGGTGTTGTGGGAAAGTGCTATAGTGCTATGAGAAGATTCAAGAATAGGATGACATTGGTCTTTGCTGAGTTCATTGGTGAGTTTGAGGTTGGGGTGTATGTTGTTCAAGAGATCTAGAAAAGTAGAAGTGTCTGTTTTAGACCTTTGCGAGATTCATTGAGGGATACTGAGTCCAAGTCCTCATCTTCGCCTGATACTTCTTGTGTGCCCCATGTCTAGGGCATCCAATCCCGAGACATAAACGAGATCCCGGGATTTCGGGATTGAAAATTTCAAATCCCGGGATCCCGGGAATTTTGGGATTTCTCAAATTATGCAGCTTTTTCACCTCAGTTGAGTGGAAAACAGTCAAAGTAAGCAACACAGATCACTCAAGAAAGTGCGTCATCATTTGACACAATATTAGTATTTTATTGTATTTATTTTGAATGAATAAAACATTGCATTTGCACCGCAATTATGCGTGCTTTCTTCGAGGAAGCAAAAATTACTTGCCAAGACAAAAGAATTTTTTTTTCAATTTATCACAGTTTTGTTTTATTTCATGTGTTTGGACATGGACATGTTCTTCAGTTTTCAAGGGCCGCTATTTTTACTCCATGTAACTTTGCCTGGAACTTGAATACCATGGTGTTTGGTGGTATGGTAACCGGAAGAGGTATCTGGTCTGAAAATACCGGCTCTACTTGTAATGTACCATGTACCCCACCTATTAATTCCAATATCAGTATCAAGTACCAATATGTACTATCAACTACCACAAATTATTATGCAACAAATAATGACTGGGTACTAGTTTTATTTTAGCAAAATAAATATGATGATAATTATCACTAATAATGGTTTCAAATTCAGTGGGCTCACTTGAATAATCTGTTTCTTGCATTAACGCTATTAACTCTATTTTTCATTCAAGTGGGCTGAAAAGATGCATCATTTGAAAAATCCCGAAAATCCCGGGATCTCGGTGTAAAAATCCCGGGATTTTCGGGATTGAAAATCTAACGGGATCCCGGGATTCGAGATCCCGGGATCCCGGGATTGGATGCCCTACCCATGTCAAAGCTCTACGTTACAGTGATGTTGCATCGAGAAAAACTACAGACGTTATTAAACCCAAGTCTCAGCAAAGTAACACGCGTACTAAGGCTGATCGTATGCGTTCAGTTGACCCGGCTGATTCTGGTTTGGGCTTGGTTGGGGTGAAGCATATATCGGGTGGCGGGGTCATGGTGAGTTGTTTCTCCGGTGAGGGTGCGGATAAATTAAAGCAGCTGGTTGGCTTTACTTTGTCCAAGAATTATGACGTTAGAGATGCTGTAAAGTTACACCCAAGATTGCGATTTGGAGGTATGACTGAGCGTTACGATGCCGATAAGCTTGCTTCTGTCGTCAGGGCGCAAAATTCGGACACCTTTGGAGACTGCCAGTTTAGGGTTGTGTCAGTGAGTCCACTTAAGGGCAACAACAGGGTATTCCAGGCGACTTTACAGGTTGATGCGTCAACCTACCTGAGAGCAATGGAGCAGTCACAGCTGTTTATTGGTTTTGACGTTTGCAGGGTGTATGATGCAATCAATGTCATCCGTTGCCACAATTGTTGTGGCTAACATCACGTGTCTGGAGGGTGCAAGAATAAGCTGGTTTGTTCTAGATGTGCTGGTGAGCATCTTGTTAAAAATTGTAAGTCCACTTCATTTGAGTGCATCAACTGTCATAACGTCAAAAAGGTCATACCTGACATTGATGTGAACCATGCCGCTTGGGACCCTGACTGTGCCGTATATAAGAAGAAATTGTTCTCATTGCGGAAAGACTTGCTTGGGCAATAGCAGTCACCGCTTATTCCATCGGGTGGCTTTAGGCCAATATCGCAGCGCATAGATTCTTTGCGTTGCACTTATCAAAATGTTAGAGGGTTGAGAACTAAGGTAATTAATTTCCATAATTCTATTTCAGCTTGTGAATGTGACATTGTTGCACTGTCTGAGACCTGGCTGACTGATGACATATGCAGTGCTGAACTGTTTACCGACAATTTTACCGTGCACCGTAGTGACCGCCGTTTTCGGGCTCTTGGGGTTTCGAGGGGTGGGGGTGTTCTTTTAGCTGTTAGAAATGATGTTACTTGCGCTAGGATCGATCTGACTTCGATTACTGACTCGGTTCCTCAGATTGGTGTTGTTGGTGTCAGACTAACTTTCGACAACAGTCAAACATTGCTCGTATTTGTTGTTTATACCATTATATCCCACCACGCATAAACAATACAGATTTTTGCCAATTTTTTTGATGCGCTTGATGATGCGAATTTACTGGATGCCAGGACGATTTTTTTGGGTGATTTCAATACTTCTTCTTTTAGTACGGGTACCAAAAATAACTATTCAGATGTGTTGCATAATTTTGTGAATTTCAATGGCTTCACTCAATACAATGATGTTCTCAATAGCAACGGGCGCTTACTCGACTTAGTTTTTTCTAAGTTATCTTGTACTGTGAGTAAAGCTCTTGATCCCCTTGTTGAGGAGGATGCTCATTATCCGGCTCTGTCTATTGACATTAATTTTGTGGGTGGCCATTGTCCAAATTTCACAATGAACGATCAGAAGGCAGTGTATAACTTTAAAAAAGCGAATTATCCACTGATGTATGATATGCTTGGTTCTCAGGATTGGTCTGTTCTGGACTCAGTTGATGACGTTGATGATGCCTGCTCTTTGTTTTATAAGATTCTCTATGGCATTTTTGATTTGACCGTTCCTAAGTTGAAAGTCAAATTATATCGCCGTTCCTTTCCACCGTGGTTTGACTCGGAGACTGTCAGGTCGATACGTAGAAAAATTCTCTTTTTAAAATTTACAAAAAGATTCGTTCAGTGTATCATTGTGAGTTATTATCGACAACAACGTGCCCATGTGAGGAAACTCATATCTGTTGGTTATGAAAATTACATACGTGACATTGAGAATAGCCTTATCTCTGAACCCAACATGATCTGGCCCTATATCAATTTGAAAAGAAGTCGTACACAAATACCTGGGGTCATAAAGTATGACAATTCTGAACTCTTCACGCCTCAGTCTGTGGTTGATTCTTTCGCCAGTTATTTTGGTCCCGTTTACATTCCTTCTGATCCAAAAAATATGCCTGCTTCAAATGATGTCTCTTACTATCCTACAGTCTCCATGCATCATGTGTCCAATGACGAAATCTATCAAGCCTTGAGGCGGGCAAAGAATTCCTTTACTGCTGGTGTTGATGAAATTTCGAGTTTTTTTGCTGAGAGATTATGCTTCTGTCTTTACCATACCATTGGCTAGTGTCTTTAATCTTATTCTCCGTCACTCTTCTTTTCCTTCACTTTGGAAGAAGTCTCATGTAACACCGGTTTTCAAAAAGGGCGACAAATGTGATATAAGAAACTATAGACCAATATCTCTGCTATGCAACTTCGCTAAAGTGTTTGAATCAATAATGTATGCCCAAATTTACTCTTCCGTCAAATGTTATATTTCGCCTTGTCAGCATGGCTTCATGCAAAAGAAATCTACTATTTCTAACTTGTCTTGCTTTAAACAATATGTTGCAGAAGTCATCGATGACAGGGGTCAGGTTGATGTCATTTATACCGATTTCCAAAAAGCTTATGATCAAATTGATCACTATGTTCTCCTTGATAAACTTGACAGATTGGGTTTCTCACCGGCACTGCTGTCATTGTTTCGGTCCTACTTGCTCGATAGAGAGCAATACGTTAAATACCGCAATTATACCTCAAAAGTTTTCAGACCTTCTTCTGGTGTTCCTCAGGGCTCAAATCTTGGGCCCCTCCTTTTCCTGCTTTTCATTGATGACATTGTCAATAACATTTCTTGCGAGAAGCTTCTTTTTGCCGATGACTTGAAGCTGTTTCTCAGGGTCAACTCGGTGGATGACTGCTTAGTGTTGCAGCACAATGTTCGGGCTGTTGAGCGGTGGTGCACATCTAATCGTCTTTTTCTCAATATCCAGAAATGTACTGTCATGTCCTTCTCTAAAATCCAATCCACAATTTCCTATCCCTACAGCATCAGTGGTACTATTTTGCAACACTCCGAATCAGTTGTGGATCTTGGCGTTATTTTTACTCCAAAGCTTGATTTTACAGATCATAGAGCGAAAGTTATCAGTCAGTCATATAATATAAAATGTATCTTATGTTGTACCGGAACTGCCGAGAATTTACTAATACTAACACTCTCTCAACTCTTTATTATGCTTTGATCAGGTCCCGACTGGAGTATGCCTCTATCTTTTAGTATCACTACTGCGGTGTTCACATTCATGGTGTGGAGTTGGTACAGCGTCGCTTTCTCAACCACTTGAGTTTCCTCATGGATGGTGTATATCCTGTTCGTGGCATCGAGTACTCTTCGTTATTATCCAGGTTTAATCTCCACTCCTTGGAAACTAGACGTACCATGCTAGCTGTTGAATTTCTCCACACCTTATTGAATGATAACTTGGATTGTCCCTATCTTCTATCCAAAATCAATTTTTTCATACCACGTATAAATTCCAGACAGCGCCACCACCTTCTATAATCCCAGTTCCAGAACTAACGTCCTTTTTAATTCCCTATCTCTATTATGTGCCATACGTTCAACAAAATCTCTAATGTTTGTGATATTAATTTCAGCACCATTAAGTCCATCATGTCTTCCGTCCTTGGCAATGACTGACTCCATGGAGTCAACTTGCTTATGCTATTGATATTCTTTTGATTTTTTTTTTGTGTATCCGCATGATTGTGTTTAATTTTTGTTTCATATAATTTCTCATTCTATTTTATTTCTATTTTATTTCTTTGATGTATTAAATTTTCCTGTAATGGGGCATTGCCTGTTGGGGAATAAATCCATCTTATTTTATTCTATTCTTTGAAGACAACAAAGACATCATCTACATATATTGTCTGAGCCATCTAGAGATAGATCAATCGAACATTGTTGGTGGAAATGTGTATCATTTCTGAATCATTCAAGAAAATTTCAGCCAATGAAAGAAGATGGGGAAAGCCAATACATTTTTGGTGAGGTGAGGCAGCCCGATGAAGAGGTCCTTGAAAATCTGTAGGCGGTGTTATTATTGTGACGTAGGTGGCGATCGAGCGCGCGCTAATTAAGTGGGGAGAGACAGAGGTACGAACGATGATGGATTGAATGGATTAAGGAGGAAGGTGATAGGTAATGAATGAGTGCGGAAGGTGAAATGCAGAGTGTGCTGATATAGGTAAGCTAGTATTGTACGGTATAGGGAAATATATAATAATTATGACACTCATGTGAATTATTAAGAGAAGAGGAGCTAACCCCCTGCACCCTATTAAGACCCTGAAGGGCATAAGGCCCGAAAGGTGCGACATGGTGGAGGCGCCAGCCTTTTGTTAATTTTTGAACGAAAGTAAGATCTCGCCCTTTTCTATGCCAGCCAAGCGAGAAAAAAGAGAGAAAATGTAGTAAAATAGACTAGAGTGTCCACGTCATTGGGGGGGCTTCTCCACGAGTGAAAGAGAGAAGCCCTTCCTCCCAATTATTGTAATATTTATTTGAATTTTAGGGATTTCAGAAATTGACGCGAAAATTGTCTAACTTAACTTTGTGGTTTTTGTTTAAATAATTCGCGTGCGGAGAAATGCATCGAACGCAGAGACATGTAATATAAAACGCGCTACATGCATACGCCGACGTTGATTTATTATTTAAAAATACGGTGCATTTCAGCTCTTCGCGGGAAATAATTCCCCATTATATCACCCCTAAATGCCTATGATAAGGGCCACCCTCAAATAACGTATCCCCCCGAAATTGAAGAACGCGACCTAACTTTTAGTCCACGTGATAATACGAGTTGACATGTACAGAGCGCGTGATAAAATTAGCGAAGATTGCAGTTTTTGCCGCAGCAAAGTGCAATTGAGTCGTAGGTACTTACTACCTACTACAGCCATACTTCTAACCATATAACCGTGATGGGAAAATTCAGAACAGAGGAACGTTCAAGAAAAGAGAAAGATGGGAGCAAATTTTTATTCTCAAGGCTTAGTAAAATCAATCAATTCATTGATGATTAAAAGGTACATTTCATTAGATTCGGGCACAAGGTTCATGCACCTTGAAAACGCGGAAAAATGCACCTACTCGGCATACTGTACGAGCCACAAACAGGAAGTGGAAATCAGAATCCCTGACATCAGCGTAGTTCCAAAACATGAACATCATTCGAGAGCATCATCATATAATTTTCTTTTCTTGCAATAAATTCGGCCAATTTTCCAATTAAGGAACACGGAACAGCTTTAGGGCGTCGCGTTTCTCATACGCCATGGTGGCTAATGGTCCAGGTCCAAGTGCCAAAAGAGAAACAATACATGTTTCAAGAATCCTCCCATACTACGATGCCTGGAATCCGGAAAACGACGATGAATCTGGAATAAAAGCCAGGAGTTAGAATGTGTGTACTATATAAATTGCATGTACTAATGTATTTTTTCTTTCAAATTACAAATAGATGAATCTAAAGCAAGGATAACAAACGGAAAGAAGGAGTCCTGAAGGGAGTGCACGCCCTACCAAGGACATAAAAGGAGAAGGAAGTGAAAAGGACCGACCAACCAGAGCGAAACAGTGAACACATGGACTGAGGATTGATCACCCAAAAGAAACTGTGGTTTGCTGAAGCACAAAGCTCAAATTTTAATACTAAATTACCGATTATTAAGGATTCATCTCTTTTTTTTGGTTTTGCTAATTTTCTTTTAACGAGTGAGGTTTGAGGAAAATACATGGGCTACATTACAGTTTAGCTCAAGAAGATTGAGAATTTTGAAAATTTGTTTCACACCGACCTAAACAGCGACCTAAGCGTCTAGTTGTCAATATAAAAAAGAGGCCTCAATAATCTTGAAAAACGTACGTTAATTATTTATAATCAAGCCAAAGGCATATTTAATAATAGCCAGTTAGCAATAAATGGCAATCAAGTTATACTGTGACGTCACACAAATATTTTATTGTTGTAGTAGTAGAGTGTGTTCTACTACTTTACAAAATACTTGATTCTCTAAAATGGAATGCTGCAGCGAAATACATCAAAAGAAATATTCCATGATAAAATCAAATTTCGAGCAATTAAAAAATACAGAATAGTTATCTCAAACTCAAAGATGTCACATTGATATATGGGTAGTAACTAGGAATTTTTCCTTATATGGAACAAAATATATACTTATTTGATTACAGACATAGGATTATCAAAGGAAGGACTTTCCAAACAGGCCTTCGGCAGGCCACAAGGCTTCAACAGGCCTTACCAGCAGCAGACATTCTCCTGAGAGGCCAAGAAGGAGTGGCAAATTCCCGAATGCTCCGACAACTTGGTGCGGAGGTCCAGTCCGCAAACGACAACTTGGTGCGGAGGTCCAGTCCGCAAACGACAACTTAAAAACACAGGAGAACGTCACCATACAAACAAAAGTTACGTAGGAATTTATCAAATTCTGTCCACGAGCAAGTCAAGCGTAAATTTTTATTGTAATGGTTTAATTACGGCCGGGACAGAAATTGAAGGACAAACTCGATTCAATTATAGAGTGGAGAGCGTTTAACAGAAAAGCTGGTACCGCACAACTTTTGTGTTAAATTATCACCAAAAGGGCATTACATGGAACACACGAGTAAGCGTTCCCGACCAGGAACGCTTCCTGGCATGTTCTTTAAGTTTTGCACAACATAGTCATAGAGATGTGGTCTAGTACAGCTCTTTGACACAACAGAAAAAATAATACATGGCTAAAAGTGGAATCGGCAACGTTCTGGTAAAACATAGGAGTGAAAATCCAGGAAAATTGCTGTTTCAACAACGCCACGTGTTATTTTTGGAAAATGTGTATATGAATACACATGAAAGCTGTAAAAAGCAGGGCTCAGCTTTTTACGTGCATGTTACAAGTTAATCAGAGCTCGATGGAGCGAGTAATCAATATTTTAAGCAAGAATTTTGGTAATCTTGAGCAAGTAACCGAGGAGGCCAAGCAATTTTTAATAATTTTGCATTATGAGGGAATAGACCGACAAGTTTGTAATACAAAATTGAGTGAAAATCAAATTTGGCGAGTCTGCAAGTCTAATGGATCAAAATTTAATCAATTATTTTGCATGGCCTCACAGCCAATACTGATACTTTCGTTATCAATCCTTGACATCTAAATGGTTCATGAAGTTATAATCACCCTTTCATAAACCTATTTAGGTTTTCGGGTACGTAGCTTGTATTGTTAGAATATAAAAAGCCAAACTGTAAATTTGCACTATTTACACTTAATGAAATAAGTATGCAAGGAAGTTTGGGGACGTCGAATGACGTATGTATGTATGGGTGTGTGACGTAATATAGCAATAGCTTTGAACCTACTATTGTAAAAAATTAAACTGTACCTGATAAATGTAATAAATTTCGAATAAACATCTGCTATATACGATGTGTTTGTCCTTAGGACATCGTCAAGGACGCCAGGAATCCTGAAACAAGAGGGCAGAGCAGAACACGGTAGCCGAAAGTCGTGGAACTCACCAGGATGAGGCTCGTCCGGGGTGAACTGAGTAACCTCGTGGCAAAAGCTCATCGTCAAGACTCCACGAGGCTCGTCATAAGGAACACAAATCCTCGAGAAGGAATTGAAAAAAAAGGACGGTACTAACCCAACCACCACAACCCCTTTTAGTACCGATCTGCAAAAAAGTGTCACGTGAACATAGCGATAACAAGAAGAAAACCCCAGGACTTACCCAATAGCTTATGCTACGGCGATGATCCGCCGCCCGATCGGGTCATACCATACTTGGTACAGGACAGGCCCGTACCACCAGGCGAATAGACGCCGGCCCGGAACACCACCCCCGAAGAGGTCAACGGGGTTAGCGCCGGCCGGCACCCACACAACCTCCATCGTGGCCAGGTACCGCCTGACCACGACGGGATGGAGGTATTGGATGCAGTCCACCAGAAGGCTTCGCGCCCGACCCGACCGGGATCTCCATCCGGGAGTATGGGCGTGCCTGGCCCACCACGTGAGCGTGGAACTGGACATAAGATATGGGGGAATCCTAAAAACATTGAAACACACTTGTTGAAGTGAAAAGACGAATATAGTGCAGGATCGAACTTACATGTTTCGTGTTCAGACACAAGTGACGCTAGTCGGACGTATTCTTCTCGGAGAGGCTGGTGTAATTGATACATAGGTACGTGCTTTATCAGGGAGCAGCGTCATCATTACGAGATAAAGCCGTACTGGACGGTGTTACACATTAATAAAGAATGTTCATTTGATTTCAAAAATTTACTAATTTTAATTCCTGAATGTACCATGTTTTATTACTGTTATTTTATATAAAATCGTAGAATTACGCTAGTCTAGATATTTAGGTATGAATGTGGACAGCGCCGTTCGATCAAACTCTACTAAATGTTATTTTTTTTACTTTTATTCTTTGAGCCCTTTTTAGGGTGTTTTTTCTTGAAACCTGGGGTCAGGTTTAAACTCCAGGGGGGGTTGTGACGTAGGTGGCGATCGAGCGCGCGCTAATTAAGTGGGGAGAGACAGAGGTACGAACGATGATGGATTGAATGGATTAAGGAGGAAGGTGATAGGTAATGAATGAGTGCGGAAGGTGAAATGCAGAGTGTGCTGATATAGGTAAGCTAGTATTGTACGGTATAGGGAAATATATAATAATTATGACACTCATGTGAATTATTAAGAGAAGAGGAGCTAACCCCCTGCACCCCAGTAAGACCCTGAAGGGCATAAGGCCCAAAAGGTGCGACAAAAATTATTGACCCGCATGCAGAATAGACAATTAGGGGTGAATTCTTCGGCTGATGCATCGGCTGAATAACACTTGCGGGGTTGATTTTTGGCATTTCCTCGGATGCCGGGGATGCGGATAGTCGGTTGTATATCTTGAGGTGAAAAAATAGATGGAAAATAGCCACTCCCCTTGATGAAATTCCAATTTTTAATAATTTTATGTGGAAACAATGGACGTAGAATGATAAGGGTGAGAATGTGATGAGGGTGCGTTGACCACTTGAACTTGAACCAATCCAGCATTACAACGCTTAAATTACAAAATAAGGTGTGAATTTACAGTAAAATGTGAATTTACAGTTTCCAAGTGTAAATTCTTAGTTTAAAGTGTAAATTTACAGTTTAAAGTGTAGATAAGGAGGAAACACTGCAGTGGCCGCTCTACGCCTTTGTAAAAAGGTGCAAAAGTATGATGGAAATGAATGTCAATTTGCATTAATCATTCATTGCCTATTCCATGGATGAAACGACATGTCAAACTATGTCGCCAATAATATCGACATAATGTTTTATTGTTCTGACTTTGACGCTTCCTCCCACGCCTGCATCTTTTGTTGTGATGGAACAATTCAACTCGTGATGCTTATTTTTCTGTTAACACACTCACCACGGGTTCCACCAAAAAATTTATGAGCGGTTTAAGCTAAACCGAGATTAAACGGATTTTTTTCTGGTCAATGTTGGTAGATTCATTTTGGAAAATACGTTAAATCGCAAGTATACTACACTTTAGTTAATTACTCAGCGTAAAACCTGAATCTACATTGATCATTTGGCCAGAATTGATCAAAATAAATCTCGAGTTAGCTATCAGCTGGTTAGATATTTTGGTGGAACCCACGGTAAAAGTTTCAAGAATTTAGCAATTTTTATTATTTTGATAGAGAACAGCTACGTATGTTCCAATCCCAGTTTGGTAACTGTAGAAATAATAGTTGCAGAAATTCAATTCATTAAAATCAAACCAAGTCTTCTGTTCCTTGATCTGTTTAATTATTCATTTGTTCAACCGTGGGTTCCACCAAAATATATAATCAGTTGATAGCCAACTCGAGATTTTTTTAATGGATTCTGGCCAAATCAATGATCAATGTAAATTCAGGTTTCTCGCTGAGTGATTAACGGAAGGGTGGTAATCCTACTCACGATTCAACGTATTTTCCATAATGAATCAAATAACTTTTTTTTTGCCCTGCATCAACAGCTAGGTTATTAACAAATTTTGCCGTCGGGGTTTTTCTTTAACGATAACAATGAGGACGATAACAACGAAATACTGTGAGATTTAAATCTTTGGATCAGTGGGGTTTTGTTTCGATGGTTTTCTCGTTTCATCCCTCTTCCCGGGGCATCACCGCACGATAGTAGATGCTCCAGTACTAAGGGACGCGTGAAAAAGTCCATTTGGCCCAGTGCGGATTTGAACCCGGCACCTTCGCCTTTGAAAGCGAGGCCGAGCTCACCGTGCTACCGACTGGGTTCACTACCAACATTGATCAGAAAAAGATCTGTTTAAACTCGGTTCAGCTTAAACCGCTCTTAAAATTCTTGGTGGAACCCGTGGCGAATTATTCAAATTGAGCCTCAAACGGTAGATTTCACAGTCGAATTTGAACTTTGGAGTGGACTTCACCTCAAGTGCGTATAGTGCGTTCAAATGGTGACTTCAGAATTTCTTTTCGTTATTGTGACAGTGGCAGTCTAAAAGCATTGAACGCATCAGTGTTGTTCAAAATCAGTTATGAAATCGGCCGTAAAATATGCGACAATTTATACATGGCTTCTCGATTTTATGGAGACAACGTAGCTAATGGACCGTTCACGTGTGATGACATTATATGTGGACGATTCAGCTAGTTTTGTCATATTTTCAACTAAAACCAGAAGCGGGCCTCTCGCATCGATAAAACGTATTCAGGTATATAGGGACGGTATTATGGGGATGAGGCGGGAAGCATGTTTGTTTGGAAATGTTTATTTGTCGGCTGGTGCAACGGTGATATTTCAGCGATGCTAATAATTGAATATTTTCCATACCACGCCATGCCTATACGTAAAATCGTGTTTTTCAGCCAATCAGCTACAAAGGAGGCACAGCCTATTACCAGGCTACAAAATAAATGACCAGTTACTCCATCAACGAAAAATAACGCTCTCCAGTAATGATATTCCCGGCCACCGGCCAGGAATATTGTGATATTATTTCAAAACAACTATATTTTGGTTGTCATAACAATGTCAGATTTTCTGTGCCCTAGAGTCACACATTACTATTATGGCGATCAGCTTTTCAATTCAGCACTATAACGGTGATTTTTGCTCGCCAAGTTGGCAATTCTGCTATGATTGGGGATGCTCGAATTTTTATGTTGAGTCACTTCTTCCCCAGATGACCTTGAATTCGCATTGTCAATCAAGTACAGCGCTGTTACAAGATTGTATGGAAGCTCAAGACGTCTTGATTTTGATAGCCAGTTCAAATGGACGACTTGGTGGACAGTGTTCTCAAATAAAATAGTAAATTATATATCTAGGTTGAGGAAAATATCCTAACTTATGGTCGTCAAAAATAAGAGTCAAAATGGGCGATAAATATTACCCTTGAAGGCAATCATTGTCAAAAATGGTGGTTGCGCTGTTTGAATGATGGATGCGCTGCTGAGGAAGTATCAACGGTTGTTGAAACGTCGTTTTTGACCTTGGTTCAAGCTCATTTACCCACAGTGGAATTCAGGAGAGGCTCCATGGACAAAAATGGCAATAAACTAATCGTGTCAAAATCCCACAAAAAAATGGTAAATAAAAAAAATAAATGTTTTTCTCCTTTTCGGCTTCTTCTCGCTATAGGAGTTTGCCCGTTTATTTATCAGGTTTATAAAAACTCAGGGAAGTGCAAATTTCGGACAACACAACACCCAGACTTTTCACCGGGAATCGAACCAGGGTATTCCATAGCTTCAAATAAGAAGCGGTTCCATCAGAAAAATAAAAAAATATTTTTTTCCGTTTTTTTAGCACATAAAAGGTACCAAACGGCAAGGTTTAGCAGCATTTTCAAAAATTCATGTCACGTCCCTCAATTTCAGCTCAATTTGGGGTACCTAGAAGTGAGGTTGAAGGACTAACAAAAGTTTTTTAAAAATTCTGATGAAACTTTTTGCTGCTGAGTGGTTAGTTACTGAGAAATTAGGGGATGTGACAGGGATGTGGTTTCGCTTCTCATGAGCACTGAGAATGAAGTGATGAAGGCCGTTCACCGATATCTGCACCAAAGTTTGCGACTGAGGGCTTTTGTTCTGGGGGAGGGAGAATGGTGACCGGCGATCGGTGGTTCCGTGCTGGCTTGGGCGTCCTGGAGGTTCTTTCTTTTTTTCTGAATTAGAGTGTTTCAACTTTATTTTGTTATAATTATGTTTGTTTGGAAATGCTATTTTGTTCTGTGTTGTTATTATTTATTTATAAGAACTATTATCTATATTTATGTTAATGTCCTTTTTCTACAAAAATGCTGTTTTATTTCCGAGCTCTTTGCTCAAAAAATCTGTAAATTTTAAGAGCAATAAATTACAATTACAATTACAATCAGTTACTGAGAAAACGCAAAACATTTTTTTCAATGAAACGGCTGGAATCAAGGCCATAATAGATCATTTGCAAATATTCCAAATTATTATTTATAAAAAATCCCAACCTCAAAAATCTTCAGGATTATCAAAATTTTATTGACAACTCACTGGTGCCAAGCAATTTTATTCCACTAATGATAGCATGTTTTATGTAGTTTCTAAATATGAGAATGGATTTGAAAAAATATTCATACATGTCAAATTAATTTAGTGGATTGGTAAACTGGGGCGATGATAACTGGTTTATTCAACAATATTCCGAATAGCGTCAAGACAGCACCTGGTTCTTCCTCTTGTCGAGCCACAAGCCACAACTGCTCCGGACTGATTGCCTTTGGAGTGGCGATTCCCCACTCTGACAACTTTAGGCCTCACTCCACTCTAACATACAAAGTGTCTTTTTTAAAAAGAAAGCTTTGAAGTTTTTTGTTTTCAAGATCGGCTCTGGAAATTTTGAACTGTTGATAGAGCAGTATGTCAGCTATCAATAGAAGAATTTAACCTACAAAATTTCAATCGAATCCATTTGGTCGTTCTGAATATATGGCTTGTTAAAAAATTCTACGAAATACATGAATCACCCTGTAGCTTCGAAACGAACACCGCTGGAAAAATTTCAAAACCAGATCTTGGTTTACCTGGAAAATCTCGACCTACCCTTAAGCTTTGTTTGTTTGGTGGTGAATCACCTGGTAACATATATCATGTGTCCTTGGGGCAACATACTATTTTCCCCAAGTACTACTCCGAATTCATTTGATTTCTGTTTTTTTTTTTGTTTTAGCTTCACGGCTCAGGGTAATATCTGGAGGCGTTCGAGTGGTTACCAGTAGTACCGCGTCGTTCTTTTTTTCGAGGCTGGGTCTTTTTTTCGACAGTCTCCAGGCTTGCGTTTGTCTCTATCATGAGTGCTCAAATTTATTTGTCCGTTACTACCAAGGCAAGGTGGTACAAAAATCCGACCAGCATAACTTCATCTGGCACTTCTAGTTCAAGCACATCACCGTACAAAACATCTCTCCATGTGCTTGTTGTCCAAGAGGTTTCTTCGACTTCGCTGTTGAGTTCCTATAGACTTTTTTTCTCGCAAGACGGCCAATTAGGCAAGTTCCTCAGTGGCCGATACACCTACCTCAGCCACGTCTTGCTGAGGTCTCTGTATACTCTGTGAACACGATAAA
Source organism: Anaspis maculata (assembly GCA_949128115.1). Taxonomy (NCBI): domain Eukaryota; kingdom Metazoa; phylum Arthropoda; class Insecta; order Coleoptera; family Scraptiidae; genus Anaspis; species Anaspis maculata. Next base: position 4,755,499 of record OX421965.1, read on the forward strand.
ATGGGGAGCTTTCGTTACGAGGAATTGCTTATTATGCTCATCATCCAGCTTTCGACTCGCGCTCTTCAAATCAATACCAAGACTTCTTATTACTTGATCTTTCCTGCACCTTCCACTGGAAACGAGAAATGAATGAACTGATTTGATCTGATTTAAAATTTCCTGCAATTTTTGACGAACTTCTCCATATATTCGCTTTGAATTTTTCCCCCAGCCCCCTTCTGTTTATTGGTTGCATGTCAGTACAAACTTCATTGCCTACTCAGCTTCGCTTTGTTGAAATTTCAGGAACAATAATCGAATATGTCATTGCATTAAGCGCGCCTGGATGAATTTACGGGTCTATAGCCCATTGCTTGTGTCATGCATATTACTAATAAAAAAATTACCTAGCGGCAATTTCGAAAACTCCCTCTCGCTTATACGCCACGGTCTCTGTGGCGGCGGCGATGATTTATCGGGGATTACTTTCACTTACCTACCTTTTTCCATTTTCCGTTTCACATTGTGCGACCACTTTATCTCCCTAATTGAGTATTATAAAGCCATTCGGAAAAGATACCGATTCGATGGGATGGGCGCGCGCAAAAATATTACCCTATAGCCTTGTCAGACAAAAAAAAAGCTCGCGATGAGAAATAAATAATCCAAGTGGAATATTATTTGTAAAGGAATCCACAGGTATACACTTTGTGATTTTTAAACAGTTGAGAACGACGAGTAATCCTGCTTAAACGATGAACGAATCCGTTCAGTGGATGATATTATTAAGAAACTAGCATACTGAGGTGGCCGGAATATTGGTCGAATAACAGAGTTTTCTGTCAGTTCCAGCTGTTACATGCCAAAAAGGTCTTGTGTCTTTTCGGTGCGACTTACCATTGGTCTGTCTTATTTAGGAACACGGCCGGCCAGCTGATCAGAGTAGATAAGCCGGGTTTCTTGGATGGTCGGGGGCGCCACAGTATTGTGGACCGAATGCTCAAAAAAAAAAAAAAAAAAATCAGCACCAAGCAATGACTAATACAATACTAAAGATAAAGCAAAGATTGGATTTCAAATAAAAAATTGATTAACAAAAGGTAACAAAGATGAACAGGTGCCGGTTGGCTAATTTTACAATAAAGGAAATAGACAAGATTGATATGTCGAATAATATTGCCACGATAAAGATTTTGTTACGTTCTGAAAAGAAGCTTGGCTTTAGCACAAGCCGGAATTTAATTGGACGTTATCTGTTCCAAAGCGTGGGTACCTGTCGTCCGATTTTTCACAATGCCAGATAACGATTCAAGTCGAGGTGGATCCAACGCGGCACGCTGGGTACCCAAGTTGATAAGCCACCCCAAAGAATGTTATCGGTTTATTTTCCATACATCAACAATGTTACAAAAACAATGATAATTTTGAACACGGAACCTTGTGAAGCCAATTCCGAGATTTTTCCTTCGAATAATAATTACTAATTCAAAAGTAAAACCAGGACCTTTCGCCCTATAACATCTACGTGATTTTGTAGTCACCAGCAATAAGGTAACACAAGATTGTCGGTGGCAAAACCACAAAATTTGTGTACGGATTACAAAAATGTGATGTTGATTTAAGCAAAGCGCATATAATACTCTCGGTGAATGGTCGAAAATCGCTACAATTCACTTGCGAACAGACTGAATTCCAATTTTACACTTCATTTACCCCTGAAACTTTTAATCTATCTTTCATCCGTCTTCTTCTAGAACGGTACTCGAGTAGTGTTCAACCAAATATCAACATGAAAAATGACTATCGTTTACGTAGTTTCAATGAAACACAAGTAACTGAGGGGGAATAAAGCAACACAATAGGCGAAACGTCGCCGCTTACTTGACCAAAACGCAAAGCGATACCCACGGTGACGGCTTCCTGATGGCCGCGATCGACAATTTGTCGTACGCTGAGACTTCCAGAGTGCGGGCGATGGCTAGACTTGGTGTCGTGGAAGATGGGGTCCACGCTAGTGCGACAGGATTCGCCAGGCGGTTTGGAAAATTTTGCACTCCAACCAAAGCGGGCTCCTCGTTGGATCGTTTCCTTTCCAAGGAAAGAGTGGCTCGGGAAACTCCCTGTTGCGTAAATGAAGATGTCGATGACGGTGACGATGACGGCTTGCTAGTGAAATCTCTAGACTTTGAAACGGGGTGACAGGGAGATAAAGATGTCGAGAACTTGATCGCAGAAAACTCGTTATGTGGCAAAAAAAACAAGTGGTAGGTGAAAGAAGAAACTTGCAACAATTCACCCAACTCAGTGTCGACTCCAACCAGAAAAGATGACAAAAAAAAAACAAATCGGTCTTTACCTCACCTGCAGGTTACAGATGGTTTCGTTTGATGCGCCGGGTGTGGTCGTACTTTTTCAGACGGCGGAACAATAGGTGTTTTCCTTTTACCACAAAACTTACTGATCTGATCTGAGTTAGAGAGAGAAAGAGCGAGAAATTACATGCGCGAAAGTGAGATACCACTAACAACTTAGGTCAGAATACTTAGTTCAGGTTGTAAATGCACCTATTGCCTACTTCGGGTTTCAATACACTGAAAAAACTGAAGCCAATCCATTCAACAACTACGTCATTGTAAGGTGTATCTTATATGTCATACAATAATTATTGTAGAATATATCATGTTGTCTTGATATAAAATACCGCTACATACTTTGACAATATGACTACTGTAGTTGCTATACCATTTTGCATTAAATACCATTATGACTGCATCAAATACTACTACGGTATAATATTATGATGATCACCATTTTGATGCATAAAGCTGAGTTCATGAAAAGCGATTTTTTCCCGCGATTTGAGCTGAGCTGAGCGGAGCGGAGCGATTTTTTTGTCTAGGCCAATAACCCTGCCAATCACGATGCGGAAACGTGACATCATGAATGGACAGGATTGGTTCAGACAGAAAAAAATCGCTCAGCTCAGCTCCGCTCCGCCGGGTATCGCTCATCATAAACTGAGCATAACACACTTTCATCATCAATTCAACTTCGGGAAGAACAGAAGAACGACAATAAACACAATTGACGTTATGTCTATAAGAAAAATCATGCCAAGGAGCTTGTGGTGTGGTGGTCAGTGCGTCCGACTGCCACACCAGACGTCATAAGTTTGATTCCTACCGTGAACGGTCGGATTTTCGTCTCGAGAACAAGCTCCTTGATTCAGTTGAAATGCTTGCTACGTGTGCGCCGTATCGTGATGCGATGTTTATGCTCGTTGTTCTACCCTGTGTTGGAACTCGTGGTTGGAACACAGGATGTATAAAACCTAAAAGGGAGCAAATATAAAAGTGTGAAGATATACAGGGAGTGCAGAGAAGTTGCATGCTGCTCAGATTGAATATACAGGGCACTCTGTATAGAGCAAAATAATTTCATAAACCGCACTTTGGACCCCGTTGACTAATTTCGGTATCATTAACCGGCAGAGGTGCAATCGAGCTTTCTCATACTTATGACTTATACCCTGTATACTATATCACTGAAAATTGGAATAAGTGTTGCGGGATAGCGGTAAAGCTGCAGTTAACTTGTAGGTACCTACATGTATAGGAAAGCTAAAGAGCAAAATATGTATGCGAACAGCGCTTGATTCCGTTCATAAAATCCCAATTGCTCGTGTAATAATTCAATGTGCATCGATTCAGAAATAATGATTGTGTAAAATCTGGAGGATATTGCTGGTAGTTATGTTTTCACCGTTACATTTTGTTTACATAGATATAACCTGTCGTGACACTGTATGAGTAACATTTTCAAAACATAACATAAATGCATAAATATTATTCCTCTCGCTATTGTTTTGGTTTTGGCACTTTGATTCCGATTCTCTTTCGAGTTCATCCATAATATTGGCTTGATTGAGTTGAAAAAAAACTGCCGTGTGGAGTAAAATGTGATATGAACGGCAAAAAATTACATCATTCTGTAATCATATGAATATTTGCCTACGCTTTGGGCGGGAGCAATAAGATGTTCAGACCCATTTGTCGCATTCTCGGAAGCTTTCCAAATCAATGATAGTCATTAGAAAAAAATCATGCGGGTGCCAATCCAAAGAGCGAGATGGCCATTTTCACTTCTCTAGAAAGTTCTGATCTCAGTTTAGATCCACCTACTTTACTTTTAGGCTAAAAGGCAAAATAAAACGCGTATTTGTAGGAGGCGAATTGGATGATACCGTGATTTAAAGCAACAATACCGCGCTATTAATCGGTAGGTTACCACTAAACTACACCTTGTATGTGCAAAATGGACCAGTAACTCTGAAACGCCTTGCGATTTCTATTTTTTCTTCAATTGAAAATTATGTCAGTGAGACTTAAGCAATCAGCACTGGTGTTTTGAAGCTATAAACAGCTCTCATCAGCCCAATTATCTTGTTATTCCAAATAACACTGTAATTAATATAATTAGAGTTTATGATTAAAAAGCAATCATTATAGCAGACTTGACTGCGATAATGATCCGAAAACACTTTATTTGCAATTATTTATATTAATTGATGGACTGGTTCCTGGTTCGTATATGTATTATGAATTGATGTATAGCATCTGATAGTTGGGAGGCATAGATTATAGTCAAAAATGGAAGATTATCTAGTTTCATCAGTAGCTTGATCAGTAGTAAACTTTGAGACATTATCTTCATTCATTTAATTATACTCTGTATCCTTCTGTGAGATGGCGGATCCCTTTTTGACATTATCTCCAGTTGAACGGTTGGTTTTGTTTTGTAGAAGCAGGTATCAGGTCAAAATGGTTTGCAAAGGTATGCCACTTTGTGAATAAATAATTAGTGTGCATAAGGAAATGATAAACAAGCTTCATTTTCGACTTCCGTTTGGGATTACCTGCTTATGCCTCCCTACCTGGAATATATTTATTGCCTCTTTGTCTTTTTTATTTTTCCGAAACATCTACACAAATATACTGTTTAAAACATTGGTCCCAGCAAGAAAGCGCCTGTTACATGCCTGTCTACACATGCCTACACCCATCAAGAAACTACCTGGATGGTGCTTACACATCGGCTCGGTTAAAATATGCTGTTCTTTGGTGTAATATGGTGTCGTCTTCCTTCCTGTGTATACGAGTAGCAGAGAGTCAGAGATAACAGTTATTGACCGTCTAGACCGTCCCGGCAAGCGTTATTGCCCGGCGACTGAATATTTTACAAATCGCCTTAAAAAAAAACAATCTGGTGTGAATGTGCTTGATTCTTAATTCAAAAGAAAAGAACAACGCAATGTGTTAACACCTTGAAACTTGATGATTGTATAGTTATATTAATATTATTATTATTATTGCAATAGTCATATCATTGCATAGTTTCTGCATAGATATACATATATATATATATATATATATATATATATATATATATATATATATATATATATCTTGATGAATGATGTATTTCGGGCTCATTTTTCTACGTCCATATATTACTTTGAGCTCAAAATTATATATTGGGCTCATGAGTCCAAAAACTGGACATATTTATATAGTATTTTGAGCTCGTCAGTAGTTACACCTCTGGCTTTTTAATGAAAACCAATTATTGTGCTCCGTTGCCACAAATACAACATACCACAGTCTGATATTTTGAAATCAGGCTAGTTGATCCTGAGTTTTTGTTCATCCTCATATTTGACCGGAATCGGGCTCTTATAGCTGTCTAACGCTCTAATCGCAAGTGCGCACTTGAGATAAGACCATTGGTGACTGCACTCGCACTGTGCATGATTGTCAAGTACTTTGATAGGTATGATTTGTTAAGTAGGACCTGTAGTGGGTCTCTGATGCATGAAATAGTTTCGTACGGCCTAAAGGTGCGTTCAGTCAGCTTATTCAGCCGCAATTTTAGTTTTAGCCGTAAGCGCTGCATCGCTTATTGGCTGTTCCGAGGAGGCTGGTTCATAAGAGCCAATGGGCGTCGCTGCGCTTGCGACTAAAATTAAAACTTGCGGCTAAATAAGCTGACTGAACGCACCTTAAGTAAATAGTACTCTGATAGCAATGTGACCGCAAACAGCTCATCTCCTGCTGCCTCTTACGCAAAGCTCCCAATTAAACACTTTGAGTGCAAGGGAGACGGCACCATTTAACGGCGGATCTTTTCAACTGTTAATTGTCAATTCCGGTTATTTTGAGTCTTCAGCCAAAACACTAGGCTGTCGCTGCTTATTATACCAGTTGAAGGGAGAAAGGAGAAACTGTATACAATCGCTTAGTGCGAGAAGCCACGCCCTACGCAGACGCCCAACATCACAACCAATGTCAACTCTAGTCCAAGAACTTGCTCACATGCGCATGCGTCTGAATTATTTTGCACTTTTAACAGGAACTTTTTTTGAAATCTGATACTTATGTATCTAGAAGTCAATCATGACGTGAATCAAGCCCTTGAAAAAAGTTTGGGCGAAAAAAGTGGTATTTGTTGGGAGGCGTATGGCATTTTTGTACAAAATGATATGTTGAGAGCCCATTCTTCACTTTGGATAAGCATGTGAGCCCGAAATACGTCTTGAACATTTTAAACGTGCTCGTGCATAATGTAGATTGGGCTCCCGAAGATTTTCGTAGAAAAAATCAGAAGTGGACAAAAAACGGCCTATAAATTTGTAAAAATGGCACCGTGGGACCGGTTCAACCCAAAAACTAGAAATTATTCAAGAATGGATTTCTGAAGACATCCAAAACTTGAAATAATACCTATTCTGCACTGTTTATTACCATGGGAACCTATCTTTTCTGGAATTTTCGCAGCTGTTCAAATCAAATCTAGGACAAATTTTGAAAAAAGAGACTAAATAACTTTGGAATCACGTTTCATAAGATTGAGAGGTCTTTGAAAACAAAATATGACACCAAATGGCATTTTTCTACAAAATATTGTAGACAGCCCAATTCACATTCTTTTCAAGTCCATGCGAGCCCGAAATACATCATGAATTCTTTCGTCGAGCCCGTGCATGACGTAAATTAGGCTCCCTAGAAAATTTTGAGCGAAAAATAAGTTGAAATTATCAGAATGACAACGTCACGAAAGTAGTATTTGTTGGTAGGCGTCTAACACAAAATTTACCAAAATGGCAGGTATGTGCAAAATAAAGATAAAGATAAAGATAAAGATGATATGTATGTTATATATGTATGTATATGTATGTTAGATAAATATGTTGAGAGCCCATTCCTTATTTTGGATAAGCATGTGAGCTCCAAATACGTCTTGAATATTTCAATCGTACTCGTACATAATGTAGATTGGGCTCCCGAAGGTTCTTGTGAGAAAAGTCAGAAGTGGACAAAAACGGACTATATCATTGTAAAAATAGCACCATGGGACCTGTCCAACTAAAAAACTTGGAATTATTCAAGAATGGATTTCTGAAAACATCCAAAACTTGAAATAAAACTTATTCTGCACTTACACACGATAACCTATCTTTTCTGAAATTTTTGCAGCTGTTCAAACCAAATCTAGGATACATTTTTGAAAATGTGACTCAATAACTTGGGAATCACGTTCTAGAAGATTGAGAGGTGTTTGAAAACAAATATTTGTAAACAAATGGCATTTTTTTACAAAATATTGTAGAGAGCCAAATTCACATTCTCGATGAATCCATGTGAGCCCGAAATACATTATGGATTCTTTCGTCGAGCCCGTGCATGACGTTTATCAGGCTCCCGAAAAAAAATTTGGGCGGAAAATAAGTTGAAAAAATTGGAATGACAACATCACGAATATAGTATTTTTATTGGTAGGTGTCTAACAGACTATTAATTTACAAAATGGCAGGTATGTGCAAAATATGTTGAGAGCCCATTCCTCATTTTGCATAAGCATGTGAGCCCGAAATACGTCTTGAATATCTCAATCGTGCTCGTGCATAATGTAGATTAGGCTCCCGAAGGTTTTTGTAAAAAAAGTCGGAAGTGGACAAAAAACGGTCTTTATCATTATAGAAAATAGCACCGTGGGACCTGTTCGACCCAAAAACTAGAAATCATTCAAAAATGGATAACTTGGGAATTTTATTCTCTAAGATTGAAAGACGTCTTAGAACATACATAGGTAAATAAATGGCATTTCCCACAAAAATATTGTAAACATCACAAATTGAATTCTCGATGAGTCCATGTGAGTCCGAAATACATCATGAATTTTTACATCATGCCCATGCGTGACGTAAATCAGACTCCTGAGATTTTTTGGCGAAAATGAGGTGGAAGAGCCTGTATGGCAACTTCAAGAATGTAGTAGGTATTTGTTGGGAAAAATCTAACACAATCATAATTTACTAAAATGGCAGGTATGTGCAAAATATGTTGACAGCCCATTCCTCATTTTGGATGAGCATGTGAGCCCGAAATACGTCTTGTACACTTCAAGCGTGCTCGTGCATGATTTAGATTCGGCTGCCGAAGGTTTTCTTGAAAAAAAGTCTTAAGAGAACAAAAACGGACTATTTTGTTGGAAAAATAGCACCGTGAGACTTGTTTGAATCAAAAACATAAAATTATTCAAGAATGGATTTCTGAAAACAGAAACTTGAAATAAAACCCATTCTGCACTTTACAACGGGAACCTATCTTTTTCAAATTTTTTGCAGTTGTTCAAATCAAATTCAGGACAAATTTTGAAAAATGTGACAGAATAACTTGGGACTCACGTTCTAGAAGATTGAGAGGTATTTGAAACCAAATATTTATGAACAAATGGCATTTTTCCACAAAATATTATAGAGAGCCCAATTCACATTCTCGGTGAGTCCTAGTGAGTCCAAAATACATCATGAATTTTTCTGTTGAGCCCGTGCATGGCGTTAATCAGGCTCCCGAAAAAATGTTGGCCGGAGAACAAGTTGCAAAACCGGAATGACAACATCCCGAAAGTGGTATTTGTTGGTAGGCCTCTAACACAATAATAATTTGCCAGAATGGCTGTTTTGTGCATATGTCGAAAGCCCATTCCATAGTTTGGATAAGCATGTGAGCATGAAATACATCTTGAACACTTCAATCGTGCTCGTGTATAACGTAGATTGGGCTCCCAAAGGTTTCTGTGAAAAAAGTCAAAAGTTGCCAGAAAAGCACTATATCATTGTAGAAATAGCACCGTGAGACCTGTTTGACACAAAAACTCAAAATTATTCAAAAATGGATTTTTTAAAACATCCAAAACTTGAAATAAACCCTGTTCTGCACTTTACAACGGGGAACCTATTTTTTCTACAATTTTTGCAGCTGTTCAAAACTAATCAATGATAAATTTTCAAACTGTGACGAAATAACTTGCTTATCACGTCATAGAAGATTGAGAGGTGTTTGAAAACAAATTATGTAAACAAATGGCATTTTTCCACAAAATATGGCAGATAGCCCAATTCACATTCTCGGCGAGTCCATGTGAGCCCGAAATACATCATGAATTTTTTTGTCGAGCCCGTGCATGACGTAAATCAGTCTCCCGAAAAAATTTTGGGCGGAGAATTAGTGAAAAAGCCAGAATGACAACATCACGAAAGTAGTATTTGGTGGTAGGCGTCTAACACGATAATAACTTACCCTCTAATCCACCAGAATGGCAGTTATGTGCAAAATATGTCGAGAGCCCATTTCATATTTTGGATGAGCATGTGAGCCCGAAATACGTCTTGAACACTTCAATCGTGCTCGTGTATAACGTAGATTGGGCTCGTGAGGGTTTTTGTGAAAAAAAAAAAAGTCAAAAGTGGACACAAACTGTCAGAAACCGACTATATCATTGTAGAAATAGCACCGTGAGACCTGTTTGACCCAAAAACTCAAAATTATTCAAAAATGGATTTCTGAAAACATCCAAAACTTGAAATAAACCCTATTCTGCACTTTACAACAGGAACCTATTTTTTCTACAATTTTTGCAGCTGTTTAAAACACATCTATGATAGATTTTGAAAATGTGACGAAATAACTTGCCTATCACGTTATAGAAGATTGAGAGGTGTTCGAAAACAAATTATGTAAACCAATGGCATTTTTCCACAGAGCTCAATTCACATTCTCGATGTGAGCCCGAAATACATCATGAATTCTTTCATCCAGCCCGCGCAATACGTGATTAGGGCTCCCAATTTTTTTTTTTGGGCGGAAATGACGTGGAAAAACCTGAATGGTAACTTCAACAGTATGATATTTGTTGGGAAGCATCTGACAAAATAGTTATTGAAAAAATGACATTCATGTACAAAATATGCCGTGAGTCCATTCCACATTTTGAATGAGCATGTGAGCCCGAAATACGTCTTGTACACTTCAATCGTGCTCGTGCATGATGTAGATTGGACTGCGGGAAGTTTTCATGACAAAAGTCAGGAGGGGATGAAAACGGACTATTTCATTGGAAAAATAGCACCGTGAGACCTGTTTGACACAAAAACTTAAAATTATTCAAGAATATGGATTTCTGAAAACATCCAAAACTTGAAATAAAACCCATTCTGCACTTTACAATAAGAACCTATCTTGTTTTAAAATTTTTGCAGCTGTTCAAACCAAATTTAGGACAAATTTTGTGAAATGTGACGGAATAACTTGGGACTAACGTTCTAGAAGATTGAGAGGTGTTCGAAAACAAATAGTTATAAACAAATGGCATTTTTTCACAAAATATCATAGAGAGCCCAATTTACATTCTCGGTGAGGTCCATGTGAGCCCAAAATACATCATGAATTTTTTTGTCGAGCCTGTGCATGACGTTATTAGGGCTCCCGACAAATTTTTGGGCGGAGAATAAGTTAAAAAACCGGAATGACAACATCACGAAAGTAGTATTTGTTGGTAGGCGTCTAACACAATAATAATTTACCAGAATGACAGTTATGTGCAAAATATGTCGAGAGCCCATTTCATATTTTGGATGATCATGTGAGCCCGAAATAGGTCTTGAACACTTCAATAGTGCTCGTGTATAACGTAAATTGGGCTCCCGAAGGTTTTTGTGAAAAAAAGTCAAGAGTGGCCAGAAAACGACTATATCATTACAGAAATAGCACCGTGAGACCTGTTTGACACCAAAACTCAAAATTATTCAAAAATGGATTTCTGAAAACAATCAAAACTTGAAATAAACCCTATTTTGCACTTTACAACTGGGAACCTATTTTTTCTACAATTTTTGCAGCTGTTCAAAACACATCTATGATAAATTTTGAGACTGTGACGAAATAAGTTGCTTATCACGTTATAGAAGATTGAGAGGTGTTTGAAAACAAATTATGTAAACAAATGGCATTTTTCCACAAAACATTGTAGAGAGCTCAATTCACATTCTCGATGAGTCCATGTTAGCCTGAAATACATCATGAACTCTTTCATCCAGCTCGCGCAATATGTAATCAGGGCTCCCGAATTTTTTTGGGCAGAAATGAGGTGGAAAAACCCGGATGGTCCTTCAAAAATGTAATATTTGTTGGGAAGCATCTGACAGAATAATAAATCAAAAAATCTGTTGTGGGGCGACACAAAACTTTCCCGGCGGTATCCAGAGACGTCAGTAATGATTTTGATCGAAGTGTCCCTTCGGGAGGGGGCGATTCGATTTGGAAATTGATGAAAAAATTCTATTTAGTCGAGCGTTTAGCGAGCATCCTGCATCCATTGTTGAGCGGACAGAAAAAATGACAGGTTAGGTCAGTTTTCCAAGGTGATGAAATGATCCAAAAGGTAGAACTAGGTAGCTAACTGCTGTGATATCTCAAAAATGCAATGCTGGTTCCTTATTGAAATTTTTGTTCCTACTTTAGATATGATGATGAAATTACAAAAACTTGATTGAAAACTTTCACTGCATATGTGCGTCAAATTTCAATTCTATATTTTCAATTTAGAGCTTGGGCAGACAAACCCAGACCCAATGTGCCACCTGAGGGCTTCCGATCAAAATCATCCACCCAAAGTCTAATCAGAACATTCCAGGCTGAACTTAGGCCTCCGTACCTGATTTCGATTTGATCGGATCAATAATTCGGTAATTATCGTGACAGAACCGCTTAATTTGTACGATCGCATGAGTGGTTTTATATTTTCAGGAGGAAAATTTCCGGGAAATTGGAGAGAAATTATTGGAAAATGTTCAAGAACCAGTTATCTATTCTCTAAAAAAAACAATTCCAAGAAATCTGTTCACTGAATAAAAAGTTGGAAAATTTGCAGTTTTTCCAGAGAGGAAAACTCGGCAACTGTTGATCCGATTTCGAAAATTTTTCCTCCAAAAATTAGCTCAATCTTTTCTCTAACTTTTATTCACAGCATGTCTGCACCTAAAATTAATATTTCGTGGGGCCTACCGCATGTAGAAGTTTGCATTGCGTTTTTCTCAAATTCACGGAATGTGCAAATTTCATTTTGAAAAAATTACAGTCGGAAAACCGAAACCGTGTCAACTCTGAAAATAGACCTGCACGACGCTCAATACAATCTACTTTCGATATCAGTTGAAATTTCCAAAAAAAAGTCTATCCCCGAGCAGGAATAAATTTTTGAGTGGAGTCCTGCTACAAAAGCGAGTCGTGCTGGTCGAAACACCGGCGAGAGCCCCTCCTGAGTGGCAACGGCCAGGAGAAATTTCGAAAATTCATTACGCTCAACTGGAGAATGGTGGAAAACTGCAACTGCGGCCTCAATTTGACTCTTTTGTTGTGTTGCTTCCTGCCAAATCTGGTTCCAATCCATCAGATAGATTTTGAATAATTAATTGGTAAAGTTTTGAACTTTAACATTTTTTATTATTTGACAGATGACAGATAGGGCAATGTTTCCAACTGTTCTGAATACAGTTTTCCAAGGGCTTTCAAATGACATATTGCAAGTTGAGTTCCGTGAGATATAGCTTCTGACATTTGATGATGATGACAGTTGGGTTTGACAGATGACAGCCAAAAACTAATGGGCTCTTTTCAGGAAACAACCATGTTTGTATACCAAATATCAAGTCGATCCAGTCAACGTTACGGCAGTTATCGTGGAAGATCACAGACAGACACACACACACACACACACACATACATGTTTCGCTATCACTGTGGGGACGCCTGCAAGCTACGTACTTGTGGGGACTTTGAAAGTACACACGTGGTGGTACGCAGCAGGTCGCGCTGATCACGGCAATATGGTCCGTTTTCCTATACACTCGCTATTAATACCGATGCACACTTGAAACGTCCTTTGCGTGTGCTATGGGGACAGTCCCTTCAGCTTATCTGAAGTAAGCAACAGATACACAGTACTCATAGTTAATGTGAATCCTACTATGTGTATCTGAGTTCCCACTTTTAATACGAAACATAGTGAATACACAGTCCTCACTAGTCATTTAGACCGTACTGTGTGTATTCGAGTCCTCACTTTTAATGAGAAATATAGTGAATACACAGTCCCCACTAGTCATTTGAACAGTGTACTGTGTTTCTGAGTCCCCACTTTTAATGAAAAATATAGTGAAAACACAGTCCCCACAGCTCATGTGGACCGGTACTTGTGTATGGGCCTAAATGGAAGTCCTCACTGTTAATGTGAATGTTGCTTGATACCTACAAACTGTCCGTTACCCCCCGAAATTGAAGAAATGGCTTCCACGATCTGCTACCGAGTACACAGACCCCATAGGTATAGCTACTTTCACTGTAATTTGTAGATAGGTACATTAACTGTGGGGACCAAACGTCGGATTGAGAGGGAAAAAATTTGCAACCAAAACTCGCCCCTTCGTCCTCACCCATCCCAATTTCAGTTTTTTCATGGCAGACTCCCCCCTTTGTGATGCATCAAGCATCAAAATCAAGGGAGAAAAATCTCGCCAATATAACCCCTCGACACTTTTATATGTTTCGATCTTGTTAATTTGATTGAGGGAGAACTAAACATTTCACATGAGTTTTTATGAATAAAAGGAAATTCTTCTTCCTTCAATGATGTATGAATTCCCTTTGATGTTGATGTATCATAAGGGAGATTTGCCGTTGAACAATTGAAACTGGGATAAATGGGGTTGAAGGGGTAAATTTCAAGATGCACTTTTTTGTTTATATTTTTTTGGAAAATTGATAATGTACACATACAATACGAGATACAATGTCTCTTCACTGTATTACAAAAAACTGAAAAGTAAAGAAACTCTTTTATTGTTAATTTTGATATGTCACGATTATCATTTTTCATCAATATTTAATACCCTGGACACGCTAGAAAGCTCGATGATCATTAACGAATCGTCATTCAACTTCTGTCTTGGCGACAGCAAGGAGAAACCCTTGCAGTAGGGGGAAACCCTTGCTGTCTTAACAGTGAAACAACAGCTCAACGACCAGTGACGAAAAACAGCTATCCATAATTATGACGAAAGACTTAGATCGCTATGTCTTCAGGTTTATACGAAGGCGCAGAGCGGACATGGGAGATATTTATTTGTAATTGCGACTTTTTTCTGTCAATTGCCACTTTAATCTGGCAATTGCGACTCTTTTCTGTCAATTGCCACTTTATTCTGGCAATTGCGACTTTTTTCTGTCAATTGCCACTTTATTCTGGCAATTGCGACTTTTTTTGTCAATTGCCACTTTATTCTGGCAATTGCGACTTTTTCTGTCAATTGCCACTTTAATCTGGCAATTGTTACTTTTTTCTGTCAATTGACACTTTATTCTGGCAATTGCAACTTTGTTCTGTCAATTGCCACTTTATTCTGGCAATTGCGACCTTTTTTTATCAATTGCCACTTTTTTCTGTCAATTGACACTTTATTCTGGCAATTGCGACTTTTTTCTGTCAATTGACAGTTTATTCTGGCAATTGCGACTTTTTTTTGTCAATTGCCACTTTATTCTGGCAATTGCGACTTTTTTTGTCAATTGCCACTTCATTCTGGCAATTGCGACTTTTTTCTGTCAAATGACACTTTATTCTGGCAATTGCGACTTTTTTCTGTCAATTGACACTTTATTCTGGCAATTGCGACTTTTTTCTGTCAATTGACACTTTATTCTGGCGATTGCGATTTTTTCTGTCAATTGCCACTTTATTCTGGCAATAGCGACTTTTTTCTGTCAATTGACACTTTATTCTGGCAATTGCGACTTTTTTCTGTCAATTGACACTTTATTCTGGCAATTGCGACTTTTTTTTGTCAATTGTCACTTTATTCTGGCAATTGCGACTTTTTCTGTCAATTGACACTTTATTCTGGCAATTGCGACTTTTTAGCACATTTCGATAGAAAATGATGTTCATATGGCCGGTTTGTCCGTCTGTCTGTCTGTCTGTCTGTCCGTAAAAAAGTTGAGAAGTTGTACTCCTTCTCGGGAAATGAAGCTAGAGCCTTAGAACTTTTTCCGATTAATAGCTTAGGCCCTCAAGGGTGGCCTATGGGCAGACTGTATTTCATGGTGGCGCTGCCATCTTGGTTGCCATATTGGAATTTCTCATCAGTGGAACGGAACCTCGAACGGAACTTACTCTGATCTCGTATGATCATTCTCAATTTCAAGCTCAGTTTCATGATTACGGCCTCCACATCGAAATTTCTTATTATTGGAACGATTGTCATGAAACATGGAACGTAGGTACTCTTGTCTCGTATGAATCCACTTCAGATTCATTCGCTCTGAATCCGTTCTAGCGGATCATGAAACTCAGCTTGAAAATAAGAGTGATCATACGAACCATGGGTCAGTTCCAAGTTTCAGGAAAATCGTTCCACTAATAAAAAATTTGAATATGGTTACCAAGATGACGGCGTAATCATGAAACTGAGCTTGAAAGTAAGAATGTTCATACGAGATCAGAGTAAGTTCCGTTTGAGGTTCCGTTCCACTGATGAGAAATTTCAATATGGCTACCAAGATGGCAGCGCCACCATGAAATACAGTCTGCCCATAGGCCACCCTTGAGGGCCCGAGCTATTATTCGGAAAAAGTTCTAAGGCTCTAGCTTCATTTCCCGAGAAGGAGTTACAACTTCTCAACTTTTACACGGACAGACAGACAGACGGACGAACAGACAAATAACGGACGGGCAGACAGACGGACGGACAAACCGGCCATATGAACATCATTCTCTATCGAAATGTGCTAAAAAGTCGCAATTGACAGAAAAAAGTCGCAATCGCCAGAATAAAGTGTCAATTGACAGAAAAAAGTCGCAATTGCCAGAATAAAGTGTCAATTGACAGAAAAAAGTCGCAATTGCCAGATTAAAGTGGCAATTGACAGAAAAAAGTCGCAATTGCCAGATTAAAGTGGCAATTGACAGAAAAAAAGTCGCAATTGCCAGAATAAAGTGGCAATTGACAGAAAACAGTCGCAATTGCCAGAATAAAGTGTCAATTGACAGAAAAAAGTCGCAATTGCCAGATTAAAGTGGCAATTGACAGAAAAAAGTCGCAATTGCCAGATTAAAGTGGCAATTGACAGAAAAAAGTTGCAATTGCCAGATTAAAGTGGCAATTGACAGAAAAAAGTCGCAATTGACAGAAAAAAGTCGCAATTGCCAGAATAAAATGGGAATTGACAGAAAAAAGTCGCAATTGCCAGATTGAAGTGGCAATTGACAGAAAAAAGTCGCAATTGACAGAAAAAAAGTCGCAATTGCCAGAATAAAGTGGCAATTGACAGAAAAAAGTCGCACTCTCTGATTCCAAAAATAAGTATAAAAATCTGATAGAGACGTGTTTTAATAGGTTTCATCAGAAAAAAACATGTTTTATTTCCCTCAAATTTGATGTTTTGTATTCTAGTTCTATCAGTGTCCAATGTATTCCAACCATGATTTTGATTTGGACAGTTAGTTTGAACTATTTCACACACAAATATCATTTTCTGATTTTTCCCCCCGTTTTTACAAAGTCACGGAGTTATTTTGTTCCTTGAGATGTACCATGTTAAAGCTTGACTCGATGAAACATGCTATTTCACAGGAAAAATTAGGCTACGATCAGAATGTAGCTTTCATTTGGTTCCTTATTCATTTCAAGGCATGAAAATAGTTTTCTCTATCGAACAAAACGGAAAAACTGAAATCGGAGCCGTGTTTTAGTCATGACATCATTTTTCCTCCGACAATGCGAGGTTTCGAAATTAAATATCTACATGATGCACGTTTTGGAACAAAATTACCGTGTGACTTTGTAACAGCGATAGAAACTTATAGTTATGAAATTCATCCAAAAAATTGTTCAATTGAACAATCTATGTCAAAATTGTGATCATGGGTGTTTTGAACCACGATGGAAATGGAGCTACAAAACGACAAATTTATAGATCGAAACTTCGCGTTTCTTTACGAAATTTATTCCGCATTGTCGGAAGAAAAATGATGTAATGATTAAAATGCGGCTCCGTTTTTTGTTTCCCTAATTTTGTTTGATACAGAAAACTATGTTTATGCCTTAAAATGATTAAAGTATCAATTCAAAGCTACATTCTGATCGTAGCCTAATTTTTCTTGTGGAATAGCATGCTTCGTCAAATCAAGCTTTGGCATGATACATCTCAAGAAACAAAATCATTCCGTGACTGTTTAATTACAGGAAAAAAATCAGCGAATGATATTTGTGTGTAAAATAGCCCAAACTAACTGTTCAAATCAAAATCATAGTTAGAAATACATTGGACACTGATGGAACTACAGCTACCCTACAAAGCATCAAATTTGAGGATGAAAAAAATCATGTTTCTTTCTGATATAACTAGTTTGAACACGTCTCTATTAGAATTTCGCACCTACTTATGGAATCGGAATGTGCCATTTGGTAATAAGTGATACCAAACATGTCAAAAAAGCTGTTAGTTCACGGTTTACCATACGACTTTATGAAAAATCGCACCTCGGCCCCTTCGCAGCCGTCTGGTACGCCACTGGTGCATTACACTTTCTGGTAACCATTGCATTGGGTTCCTCGACCTTGGAAATATGAAGTCCAATGGAAAAATCACTAAAAACAATACCAACTTTGAAAATGGTAACTTCTTGTATCTTCGACCTCCCACAGAAAAAATGCCAAACCTCGGACAGATGGGGACTTTGGTATCTTGTCCCCCATCAAAATCTAAAGGGATCCTCAAATTTTCCCTGATTTATTCCGGGTTTCATCAAAATTTTGCATTTCTTTCCTGGGCTATTAGGTCTGGGAGAGATTGCAGTATCATGTTATTTCAAGTTGATCGGGTCCGGTTTTCTCTATGTTGGCGGCGAATTATAGACATTCAATATAGCCCAGCCCAGCTTGGAGAGTAGCAGCTATGTAACAGCGGAAAAATCAGAAAGTTAGGGAGTCTAGTTTGCGAGGAGTTCGAGGAACGGACCGACGGATGGACGGACGGACGGACAAAGCGGTTGCAATAGCGATTTCCATCAAGATGAAAAATGCGCTAAAAATCTATTTCATTACGACATTCACACCACATGTTGCGTTGCTATGGTTATCGGCAACATAAGCGGGGAATTTATGGGATTTCTAAAAAATATTGAAAGACCCCACTAATAATGCAACTACTAATGTGTGCAACGACAGTCGCAAGCAAGACTGGAGAATCACTCATTTTATAATATGTAGTTAAAAATTTTAGCACAGAGGGCGCTCTTATCAGTACTTTTTCATGTCCCCACATTGATAGCACATTCGACCACCTGAAATGTATATTACTTACGGGGACAAATGAATTTCGCTTATATCTCGGCGATTTATTTACATATTTACTTAAAACCAAGAACAAAGTGGCTGTATATCCTGTGCCGATCACTTGCAGTAAGTTCGGTCCTTCCTAATGTAGAATTGGACCATTTATGAGCTAAAACCAATGTGGGGACGCGTGTATGTCCCCATAATTCGCGATGTCCCCAGAGCCCTGGTCCCATGCAGGCGTAAATCCCCACAGTTAATGTAAAACAAACACACACATACACACACACACACACACAGACAGACATCATTCTGAAAATGGTCTTAATCGTCTTGGGGGACCTCAAAACGGATATATCCGGTGAAATCTCAAAACTTTTTTTCTGCACGATTACAATACTTTCCCTCCGTGTTCGTGGGTGGGCCGGGAAAGTAAAATTACATTCACGTACAAAATATGTCAAGAGCCCATTCCACATTTTGGATTAGTATGAGAGTCCAAAATACGTCTTGAACTTTTCAATCGTGTTCGTGCAGAATGTAGATTGGACTCTCGAGGGTTTTCGTGGAAGAAAGTCAAAAGTGGCCAGAAACGGACTATATCATTGCAGAAATGGCACAGTGAGACCTCTCTGACCCAAAAACTCAAAATTATTCAAGAATGGATTTCTGAAAACATCTAAAACTTGAAATAAAACCTATTCTGTACTTTGCAACGGGAACCTATTTTTTCTAAAATTTTTGCAGCTGTTCAAAACACATCTATGATAAATTTTGAAAATGTGACAAAATAAGTTGCAAATCACGTCAAAGAAAATTGAGAGGTGTTTGGATACAAATTATGTAAATAAATGTCATTTTTCCATAAAATATTGCAGAGAGCTCAATTCACATTCTCGATGAGTCCATGTGAGCCCGAAATACATCATGAATTCTTCCATCCATCCCGCGCATGACGTAATTAAGGCTCCCAAAATTTTTCTTTGGCAGAAATGAGGTGGAAAAACCTGGATGGTAACTTCAAGAATGTAGTATTTGTTGGGGACCATCTAACAAAATAATTATCAAAGAAATGGCATTTATGTACAAAATATGTAGAGAGCCCATTCCACATTTTGGATAAGCATGTGAGCCCGAAATACGTCTTGAACTTTTCAATCATGTTCGTGCTTAATGTGGATTGGGCTCCCGAAGGATTTTGTGGAAAAAAGTCAAAAGTGGACAAAAACGGTACATAACATTTTAGAAATAGCAACGTGATACCTGTTCGACCCAGAAACTCAAAATTATTCAAGAATGGATTACTGAAAACATCCCAACTTCAAAATCGAACCTATTGTGCACTTTACAGGGAGAACTCAGCGTTAAAAAATTTTGCGGAGAGCTCATTCACATTCTTGATAAGCCCATGTGAGCCCAAAATACATCATTAATTCTTCGATTATGCCCGTGCATGACGTACACCGGGCTCCCGAAGAAATTGTGGGCGAAAATGAGGTAGAAAAACTCGGATGGCAGCATCAAGAAAGTGGTATTTGTTGGGAGGCATCTAACAAAATAAGAATTGATCAAATTGACATTCATGTACAAAAGAAAGAATGTAATAAGGAGAGGAATTTGATTTGGATTGAAAGCTGTCGCGAGCCCATTTCACATTTTTGATGAACATGTGAGCCCAAAATACGTTCTGAACGTTTTGGTCGTGCTCGTGTATGACGTAGTTTGGGCTCCCGGAGATTTTTTTGAAAAGACAGTATGGACAAGAACGGACGCGCACATTGTAGAAATGGTGACGTAGGACCTGAATCACCCAGAAATTTGAAGTTATTCAACTATAGAAAAATGGAAACGTCCCAAACTCGAAATAAGAGCTACTGTGCACTTTACGACAGGAACTCGTTTTTTCGACAATTTTCGTAGTTGTTCACCCGAAATAAAAATGATACGAGTGCTTTAACAGTCAAATCGTAACAAGTTAACTTGGGAATCACGTTCTATGAGGTTAAGAGACATCTGAGAACATAAATTCATAAACAATGGGCGTAATTTCGCAAATTGTTGTATAGAGCCCAATTCACATTCTCGATGAGCCCATGTGAGTCCGATATACATTATGAACTTTTCGATCATGACCGTGTATGACGTAAATCAGTCTCTCGAAACATTTTCGAGAAAAAATGTAGAGTGGAATAATCCAGACGACAAATCTCAAAAGGAAGTACATTGGAAGGTGACAAATAATATAAATACGTGAACAAATGCATTTTTTTTTCAAATTATGCCGGGAGCTCAAAATACATCATGTACATTTAGAAATATATATATATATTTGAAAACCAACATTGGCGATGGGATTACCTGAAAATTACGTCCTAAAATGTCATGAGACGTCCATCAATGTGAATCTGTGTAAAAAATATTTTTTTTTACATTGTTTGTCACAAAATATGCCGCGAGCCCGAAATACATCATCCATCAAGATATATATGAATGTATATATATATGGAAAATGTCAAAATGTCACGACGACAGCTCATCCGACGAAGATTATCTACCATTGAAATACCCGAGAAGCGGCAATTTTTTAAAAAGAACGGCTAAATGGGACATCAACAAGAAGGACGCGGATGAGGCTGGTACATCGACCAGGGAGGGGACGGGTACCCTTGGAAATGTTGGAGAGTATGACAGCTCATGTGATATATGCGGAAAACCATTCAAGAACGAAACTGGCCTGAAAATCCACAAATCACGCATGCATCGAGCTTCATTGAATGATGTTCCATCTATTACCCCAAGTGCAGCAATATCACGGGCAAAACAGAAAAAGGAAACGTCGGAATTGATCGAGAAAAAACTGGCAAAATACAAGAAGAATATTAGAATTCTAAAAAGAATTCCTAAAGGCGCAAGAGCTGCTGCTGCATACAAACTCGCGAATGTGATCAATACATGTGTTGAAAATAATGATCTCAATTCATGGGAGAATTTGTTGTGCTTCGTATACTCGGCATTTAGAATACCAGACAGATGTAACAAATCTCTGGCTTCATTGGTGAAGAAAAACGTCAACGAACTTGGAACACTAAGGAGTTCAACCCCAAGGAAGATGAGACCGACTACTCTGTCTAACAGAGTCGAATCAAAAATATCCGAAGGTGATGTACGTGGAGCTGTCAAGATTTTGGCATCGTCGGACACTCTGGCAGCTGAAGACTACAATACATTAGAAAGACTGAAAGTAAAACACCCCTGTCCTACTCGAGACCTAACGTTTCCTGAAAAGCCGGACGATACTTCACAAACTATCTGTGTTGAAGAAAAAGAAGTTAAAGAAGCAGTATTTTCCTTCAAAAATGGATCAGCTGGAGGCATCGATGGTATCAGGCCACAACATATCAAAGATCTAATCGCAACAAACAATGGAGATGCCGGTCAAAGACTGCTTTATGCTTTGACCAAGCTATGCAACTTGATGCTCTCAGGAAAAGTTTGCAAAGAAGTTTGCACGATAATATACGGAGCTTCTTTGTGTGCATTATCGAAGAAAAATGGCGATGTACGTCCAATTGCTGTAGGCTCTACCTTCAGACGCCTTGCTGCTAAATTAGCTTGTCGTTCCGTCCGGGAAGAAGTAGGAAACTACCTACGCCCTCTTCAACTTGGAGTAAATACTGCTGGAGGATGTGAGGCAGCTATTCACGCAGCTCGAACTTATATTCGGAAACATGAACATTCAGACAAAATTCTTCTCAAAATAGATTTCAGTAATGCTTTCAATAGCATAGAGCGAGATGTCATGCTTAATACGATAAAAGCAAAAATTCCGATGCTGTACAAGTTTTTATGGCAATGCTATTCGTCACCATCTCTGTTGTTTTTTGGAGACGAGACCATCTTGTCTCAGGTCGGAGTACAACAAGGGGATCCATGCGGGCCAATGATTTTTAGCTTGACCGTTCAACCAATCATCGAAATGTTAGCTTCCGAGGTGAACATCTGGTACCTCGATGACGGTACCTTGTGCGGCTCGCCAGATACGGTAATGAAAGATTTTCAATTTTTGATGAAGGAGTGTGGCAATTTAGGTTTGAAAGTCAATCCCTCAAAATGCGAAGTATATTTCTTTTCAACACCCAATAAAGAAATTATGGAAACATTTAAAGTCATTTGCCCTGGTATAAGAGTGATTGAAGAAGATCTAGAACTACTGGGAGCTCCTCTCGTGCCCACTGCCGCTGCAACGTTATTCAGAAAGAAGCACGATGAAATTAGAGTATTGCTAACAAGACTGAAAGATGTGAAGTATCATGTGGCATTTTATCTTTTGAAGCACTGTTTTGCAATACCCAAACTAACCTATCTATTACGAACAACGCCGTCTTGGGGTCAGTCTGAGTTGTTAGAGCAGATTGACGTTGATATCAAATCAACCCTCGAAAACGTAATCAATTGTAAGATGTCCACGGAACAGTGGACGATTGCTTCGCTACCGGTGCGCTTCGGTGGCTTGGGAATAAGACGACTCGAAGATATTGCGATGCCGGCTTTCCTTAGCTCTGTTAATTCCGTGACCGATCTCGTCAAAATAATGTTGAATTTCTCTCCTGACGAGGAAGTTGCAGATTACCAAGACGCTCTGGAAATGTGGAATACCACTTTTACAATACCGTCAGATGAAAAATCACAAAAAAGTTGGGACTCGATAAAAGTGAAACATATCGTTGAAGCACTGACATTCAGGTCCGACAGATGCAAGGCAAGACACTTAGCAGCAATGTGTGAGGAATCCGGTGGATGGTTGACAACACTTCCATCAAAATCCCTGGGCACGCTTCTCGACAACAACACTTTTCGTATCTCGGTTGCATTAAGGCTTGGTTGCAATATTTGTATTCCTCATAAATGCATATGCGGTGAAAGCGTAGGAAATGATGGAACCCACGGGTTAAGCTGTGTGAGAAGTGCTGGTCGGTATTCGCGGCATCAAGAACTGAACCACATCATCCTTCGGGCATTACAGTCGGCGAAAATCCCGTCAGTATTGGAGCCGACAGGTTTAAACCGCGAAGACGGAAAGCGTGCTGACGGAATGACCCTCACACCTTGGTCCCAAGGCCAAATGTTGGTTTGGGATGCGACCTGTATTGACACTTTGGCCTCGTCTTATTTACATATATCTTCCACGAAAGGCGGTGGAGCTGCCACAATTGGAGCAACAAAGAAACGACACAAATACAGGAGCATCGTCGACCAGAACTTTATATTCGTGCCCTTTGCAGTGGAGACGCTGGGACCGTGGTGTGAGGAGGCCCTCAAGTTCATGAACGAATTGGGAAACGCTATAAAGTCGGTAACTCACGAAACCAAGTCTAAATTGTACCTGAAGCAGAAAATCAGCATAGCCATCCAGCGCGGCAACGCTGCCAGTGTCATGGGAACCTTCCCCAACACCCATTCGATGGAAGAAATTTTTTTACATTTTATAGTTTATTTTTATATAATTGTTATATACCTGCCTTTATTATGTACAACGTTTTATTATATATATATATATATATATATATATATATGGTAAAGATATATTGGAATGTGAACACGTTCTGGGTGTAGAGTACTTATTAACTAGTAACAACACTAAGTCCAACACCTGTCGTTGAACTTTATTTGGAGATGAGTGCGAGCTTGCCGTCATTTATTCATTTGTTATTGGTATTAAGGTGGTTATTTGCGATTCAGATAATTTTTGTCGCTCCAAGATGGCTGCCAAAAGCGGCATGATTGTCACAACTGTTGTCACTTTAATGTCATTGCCAGTTCAATTGTCGATCTCGAAAACCCATGCTGCTTTTACATTTCCAACCGGAAAACTCCCGGAAAATTTGATAAAAAAATGGAAATGTTCAAGTGCCAGTGACCTCTTGTTTGAAACTAATGGTGACATCTGTTCACGGAACAAAAATTTGGAAAATTTGCAGTTTTCCAGCAAGGAAAACGAGGAAACCGTGAGTCCGATTTTAAAAGTTTTCCCTTCAAAAATCAATTCAGTCTTTTCTCCAACTTTAGTTTCCAGCATGTCTGCACCTGAAATGAATACTTATTTCGTGGAGCTCACCACATGCGAAATTTGCACTGCATTTTTTCAAATTCACGGAATGTGCAAATTTCATTTTAAAACAATCACCGTCGGAAAACCGGAACCGTGTCGATTTTTAAAATGGGTCTACACGACGTCCAATCCAATCTGCTTTCGGTATCGGTTGGAATTATTCGAAAAAAGTCGATCGTCAAGCAAGAATGAATTTTTGAGTGGAGTCCTGCATCAAAAGCGAGTCCTCCTGGTCAAAACACGGGCGAGAGGCCCTCTCGGGTGGCAGCGGCTAGGAGAAATTTTGAAAATGTTGTAGTCATTTGTTATCTTCTTATCAAATCATAAATCAATTGTCTGTTCAATCAGAGGTACCTAATTTCATTCTGGACGCTGATGCACTGTTCCGCCAGATTAGGTTCTTAGAGAATTTCCATGCCGCTTCCAGGAGACCCATGAATCTTTGATCTTTCGAAATTCTATTTGAACGACATCAAATTTATCGATAGCACCCATTCTGGGTCTTTCAAAACCAATTGCGTAAAACTTGTTCAAAATTCGTGACCGTCGCTGCTTGTTACAGCTCCGGTTTTTTTCTAGAGGACCCTCTCTCGCCCATGATTGATTGATCATTCCTTCTCCTTCTATTATCCCTTCGCATTGTCCCACTTGTTGCCAGCCAGGCCGCCTTTGGTTCGCCGGGGGGATGATGAAAATTTTCTTTGTAATGAAAACGTTTCATCACAATCCGTTGTTTCACCATCATCATGCGGAGCCTGCCTATCGTGTGAAAAATAATAGTCTTTTCTTTATACCTACCTGTTCACTTTCATCTTCGGCAGCATGGAGCTGGACTTTATCAATCGGTAGACTGAGTTTGGCGTAAATAGGTAGTTCCATTCTTTTCTATAATATCATACTAATCAGTGGCGTCACTAGAAGTGTCCAATGCATGGGGGGGGTCACGACTGAAAAATATGCGAGAATGCGAAAAAAGCGAACAAAAAAGCACCGCATTCGTAAATTTTTCAGGAAATTCGATGGCCAATGGGGGGGGGTTGACCCCGAAACCCCCCCTCTAGTTACGCCACTGATACTAATAATGTCATCGTTGCTGTTCATAACATCGAATGCGGTTCCATCTAGCCTCGCATCTACCGGGTGTTTATAAATGTCTGTGATCGCATCGCCTTTGGAATCCGCTTTCGATCACTACAATTGCGCTTGTTACTGCGTTTTTCGGCCTGACCCATGCCTGCCGCGATCACAGTTTCTTATAAACACTCCGTAGCTTTCTCAATGGTGTGTTTAAACTATCTGTTTTATCATAATATGATACTATGATAATACATTCATATTACGATTTATCCTCGGATTTATCATATGAGAAGTCATAACGAGTCATAGGGCTAGGGTCCATATTCTCGTGTTCACACCACATGATTTTATTTATGACTCGGTCGTAAAGGATCTCATAGGGAAATAATAGCGAAATCATAGGAGAATTGCCGGATCAGACGGCATCTATTTTGCCATGACTTTTCATATGGTTTCTGTTAGTTCCAAACTTTTCGCGCGATACTCACGGCTGGTTAAATGTCAGTAATGTAGCTTATGTCACACGTGGAAACTAGATAGGTTATGTTTTTCTTCACCCATGTGTTGTACAGGTGTTTCATTTTCGATGATGATTTTGGCTTTTTCACCTATGTCCCGAGGAGGCAGAAAAAACTGACCTGTACAGGGTGTTTGCAAACTTGGGGTAGAAAATTGAAACGCAATTGGAGAAATGCTTGTAAGTTATCAGAAAAAAGTTGACGGAAATTTAGGGCATTATTTTTGGAAGTATGGAGGTTCAAAAGTAGTCCCTACCTTCTGTATTTTCGTTATTTTGAAAGATTCCAGAGAACTTATGTCAACAGACTTGAAAGCGATATTTTTGAATCTTTGAATGAATTCTGTGATTCCATTTACTATAGGTACAGGGTGGATCGTGAATCCTGGAAATCCAGTTTTCTACAAAAATGCATGCAGAAAATTCAATGTGGGAACTGAATATCTGTGTTATTTGCTACTTTTTACATCAGTTTTGTAACCTCTTAAACTCTTCACGAGCATTTTTGAGGAAAAATAGACTTTCAGGATTTAGACTCACCCCGTACAGTAAACAAAATCACAAAACACATTCACAGGTTCAAACAATTTGCTTTTTGGTCTGATGGAAAGAGAAACATTATTCTGGCACTTCTGGAGCATTTCTTAGCAGCAATATTTTTGCTAAGGTATGGAGCATTCTATGCTATGTCAAAAAGAGTCGGAGGTAATCAGATTCGGAGACCAGGCCGGCGCCGATCACCTGATAGAAATTTCACATAAGTCTTGGAACACGTCTCGATTTAAACTTGCAATTTCACTTCCTTCCAAGTTGAATCCCCTTCATGTCAGTGCCACACATCCACGCCAGAGGCACTGCGCTTCTCCAAGCTTCCTCTCCCGCTTTTCAGCCGAGGCCATACGCCGACGCTGGAGATTTGATTCCTACACCTCCATCCAGTTCCTTCTCTCAACAGTCATGGCCATACGTCGAAACTAGGGATTTGATTTCTACATCTCTATCCAGTTTTTCCTCTTCACAGCCAAGGCCATACGCCCACGCTAGAGAACTGACTTTTTCTCCGACTCCCAACGATTCCTTTTCAAACCCTTGCCATCCACTGGCGCCAGGGAATAGATTACTCGGGCTTGATACGGTTTGATCCTAGGAGAGACCGTATACATGCGGACGACTTGATGTTAATTTTCCCCTCGGAGTGTTTTCGAAGTTTTCAGTGCTTTTCCAAACTGTCAGGGATCCGTTCCTATCCTTTCGGTGCTACCGCTGGTGTTCCCTCAAGTATAATTTTCGGGGAACGTCTGTGTTATGGATGACATAGCATACAACCCAGGACAGAGTTGTCTGTTGGCGCAGTGAGTCACGGCCCTATGTAGACAGGACTGCATGACAGTTCAATATCACTGGAATATCTTGTAGCCCTCTTGCATTTGAAGTAGGCGGTTGGGTGACAGGTCATTTTGTGACGATGGGTTTGGTACTTGTAACTACTTGTTAACTTTGATGACACGGTCTTGCATGAGAAGACTACTTGTCAGTTCATCAGCTTCACTGGAATGACATGGGGCCCTTTTGTGTTCGCGATAGGCAGCTCGGTGACATCTAAATAGTCGTATTTCTGGTGCTGGGACAATTCTTCGCGCGGACAATTCTTCGCGGACAATTCTTCGCGGATAATTCTTCGCGCGGACAATTCTTCGCAAGCATTGCGCCCGCGCATGACCGGGCTTATTGGGGCTCTGAAAGACACTTTGAGACACAAGGGGGCTCAGCAGGACTTGAAATCCTACAACGTAGACACAAAGGAGGATAGAGCTCTCAATATCACAAGAAGACCTGGCAGGGCTCACTAGAGCCCCCAACAATACTTTAGACACAAGGGGGCTTGCGGAGCTCAAATCGCCACAATGTAGACACAAGGCTATTAAAAAAAAATAGATAGGGCTTCGAGTAACACAAAAAGGCATTAGGGGCTCAGTGGGGCTCCAAACGACACTTTAAGGCACAAGGGGGCCTATAGGGCTCCGATCAACACATGAAGACAACAGGAGCTTACTAGAACACAGAAACAAAGACAGGTTGAAAATGGGGCTCAACAGGGCCACATATGACACACAAAAACATAAGGGGGCCTAATAGGGCTCTGAGAAATCTGAGAAGGCACAAGGGAGCTTTCTTAGATGCCAGAAATATCGCTAAGTCAGAAGGGGATCACCGGGGCGACAAACAACAATTGAGGACACAAGGGGGCTCAATAGGGCTCCAAACAATACTTAAAGATACAAGGGGGCTCAGTAGGGCTTGAAACGCTTCAATGTAGACACAAAAGAGCAGAAGTCTCTAAAAATCGGACAGAGACCTGGGGGGGCTCACTGGGGCTGCAAACGATAATTGAAGACACAAGAGGGCTCGATAGGGCTCCAAACGATACTTGAAGACACAAGGGGGCTCAGCAGTGCTTGAAATGTTCGGATGTAGAACACAAAGGAGAATAGGGCCCTGAAAATTGCAAGAAGGCTTGGCGGGGCTCACTAGGGCTCCAAATGACACTTAGAGACACAAAGGGGGGCCTGTAGAACTTCAACCAATACATAATAAAGACTCACAGGAGCTAACAAGAGCTTTGAAAAACTACACAATCCACAAAGGGGCTCTGCAGGGCTATAAATGAAACATGGAAACACAGGGGGCCACATAGGGCTCCAAGACACCTGAGAAGGGGCTCAAGGGAGCTTCCAAAAATTCCAGAAACTCGAGGAAACAGAGGGAGTCACCTGGGCTGCAAACGATAATTGAAGACACAAGGGGGCTCAATAGGGCTCCAAACGATACTTGAAGACACAAGGGGGCTCAGTAGGGCTTGAAATGTTCTGATGTAGAACACAAGAAAGAATAGGGATCTGGAAATCGCAAGAAGGCTTGGCGGGGCTCACTAGGGCTCCAAATGACCCTAAGAGACACAAAGGGGGCCCTGTAGAACTTCAACCAACACATGAAGACTCACAGGAGCTAACAAGAGCTTTGAAAAATGACACAATATACAAAGGGGCTCTGCAGGGCTATAAATGAAACATGGAAACACAGGGGGCCACATGGGGCTCCAAGAAACCTGAGAAGGGGCACAAGGGAGCTTCCAGAAAATTCTAGAAACTCGAGACACCAGAAGGAGTCACCTGGGTTGTGAACGATAATTGAAGACACAAGGGGGCTCAATAGGGCTCCAAACGATACTTGAAGACACAAGGGGGCTCAGCAGGGCTCAAAATGCTCTGATGTAGAGCGCAAAGGAGGAGGGGGCTCTGTAAATCGCAAGAAGGCCTGGCGGGGCTCACTAGGGCTCCAAATGACACTTGAAGACACAAAGGGGACCCTGTAGGACTTCAACCAACACATTATGACTCACAAGAGCTAACTAGAGCTTCGGAAACTGAAGTAATGAAGAAGTGGCTCAGCAGGGCTACGAATGAAACATGAAAACACAAGGGGGCCACATAGGGCTCCGAGAAATCTAAAAAGAAGTGAAAGAGAGCTTTCTAAGATTCCAGAATATTCAAGAAATCTGAAGGGGGTCACCTGGGCTGCAAACGATAATTGAAGACACAAGGGGGCGCAATAGGGCTCCAAATGATCTTAAAGACACAAAGGGGCTCAGGAGGGCTTGAAATGCTTTGATGTAGAGCACAAGGAAGAATAGAGCTCTGAAAATTGCAAGAAGGCCTGGCGGGGCTCACTAGGGCTGCAAATGACACTTAGAGACACAAAGGGGGCCCTGTAGGACTTTAACCAACACATAAAGACTCACAGGAGCTTATTAGAGCTTTGTAAACTAAAACAATGAAAAAGGGGCTCAGCAGGACTACAAATGCAACATAAAGACAGAGGGGGCACATATAGGGCTCCGAGAAACCTTAAAAGGAGCACCACAAGGGAGTTCTCTAAGCTTCCAGAATCTTCAAAAAATCAAAAGGGGGTCACCTGGGCTGCAAACGATGATTGAAGACGCAAGGGGGCGCAATACGGCTCCAAACGGTATTTAAGACACAAGGGGGCTCAGCAGGGCTTGAAATGCTTTGATGTAGAACACAAGTGAGAATAGGGCTCTGAAAATCGCAAGAAGGCCTGGTGGGGCTCACTAGACCTCCAAATGACACTAAGAGACACAAAGGGGGCCCTATAGGACTTAAACCAACACATAAAGACTCACAGGAGCTTATTAGAGCTTTGTAAACTAAAACAATGAAAAAGGGGCTCAGCAGGGCTACAAATGCAACATGAAGACAGGGGGGGCTGATAGGGCTCTGAAAAGCCGTCCAAGGCATAAGGGCGAAGCAAATATCCAGAAAATTTGAAGATACCCAAGGGGGTTCATCAAGACCCCAAACGACACTTGTAGAGACAAGGGGGCCCAGCAAGGCTTGAAACTCTACGTAAAAACTTAGTGGGGGATAGGGCTCTGAATATCACAATCACACCAGGCCTTATAAGAGCTCCAAAGTTCCCCGCGAAGAATTGTCCGGCGAAGAATTGTCCGCGCGAAGAATTGTCCGGCGAAGAATTGTCCGGCGAAGAATTGTCCGGCGAAGAATCGTCCGCGAAGAATTGTCCGCGAAGAATTGTCCGCGCGAAGAATTGTCCGGCCACCGTATTTCTAGCATTAGGTGCGTATCGTGCCACAGACGCTATAGCCCAGGCTTTTTAGCATTTAACATGAAACAAAAATATATACCAAGTGCAATCTTCACGGTATCGTATCCACTTAACCTCACTTAACAACATACTAAAAGTCCCCAACTTCCCTCCGCGTGCGTCATAATTTTTGAGAAGGGGGGGGTCAAAATTTTCATTAAAAAAATTCTAGGACAAAAGTAATCTAGTCAGTGGCTTCCAATTTATTATATTCGGATACATTGGGTTATAAGTGAAACTTATTAACAAACTAGATGTCTATGGTCCTCGTGAGGGGAGCTCGGGAGGGGGGCAGTTCTGTTTATGCAAGAAATCTGGTTCTCGTTGATATTGAGACAATACTGGCATATTGGGTATCGCTTCCCACTAAATCTGACCTTGCAAATCTGATTATGACATTTAAATTCTGTTTAAAAAATCTTTTGAGCAATTTTCGGCAGAAAAACGTGATTTTGGGACCAAAATAAAGGCGGTTTTTCAATTTGGGTTATTTTTGCGTTTGATGCATGAATCATTTGGATTTAAGATTGGATGAATTACATGGACTTTTTTGCAAGAGAATATATCATAAACGCAACGTAAGTGGTTACAAGGTCAGAAAAATAGTTTATTGAAAAAAATGTCGAAGTCCTAAATGTCACTCAAAAATATCTCCGCGCAGTTGAAAAAAATGTATTGTAGCTGTAATATGGCTTTGATTTCATCTTTCAAGGTTTCTTCTTGTAGCCAAATCCAAAACAATTTTCTAGCTGCCGAAAAAAAAACACTCTACATTAAAATAATAATAATATAACAACAGCAACTTTCAAACCACATCAAACCAACTCGATTTTATAACATTCAAGAAATGATGATTAGGTCGAATGCCTGATGTAAATGCGTGAAATAATTGCAGTTATCGATACTATTCGAAATTTAGAACATTGATGTATTCAACGTGAAAATATCGTAAATTGAAAATCCACAATTTTCAAGAGCAAATTATCATTTTTTTCAATAAAAATTGCCCACAATCTTTTCAAATCAGAGCTTTAACATTGTGTTTACATAATAATAATGTATTGGAAGTCTGACACAGCACAGGGAGATTTTTATAGCAATGCTCTGCAAAAAATATCAAATAATATTTATTATAATTTCAAATTCACTACATAGTAGAAAAAAAAAATCGCATCTAGCTTACCATCCGTACTCTTAGCTTATTTTGTCCAATATTAATTTCGTTGGAAACTCGTCTTTTGATTTCCAAACAATAAATCGATAGTTACCTCGAATACCTACTGATAGTACCTATACCCGTCTAAAATAATAGCAAAGTTATCCAGCACCTAAAGGGACTAAATACTTAAGTTTATAGAAATAACAGATTGTCCTCAGAGTCATACTCAACAAGGTGGGGTAGATTCTCACATGTTGTGCCCCTACAGAACTTACACATCTGCGAACAAGACAAGGAAGATCGCCTGCATCTACATTCAAGACCGCAGTTCTTCTTGCAGTTGCAAGACACTATCTTCAAAAGAGTCTCCGGAGCTGGAGGAAGATGCGTCTTGACGGGGACCCAACTACACGTGGGTGCTCCCGCGTAGCTCATCGTGTTGTTTGTTCACACCTAGAGTACCTTAGCTATTATTATCTAGCGAAAACCCGAGGTTAATCCGAGGTCTAGGAGCCGCGATATTGCGTGGAATGACAGACACACAGACGGACGGACGGACGAATAATGAAATAAAATATCTTTGTTGTTTGTACATCCAGAGTACCTAAGCTAATGATCTAGCAAAAACCCAAGCGCAATCCGAAGTTTAGTAGCTGAGATATTGCCGGACACTGCAGACGGCAATAACAAGAACAAACTATAAGCGCTACAAGTAGTAGCGCTAAAACCATAGGGGAAAATTGCGAAACTGTACCTAGACTTACTCATACGAGTACTACCAGACCAGATTTAGTCAGTACGATGCTGTGCATATTGAACGTAGGATCAATTATTACTACAGATCAAAGTTTAGGGTAATCATGTTGAAGTGATTTTCCCCATATAATGCGTTTGACCATCATAGGTTTGACGTAACTTCATAGAATCCTTATTGGAATTGCTAGACAATTCACAATGGAGCTGAAAGATACGTCATTTTGAAGCTAAAACTGTAGGGAATCTACTGCATATGATAATACCAAGTGATATTCAGTGGTCGATGCAAAAGTAAAATGTTAACTGAAGCATAAGAAAAAAAACACGGAAAGAGTGTCATTATCAATAAATTAAGTCTGTTAGTGTCAAATTTTGGACAAAAGCTATCCCATATATTGTAGAAAAGCTGCATACACTATCAAAAATGAGAAATTACTTGAACAACCGCAGAGTGCAAAGGAAAAGTTTGATCTCTCTATTCTCTCCCTTACTCATGGTATCACGGTCTGTCCTTCAGTGTGAATCGCGTCTTGACGAAAACGGCATTTTGCAAATATGTCGAAATGCTATAAGGTGCTTGAGGCATTCATAGCCATCCAGAACTAATTGTCACCCTGCACAAAGCCGTATCCAGTGTTGGTCTGCCTTTCTATTTTTTTGTCTACCCGATAGACAACGCGCAGTTTCCCGAAAATACCCCACCGCACGTCTCATGAATGAAACATGCCGAAACGATTTATTGTACAAATCTGCCAGCGGAGCGGCTTTAGCTGCTGGAGTGTCTCACCCTCCATTAACTTTTACTTTCTACCACCCTTAATTAGCTTTGACTTCGCGTTCAACAGCCGCTCCTGAAACTGAACGTGAATATTTTCTCCTCGCCTCATTATAAAACGGCTTTCGACGGCGCCTCCTACGGCTCTTGCTCTTCACCACTCCCCCCACGGCAATTTATCGCTTATTTGGTGCTGTTGTGCTTCATGAAAAAATCAGCATCAGTGACTTTATACATTTTATTGGATCGGCGTCGGATTACCGGCCATTGTCTGCGTCGTAACCGAAATTGAAGAAACAGAAATATTCAGAGGCTCATTATTGAAATTGCGGCGGGCCCCATTAATACGGCTGTAACACAACGCCGTAACCTTTGAGGACGGAGCTGAATGGGGTCTTATACGAAAATCACAAAATGCGATTTTCTTCTGTAAATCGATGCTCAAGTACCTAAAACTGAATACTGTGAAGATGGAACAAAAACAAAAAATCGGTACAGGGAAAAGAACTTGAAATTTGGCTCTTCACACTCCCTCTGTTCAAATCGACTGAATTCGCGGCTAGACTCATTCACCAATGAAATGGAAGCAAGACCGCAGTTGACATAAAGCAGCGTTGCCACGTTGTCATTATTTACATGTCTGTCATATCTAACCTCACATTCCTGATTCCTCTTGTTGTGAGAGTTTGCGGTCATATTTGCTGAACGTATTTAGTTGTTTTTTTGGGCTAAATTCGGAAAAAATGGAGGCTGGTTTCGAAGAAGCCAACGACAGAAATCTCCCAGAAGTCGATGCGGACATGGTAGACAATTTTTATAGAAGAAACGCAGATTTTTTCGCACATGGCGTAAGAAATGTTAAAATTAGCAGGTAAGGCTCTGTGACTCATAAACGAGCGGCAAGCGAGCCTCTAGCACCTACCTAATCCCAGTCAATGACTCATTACTTTTTTTGCAGAAGTAGCAAACAAATATATGGAGACGAAGCAATAGGTTTTGTACAGGTGAAACGTGATAAAACGTTATGTACTGTCAAAGCCAAAGTAACACCGGAGCACAAAGTCCAAAGTACTCCATAATGCTGTTACAGTCATCATTGAAGGAGAAACAGAGGAGGTTGTCTCATGTACCTGTGGAGATTGTGCGGCTAGTTCAGGTAGGGTGCGGTATTATTTTGTTAGCAAACTTCTTATGATTCAAGTTTGAGAAGTGAAGGATTTCATTGTTTTGTAGTTTGGTATCAATGAATTTGAACTGAATTGAAATTTATTGTGTAACTTTGCTACAGGAGGCTGTAAGCATAGCGTCGCTCTCCTATATTGGCTACTGAACAAAAGCCAAAATCCATCAGTAACCTCCACAGAGTGCTATTGGAGAAAATCTGCTTTAGCCAAAGTGGGAACTACCCTTAAAGGACAAACACTCCAGGAAATTTTCAAAGTAAAAAGTAGTACCACTAAATCAACAACCTCAGATTTCAAAGATAAAGTAGTTGAAAGTGGATTAAAATCAAATTCAGATGGAATTTGATTCACTTTTTATAGTGATAAGGAAACCGATGCACAGACGGTTTCCCTTTATCATTTGTTTTTCAAGGACACTAGTGTCCACTGTAAAACAATACAGAAGTTACGACATAAAACATTTTCAAAATACTGCAGTGATCTTTTATTGGAAACGACGTGTGAAAAAAAACAAAACGCAGAGAATAGACTATACAGGGTGTTCGCCGAAAAGCCGATGCGAAGAGGCGTCGAAATAATCTTTGCCCTAACACGAGGTAATCGCCGTCTACACTATTCCTGATCGAGCCCCAATAACAATTCATTTTCACAAAGTTCCTATCTGAACGATGGCGTCGTTGGATACCGGCTTGAATTCATCAGTTTCGAATAAGAACGTCTTCATTCCCGTAACAAGCTCTACATGGAAATATCCGGAACTGTCGTGGCGCTAAAACAAAATCATTAGTTCCAAGGAGGGGGGGGGGGGGGGGTCCATCAATCCGATCAACAATTACGACTCTACGGCAGGGTCCGAACCCCGATACAAACGCGATTCTATTTTTCCAATTACTTGATTTTTCACGTAGTTCTCAAAATTTACATTTTCCGAATAACGAGGAGCTTCAGAAACACAGAGGAAGCTCACCCGCGAGTTTCCAGATCTAACCCACTAGGTCCGGTGCTCTGAGTACCGCAGTCACAAAGCCAAGTCCAGAGGGCCCAAGAGCGCGAATACCTTTCTATGAAGGTATCCAACAAAGGACGAGGCTTGAAAGTGGCTGTACCTGACGGCAGACAGTAGCGCAGATACCAGCACGTGCAGGCAGATTCAGAACGGACGCGTGAGCCCCATCATACATTTTTCACGACAAAGCCTAACCGTGAGCAACTATCCCAACTCACCAAGACTAACCTCCCGCTCGTCGAGGTCATCACTCCGCCACACGAGATACCGAAACGAGAGACCTCATTTCTATCGGGCCTGGATCATTTAGGGGCTTTAACTCGACATCCTCGAGGTGGGCTAGAACTCACCGTCGAGGGAACGCGACTCAGCATCCTGGAGGGGGTTCGAAACACTTCGTCAATGGGTCCCAACTCTACGACTTGGAGAAGGGTCGAAACTCAACACCGGAAGGGCCTTGGCACATCGACCTGGAGAAGGGCTGGAACTCGTCGTCGGAGGGCTCTGACTCGACACCTGGAGGCGGATCAAGACTCAACGTCCAAGGGCTCTGACACGACATCCTAGAGACGGGTTGCAACTCAACAAGGGGAAGCAACTCATCAGTCTCTCGGAGGGTCAAAACTCAACCTGGAGGGTTCTCGACTCAGCGTGCCCCTAAGGGGACCAAAACACGTCTCCGAAGGGTTCCAACTCGACTTGCTCCAGGGGGCCTTTGAGACACATCAGCCGGGGAATCGACTCGTCATTTTCCAAGTGGGCTGGGGCTCATCATTGGGGCCTCGACGCTTCGGCCTCTAGGAGGGTCGCGACGCAACATAAACGGGTTCTAACTCAGCTTTCTCGAAGGGGACTAAAACTCTTCGCTAACAGGCCCGCAGAAGCACTCGGCAGCGGACGTGACAAGTCGGGAGCGGACGGCAGCCCAGGAGGATTGGTCCAGGTACCACGGTCAATCTCCGGCGATATCTTCCATTCCCAGCAATTCGGAATATTTTTTCGCATCCAAAACGACCGCGAACGGTGTATAGACAGCTCAGGTAATCTGAGAAGCCGCTGGAGAATGCGACCGGCGGTGCTAACACGTGTGAATCGGATGGTGGCGGGCAGCGGGCGGTGGCACGGCGCGTCAACACAGCAGGAGTACGGCAGCAACTAGCTGGGTCAAAGTACGGGTGCTTTACTTCATATGCACCAATTCACCATTTCGTCGGACGTCGAGCAGGAACGGTTATTGAATTGTCGATGAGGAGCAAATAAATTATGTTGTAGAGCTTTGCGGGATTTACACGAAAGAATTAAATAACTAGCGACATCTTTTAATGATGCCTTGACTCTGAATATTCACATTCTCATACCTTGATTTCATGACTTTGAATTATTTTCCTTCGGATTATTTTCGGCCCGCCAAATGCGGGTGGCTTCAGTACCGAACAAATAATATCGATTTAACCACCATTCTGTCAAAAAAGACAATTAACAAGGTGGCAACAGCGTCGTTCAAATGACGTTTCCTTGTTGCAAAGCTGCCAGATTTATAATGGACTCCCATTGCAAACACAAAAATTGATTGTTCATGCCTCAAATATGTATTCCATTGTATCCAAAAACATACCACCTAACGTGTTGTTTTGTCGAAGTGATTTTTTTCTGAGGAATATCAAAATATTCATGCAAATCTTGACTGCTTGTCACACAATGTGGCAACAAAGCTCCAGCTACGACCATCCCATTGCGCAAACTCAACTCGTCCGCCTACGTCATCAGTGCGTAGGCGCTGATTCGCGACGTTGAAATTTAATCGGGGTTATTCCCACCTCGATTTTCATCTTTTTTTTTTTTTTAAAGGTAGAGGCTTTTGAGACGAGTTATCATCATTTATGTAGCAAACTCACCTTGTAGAACATTTTGAAGCAATAAAATAAAATCGTATAAGACCCCATTGGTAAAATAAGCGTTGCGAAATCAATAGGGTGATTGCATGGAATGCGTTCACCTGGTCACCGGCAGGCAGCGCAAGGATCGAGAGTTATGTTTTGACGTTTGTTAGCGAATTGCATTGGGGCACATAACAGGTGTAAGGCATTGTTAGAATGATTAGAAATCACAATCTCGATCTCGTAAACGCCGAATAAACCAGTATGTGAAAAAACACGTGAAAATGGTAGTATTTGGTGTAGTTAGCAGGTTAGTCCGGTTGACGTTGACTTCGACATCGATGAAACTTGACAGATGACAATGGCACTATTGACATTTTGCCATAAACTCCCTCTACATGCAATCACCCTATCCCTGTGGGTTTATCGCACAAAATAAAAATGCTACAGGGCAATGGCTACGTTTACACCGTGGCTTTGGTCCGCGACCTAAGCACTAAATTCGACCCAAATAAATTTAGTCCACGTGGTGTAAACGACCACGGACTGGACCAAGTTGTTTGGGTCAGGTCTCTTGGCAGCCGTGGACTGACCTAAATTTAGTCTGGACCAAATCCCCAAAGATGCGGTGTAAACGGTACCGGACTGGCCCAAGCCGCAAAAATCTGTATTAGACCCAGTTGGCCGGTTGTCAACCAACCTGACTGATATTTGAAAAAAATATTTCCTGACGTTCCTGACAGCATTCGAGTGT
This sequence comes from Anaspis maculata, assembly GCA_949128115.1. NCBI lineage: Eukaryota > Metazoa > Arthropoda > Insecta > Coleoptera > Scraptiidae > Anaspis > Anaspis maculata. The sequence goes on from OX421965.1 coordinate 4,794,105, forward strand.
GGTGTCGGTGTAAAGTGTGAGAAGTGCGTCGTTCTTGTGTCGTGAACAGGTGAATACCACGAAATAACTTGCAATTTTGTTTATTCATTGGGGCTTATTGTTTCTATTTATAGAATGTCTAAACGTAAAGGAACGAATTGGGCGGAGGAGGAAACAAGAACTTTCTTGGAACTCTGTAATGAGAACCAAATCATTGGAATGATGGATGGTAAGCGCTTCAAGCATGTCGAAATCTTCCAAACATTGGAAAAGCCAATGGAAGAAAGAGGCTTCATTAAAACCGCCTCCCAGATGAGAATCAAATTGAAGCATCTGAAGGAAGCTTACTATAATTGTAAGCGAAACAATATGAAGAGTGGTGCCGACAGAAAAGAATTTCCATACTTTAAGCTAGTGGATGAGTTGCTGAGGACCAGACCAAAGACCCTGGCAATGGAAGAGTCAGAGGAGGAGGAACAAACAGCTGCCAATCAGTCGCAAGACGAAACTGAGTTCCTTCTAGTAGAAGGTGTGTTGATACTGTAGTTTCAAGTTGAGTAGGTATGTAATTTCGAATTTGTTATTATTTTACTGCTGTCCCTAGATGCGAGTGAGGTCAATGTGACACTGAACTGCACTGAAGACCCACTTGGAGGTTCATTGGAGACGCCCTTATTTCTCCCAAGCACAAGCACCAGTTCAAGTGGTTTTTCACGTAAGGGAAACAAAGGGGGTTAGTTTGGTGAATACATTGTCGGGTTCATGATATGCTGTCATGTCTTTTATAGGTTGCTCAAAATATGCTAATAAATTACAAGTCTTCAATGAAACATTCCTTACGAAGCAGACCGAAGCGTTGCAAAAAATTATAAGTAACGAAACAAAACAATTTACAGAGAGTATGGCAGAGCAGATGAGGTTGCAGCGTGAATGGGAAATGGAGGAAACGCGGAAAGAAAGAGAGTTCCAGGCCATGATGATGGAAAGAATGCTGGCCACATTTTCGCAAGGGCTCAATTCAAGACTTGGCGGCATGCCAATGACACCAAGTCATTACCATCAACCAAGTCATTACCAGCCAGGTTACCACCAGCCTAGTTACCTGCCAATATTCACAGTGCAAAGCAATGAATGCGAAGAAGATGAAAAAAAAACAATAATTGAGATGTTTGTTGGTTCTGCTCAATGGAAATTTCGTTATTTTCCACATTTATGCTGTTACCACATACAGGTGTTTCAGAAATAAGTACTTAACTATAATCCTTGGATTCAGCTTTCAAAAATATGGATTCTGCGATAAGAATGAATTGCAAGAAGTAGCCCTTAAGAAAGTTATGGCCTGTCAAAGTAGGTATAGTAGTTTTCAGTACAAGAGCGCGTTTTTAGGCCTGATAAAAAATGAATAAATTCAGCACTACTTTGATAAATGTCAAGCTAGATACATAAACTGCAAAACTTATATTTTTGATTATGTATTACTTTACGCGTTATGTATCTATAAAACGATTACAAAAAATAGTTTTTTCAACCTAACTCTTTCACCGTTTAACCGATTAGCTTGGAATTTGGTATACCTACATATCACATGATGCATAGCAATAAAGTGAGCACAGCGATTCTCATGAGCCCCATCCAGTGGCGTAGATAAAACTGAAATTTCTCAGGGGACACTTATAAAAGTTACGGCCCCTTGAAGTTCAAATTTATCTACGCCACTGGATGAGTTTCATGGAAATCGCAGCGCTCACTTTATTTCTATGTATACTTAATGTGACATCGTATATCAAATTCGAAGCTGATCGGTTGAACGGTGAAAGAGTTAGGTTGAAAAAACTATTCTGAAAATTGCATTTCCAAGAACCCTTACTCTCTTAGGGGGCACCTTGTTCACTTCGTTCTTATTGCAAACTTTATATTTATGAAAGCTGAATTCGAGGATACCGTGTGTCTTTCGAAATCCGTATCAGTTCATAACTTTTTTCTACGGGATATATATCTGTCCCTTTTTAACCTGTTAAGGTGTAAAGGTGCAAAAAATTACATTTCATTTTGATTTCATTAACAATTTCAACAAAATTTTAAACTTAAATTAAATTCTTGTTATCCTGAGCCGTATACGAATTCGGGGATATATAGATTTGAAATTTTTATGGGACATTTTGCTACTTTTCGCGTTGGTCATGCAGCAACTCTCACTTCCGGAAGTAACCGGAAGTGGCATCAACTTTTGATTTTCAAATGGAACACCTGAATATTTTTTGATATTCGGAGAGATTTTTTTATTGACACAGTGTGCTCTTGAAAATTCTCTCTGATAAAAAATGACGATTTTATAGCGGATCGAATATAATCAAATTATTAATAATAAAGGTGGCTGCGACCTCGGCTGCGACCACAAATAAAAATCTGAAGTTAAAAGTTTGTTTATTGCTCATGCCGATTTCACCGGAAACGTTTTTGATATAAACAATTAATAAGCTTCAGATTTTTATCTGTGGTCGCAGCCACTTTTATTGATAATTTAATTACATTCAATCCGCTATAAGATCGTCATTTTATCATAGAGATTTCTTAAGACTACCCACTGTATCAATAAAAAAATCCCTCTCAAAATATCAAACAAGTGAGTATGCCTTCACGTGCGTGAGTCTCAGTAGCGCATTTTCTCAAAGAGGCATATTGTGAACGTGAAGAAATTTGATTGAAGGAGAAACACCATTCCTTGCCCACTTTCTTCATTCGAAACTCATGGTGATATTTTATTATCAGAATAGGGTACTTGCCAATGAAATAGATTTGAATGAAAATTCTTTCACTCATCAATATTTTTCTGTTTGAGGGCGGGGCTGGGAGCGGCAACTAATCAACAGTAGTCTATTCTTTCCCATATTCAGTCGGCTATCCAAATAGCTAAAGAATTAGATCGCTATGTCGGTTATGTTTAACATTTATCTCTTACTTTGGGGGCGGGGTGTGGGAGCGGCAGAGTTTGGCAAAGAAATTCTTCCACAGTTTGAGTTTGGAGTTTCTGAATGTCTGAGGTAACATTAAAATGTAAATCAGTGGAAATTATTGAAAGTTGCACTTTTTCTTTTGGGGGTGGAAGTTGGAGGCGGCGCCATATCAAGAGTAGCATGAGTCGCGTGCTGGTAGCGAATGTGTTCGGTCGATCGAACGGACAGTGCCTTATCAGTGTAAATAAAGAAGAAAAACCGCAATACATCTTCAATAATTTAGAACTATTCTCATCAACATACTTTCACGTCAAAGTAAGTACGTTCATAATTGATATTATCATTGCTGCCTCCCATTTTTGGGGCGGTAGGCAGCAATGTCACTAAAAACGGACTCCCCACAAGATCCAGAGCAACTATCACGAAAACGGGGAGCTGACGAGATATCACCACTAAAAGACGAAAGTCTATTCAAACGCTATACATGGGACGAGAAATCTCTTCTTAGTAAAAACAAATATTATGTACTAAATAGCCAGGTAGATGAATCTCAGCAGCAATCATCCTCGAGCGGTGATAACGATAACAACACTAAAAAAGTTAAAATTCCACCAATATTCCTGCACGAAGCGAACAACCATAAAGAAATCATTAAAGATATCTCAAAAATTGTAGAAAAAGAGTTTTCTACGGTATACAATGATGTTCATTTGCGTATCAATCTCACTAACGAAGAAGATTATAGAAAACTCACAAAATTTTACCATGAAAACAAATTAAAATACCACACCTACCAACAATCAAAAGATAAACCGTTATCAGTTGTCCTGAAAAACGTTCCACTTTCTCTGAATGAAACCGAAATTGAAAACGAATTGAAATCCCTCAAATACGATGTGAATAAAGTGACCCGTCTTCTTTCCTACAAGAGAAAACCTCTTCCCATGTTTGTGATAGAGCTACCTAACAGTGAAGAATCTAAAAATATTTACAAACTTGACAGACTTTTCCACTCGGTAATCACAGTAGAACCTAGACGAAAAACCAATGGTATTCCACAGTGTTTCAGATGTCAAAGATTTGGCCACACAAAAAATTATTGCCATCTAGAGCCACGATGCGTAAAATGCGACGGTAACCATTTATACACCGACTGCAAAAAAAGTCCCGAGGCGCCGCCGAAGTGCAGCAACTGCGGCAAGGATCACCCCGCAAATTTCAAGGGCTGTCAAACCTACTTAGACTATAAAGAAAAACAACCTAGTATTCAGAGAAAAAACATTCCCAACAAAGACAATAATAACAAATTACCACCAAAAGAACCGTCAAACTCCTCACAAACCAACTCAACACGATCATATGCAAGCAAAGTAAAACAAGATCCTTACGATAACTCCAACCCGAAAACTATCTTCCAAGCATCAAGTATAGTAGATCAAATAATTCAGAAAATAATTGATTTTCTGAAACCTGTCATCGAACAAATTAAAACACACATCACCAATGAACTTCTCCCTAATCTTTTTAATGGAAAATAATCAATCAAGAATTATACAAAATTTAACAATCCTTAACTGGAATGCAAACGGTATCCTTCAGCATCGCTCAGTTTTCATTGATTTTATAGCACGATACAAAGTAGACATAGCCTGTATTACAGAAACGCATTTAGCCCAGAATCAAAACTTCAAGCTTCCCGGCTATATCATTTACAGAAACGATAGAGATTCGCCAGTTGCTTCTGGAGGGGTAGCTATTGCAATAAAACAAAAAATTGTCCACCATCCCTTACTTGATCTCGAGCTGGAGTCCCTGGAAGCAGTTGGGATTCAGTTGACACTACTGAATAAAGTACCCTTCAATCTACATTGTGTCTACAAACAACCTAACAAAAAAATTAGGGACGAGGACCTGAGAAGCATTTTCAACAATTCAATACCAACAATGGTAACGGGAGACCTAAACTGCAAAAACACATATTGGGGCTGCCGTGCGAACAATCCTGATGGACTGAGACTATACGACATATCTACGAGGAATGCTTTTCAGGTGCTCGCCCCTGATGAACACACATACATACCTTATCAGTCCAATCGCCAAACAGACATACTTGATATAGTCCTGTTGAAGAACTTCCGTGAACAAATCTTTCAAAATGTAATAACCGAACTTGACTCCGATCACCTCCCGGTAATCATTTCATTCAGTAACACCTTACAATATTCTCCACCGTTCCCCAAACTCATAGATGGATACGTCGACTGGAAAAAATTCCAGGAGAAGCTTGATATCCAAATAAAACATCCTGGAAACTTGACCACCCCCACAGAGATTGACAGAGCGGTTGCAGAACTGACCACGTGGATTACAAACAGTGTTCGCAACTCAATAGCCCGTAACAACAACAAACGGAGCAGCAAAAGCCACGCGCATTACACTCCAAAATTTATTTTAAGACTTATTGAGGAAAAAAACAAACTGCGGCGTGAATGGCTTAGAACACGATGCGTTAATGTCAAGCGAAAAGTAAATAACCTGGGGCATCGAATCAAGTGGGAACTGGATAATATAAGAATAGAGTCCTATAAGAAACATGTGTCAGATTTACAACCTAGCGATCCTCTAATGTGGCAAGCAACAAAACGCATACTGAACGAACGTCAAACAATGTCACCAATAGTAGAGAACAATCAAACTTATACCTCTGATTTCGAAAAATGTGCAGTTTTTGCGAACCACCTAGAAAAAAATTTCCGGCCCAATATTGATGACGGCAACAGGAATTATACTCAATTTATTCAAAGATATGTCGAGTCACACGTTCCAGTCGTTTCTGAATTACCTGAACCAACAACGCCAGAGGAATTGAAACTCATCATTAATAAACTGCCGCTGAAAAAAAGCCCGGGTCACGATCTTATCCCTAATGTTGTTTTGCGCCATCTTACCGAGACCGCGTTGTCCCACATAGCATCTGTGTTCAATGCCTGTATGCTCAGGTCTTACTTTCCATCAGCATGGAAGCAAGCTCACATCCTGCTTTTCCACAAGCCTGGAAAAAGTAAAAAGGACGTGAAAAGCTACAGACCAATTAGTCTGCTACCAACTCTGTCTAAGCTTTTGGAAAAAGTAATACATTTACGTCTTGAATGTTTCATTGACAGCGAAAACATTTTGCCGAATTTCCAGTTCGGTTTTAGAAAAGCTCACTCCACTAGTCACCAATTGTTGCGCATCGCAGAGACTGTCGAGACCGGTTTTGAAAGGAAGCAATTCACAACAATCGCATTTATGGACATAGCGCAAGCATTCGACAGGGTGTGGATTGAGGGACTAAAATATAAGTTGTTGAGGATAGGGCTACCCTCGTACTTGGCAGGTTTGATATTCTCGTTTTTGGAGGGCCGAACTTTCGCTGTTAGAATCAACAGAACTCTTTCGGTCTTGAAAAAGATAGCAGCAGGTGTACCTCAAGGCAGTATCCTCGGCCCAATATTGTTCAACATATATATGCACGATATACCACAACCAACAAGATCCACATTGGCGATGTTTGCAGACGACACTGCTATTATCTGCCAAAGCGAGGTACAGCAAACTGCTGCTGATAATCTTCAAAACTCCATTGATATTCTTGGCCAGTGGTTCAAAAAATGGTGTATAGCGTTGAATCCAACAAAATGCGAAGCAAAAGTTTTCTCACTGAGAAGAATCCAAGACACACCCAATCTAACCATAAATGGCCGAGATATCGAATGGAAAAAAGATCCTGTAAAGTATCTGGGGTTGTTTCTCGACACGAAATTAACATGGAGTTTCCACATCAACCAGAAGTTAAACCAGTGCAATGCGAGGCTAGCCAAACTTTACCCTCTGATGAATAAGAAGTCCCCACTAAATGTCGAATGCTCGCTATTACTTTATAAGTCCTTACTCCGTCCTCTGTTCTCATACGGATGCGGAGTATGGAGTAATACATCAATGACAAATAAGAAAAAATTGCAGACCTTTCAAAACAAAGTCCTGAGGGTCTCTGTCAGGGCGCCGTGGTTCGTGAGGAATCGTCAAATCCATGAAGATCTGAACATGCTGGACATTGAAACATTCCTAGGCAAAATGACAAAGAACTTTTTAAGAGGCATCGAACTGTGCGACAGCGCGGTCCAACACGGGTTAGGACGAAGGAACATACACAGCCGGCTAAAAAGAAAGCTACCGCAGGACCTGTACGTCGAAGATGAGAGCGAATAAACCTAAGGTTCCTTAGGGCAAGTTATTGTTGGGCCATTTTTGAACGCTAGTAACAATGCCATGACATAGCAAATATTTGCTGAACTGGCACCCAGCTTTATAAAAAAAAAAAAAGAGTAGCCTATTCTTTCCCATTTTTAGTTAGCCCCATTTTTAGTTAGCTATCCATATAGCGAAAGAATTAGATCGTTATGTCTTCGAGTTTATGTTTTTCATCCATATCTCACTTTGAGGGCAGCGTGTGGGGGCGGCAGCATTCGGCAAAGTAACTGTTGCACAGTTTGAGTTGGGAATTTTCTAAATGTAAGGGAAATATGACAATCAGTGAAAATTGTGAAAGTTGCATTTTTATTTGTTTGGAGGCGGCAGCTGGAGGCGGCGGCTAATTAAAAGTGGCCGATCTTTTTCCAATTTCAGTCAGCTATCAATATAGTGAAAGAATCATATCGCTATGTCTTCAGGTTCATGTTTCACATTCATCTCTTACTTTGGGGGCGGCGTGTGGGAGCGGCAGAGTTTGGCAAAGAGATTCTTGCACAGTTTGAGTCAAGAGTTTCTGAATGTTCGAGGTAGATTATCAGCTAAATCAGTGAAAATTGTTGAAAGTTGCACTTTTTTTCTTTTGGGGGCGGAAGCTGGAGGCGGCACCATATCAAAAGTAGCCTATCCTTTTCCATTTTTAGTTAGCTATCCATATAGCGAAAAACTTAGATCGCTATGTCTTCGGGTTCATGTTTTTCATTTATCTCTTACTTTGGGGGCGGCGTGTGGGAGCGGCGTGTGGGAGCGGCAGCGTTCGGCTGAGCAAATGTTGCAGAATTTGAGTTGGCAGTTTCTAAATGTTTGAGAGAACATCTCAATCAGTAACATTTGTGAAAGTTGCACTTTTTATCGTTTGGGGGCGGAATCTGGAGGCGGCGACTAACCAAAAGCAGCCTATCCTTTTCCCATTTTTAGTCAGCTATTTATATACCGAAAGAATCAGATCGCTATGTCTTCGGGTTTATGTTTTTCATTTTAAAGTGATTGGGGGCGGTTTTTAGCAGTTTTTCATGTCGGCGGCGCATATTGAAGACGGAATGTTTCTTGGCTTACGTTTATAAGTGGCAACTACAGTACGTTTTTTAATCAAAAAACCACCAACGTCGCATTCTACCCCCAAAAGAACAACGGCAACGCTGTCTAGTGTGAAAATTTAGGAATATTTTTGACACTGTTGCGAGTACAGACGGTCTGTAATTATTTAGGTTATTGTCGCACTTCACACTGACACAGGTTCATGTCAAAAAAATATGCTGTGTGAAGTTTGTAGATAATTTAAAGCGATATTGTGAATACGATAATTTCCTATTCATGACGAAGAGCCTGGTTGGTTACATGAGGTAGGTACTCATTTATTTCAGATCATACCTCGGCCTCTACCTAGCAGTTACATCAAATTAACCATGAAAAAGAAAACTAGAACAAGGAATAAAACGGAAAGAAACTGGCTGCTGTTGCTGCAGCCCGCGCTCGCAGTTGCGATGCCCGTGAATATTGCAATCGCGCTAATATCCTCGTCGCCATTATCAGAATAAGTTCCAGTGGCAACCTCATGTGCATCACCAGCTTCATCTTCAAAGTCTGAAGCAGAAGAATCAGCCAATTCTGCATCCTATGAGTCGGTTTCTGCCAAACTTATCATAATTGGTGGAATGTCCTTGATGCTTGAATTCCCCATGTCTCTGTCCCAGTCTCTATGAATCAATTTTCTGCAGTGAGGGATATTTTTTTGCCACTGTTCTGCTGAAAAACTTGACGAGTGCCACTTGCCAAAGGTTTGCGACACGATTTTCATCTTCTGTTTCGACCGTAATAGATTTAACCAACGATATTTTCAACTCGCGTTTCAACAAATTCCGCGTTTTCTCGGCGTACTTGTCAAAGCGGCTTTTTGAGTTTTGAATTTGAATAACCTGACGGGCCTGACATCCCTGACATTTTTTCTTTTTTGACCTAACGTCAACATCATAGATAGTCAACATAACAACATTAATCGTGCAACAGGAATTTTTTTCTTCTACCAACTGAAAGCAACAGGTGGTGGTTTTTTGATTAAAAAACGTACTGTATAATCAATTTCACGGCTATCTGCATTAGAGCAAGCTATGGAAAAATTATTTTTTGTTGGTAGGAATGAGTAGGAATCCATAACCGTCGTCGCAGAAGGTTTGTGTAAATGTGGTATGTGAAAAGGTTAGGTTTTGTGGCAGATGTCACCCGTCGCGCGGTGTGATGCACGTCAAGTCAAAATGTAAGTTTATTCGGGAAAAACAGATGAACGCGTGTTCTTCGGAGTGTAAATTTGCTGGGTACCGTCTTCACGAGATGGTGGCTCTTTGCTTGTGCTTTGGTAGTGGCGGCCAGTGAGCCAGTGTATAAAATGACGCCAAAGGAAGTCAGCGGCAGCACTAAAGGGAAGAAAATTTGATGAAAATGCCTGTCCAGTGGCCCCAAGTATGTGGTGGTCCCAGTGAGGTTGAGCAAATTCGCTTGGATGGACATTGATTTATGGAGTTGCACTGTACAAGACAAGGCAGTCGAGACACGACGCGTGAGTGCACGCTGTGTTGGAAGATCTTCTCAACATGAAATTATTGACCATTTCATGTATGTATTCCCTTCTTCATCTTCTTCTGGCTTGTATGCTGTCTCAGTGTTGTAGAGCATGTAGTACTTCCTACTATCAGTCGGAAGATGGAGATGTTCTAATGTTCCTAAATAATAAACCCGAGTCATAAATTCACATGTATACAGAAAAGGTATTGAAATATATGATATTTTCAGGTCTAATGGACCGAAAAAGTTTTCAACAGCTCAGAAAAACAGAAATGGACATTATTTCAACTTTGAGAAACCTGCAGTTTAACACCTATAGAGGAAGAAGACCCAGAAGTCCGTAAGATTTCCAGCTGCAGGAGCAGGAATGATCATGGAGAGCTTTTTTGCGGCAATTTGATTTCATCCAACAGCGTCAATATACAACTTGAAATATTTGTAAAAGCTCATTGAATTTGTAGTTTTTTTTTTTTCTGTATAAAATACCCATACCCATCCGCAAATCCGCACTGTGCTTATATGATAACAATAACTGACTGTATTATTCAAATTGAACCATAAAACCCGGCCAGTAGCGCGGGGGACTCCGTCTTTGGAAGCAATTCCATAGATAGTGGGTCCGAATCCGGCCTGGGCCAGGTGAAAATTTTCATGCGCTCTCTAGTACCTTGGCGTGTACCACCGCGCGGTCATGTCAAGGGGAAAAGGGTGAAACGAGATGGACACCGAAAAAAGGGCGCTAATAACCTCGTTGTTGATGCGTCCATAAAATGGTGGGTGGTGTGCGAATCACCCGGCACCGCTTTCAAAGCACTAAGGCGGGGCTTAGGAGGGACTGCCAGTGAATACACAGATCCCCGCCCACCGCAAAAAAAAATGAACCAGTACATTTTGGGGATCACTGTTTCGTGGAAGGCGGACAGAAAACGGGCTTTCTCTTACGATGTGATCATGGTCTGGTTGTTAGCTCCACATTCGTAGCTCCGAGTCACTCTTGCAAATTTTGATGGGATGGGAGGCTTTGTATTCGAGATAAATATTTGAAATTGAATGTTCAGGTAAACATTTTAAACCTGCAAAATCAAAGGTCCAAAAATAGCAACTGTTTTTTTTTATTTCTAAAATGGTAATTCTCCACCTTTCATCTTAGCCGCCAAAATTTCCAATTTATGGGCGATTATTAAGCAAAGTTAGATAAAATAGTATAATATTATACTCGTTTAATAGGATGTATTTATTGTTACACTCCTCTCTTTAGAAAGGACAAAACCAGTCATGTGACAATACTTTGTCTTGTGAAACTCGTAGAATAATAATTATATTGTTTTTATTCGTTTATTTAACGTCGGCCTATTTCCGCAATAAGGCCTAACACCGACGCCGGTGAATGCTTTCCTCCACTATACCGGAAATTTTGCCAAACCCCTGTGTGTTCCAACACAGGGTAGGGATTTTCAACGACCACCAACATCGCATGGGGTCGTCACCATCATTTTGTATTTTACGTGATATGCGACACTTGCATAGCAATCATTTCAACTGAATCAAAAAGCTTGTTTTCGAGACGAGAATTCGAGTGCCCACAGTGGAACTGGAACCCACGACCCCTGAATAATAATTAATGGGGAGTTTTCCTGAAAATTGACGAGGTTGCTATTTGGAATTCCTTGGACACAGGGAAATTTTCACTCTACGTTGCGTTACGTCGTACGTTTCGTGAGATCGCAAACTCCCTATCAATTATTATACTATTTTTCGGTGTGTACATCAATTTACCAGTCGGCTTTGCACGTCAATAATAATTATTGTCTAATTTCTTCAAAAATTGGCATCGTCAAAATGCCCAGAACGATAAGTAGAGACACCAGAAAACACATAATCAGGCATTATGAATATGTGAAAAAAATAAAGCCGGACATCAGTGAAGATATGGCCGTGAATGGAGCAGCAATGGTGTTTGGGGTAAAATTTATGACAACATTTTTAGATCAACAATCGATTCCTCTATTGTTGTTTCAGGTGTCACACAGGACTGTACGAACGATTTTGAAACAAGGACTTCACGATTTAGGAACTCATCGAACCAAAAAACCCACTCGTGACTCTGACTTTAATTATTACGTTTTCAAAAAGGACTTGCAACGACTTATTTGGCAGTATAACTCCGACAATAAATTTTTCACTTTGGACAACTTACTGACAGACGCAAAAGAAAAACTCGAGTTCACGGAAAGTAAGACGACTTTATTTAGAATTATGAAATCAATGGGGTACAAATACAAACACGTTAACGGACGCAAAATTCTGACAGAACAAAAACACGTACAAGCAGAACGCATAAAATTTTTGAGAAAATTCATTCAGCATAAAAAATCCGCTGAAAATGTCACTTTCGTGTACCTAGACGAAACCTGGATCTATCAGAACGGGTCCAGCGTTCGTCGATGGGTACACGATAGTGACATTAAAAGCAATCCCAGAAAAGTGAAAAGCGAGGGCAAACGCTTCACAATTTTACATGCTGGATGTAATTTAGGCTTTTTGGAAAACTGCGACTTACTACTGGACTCCAAGAACAACGACCGTGACTACCACAAAACAATGACAGGGGACGTTTTTCAATATTGGGTGCTTAATCAGCTTATTCCTGCTTTGACCAAAATACAAGGTAAATGTGTGGTGGTTATGGACAATGCACCGTATCATTCCGTGCAACTGGACAAGCCACCCACGTTTTCTTGTTCAAAAGGTAAAATGCAGGAATGGTTGGTTAAGCATAATATTGATTTTGACGACAGACTTACAAAAAAACAGTTATGGGACATGGTTAAACTTTCTAGATCTGACAAAAAACGTTACGCTACTGACGAACTTTTGAAGGAGCATGGTTATGAGGTGCTCAGATTACCCCCATATCATTGCGAATACAACCCGATCGAGATGGTATGGGGGCAAACTAAGCAATACTATAACAAGCACATAAATTCACGACCTTACTCTAAGGATAAGGTGGTGAATTTATGGCGAGAAGCTCTTTCAATCTGTACCCCTGAGATTTGGCAAAATTGTTGTAGACGTACCGAACAATTAATTTCGACTGACTGGACAAAATTAATGGGAAACACTTCGATTGAAGATACTCCACCTTTCATCATTTCACTAGGGGAATCTGAGTCAGATAGTGATATCAACTCCGATTCCTCTGATGAAATGATGGAAATGGAGTAGGGGTGTTGACCAACAGACAGACAGACAGACAGACAGACAGACAGACAGACAGACAGACAGACAGACAGACGACGCATTCGATTGGCGTTTGTATCACATCGATATCTCTTTTCGTCGAGGCAGTCGATTGGCGTTTGCACCACATCGATATCTCTTTTCGTCGAGGCATAATTCTCCTAGTTCTATCACTTTGAAACATGTTCAATATGAAGAATACAAGATGACTGCGGGGCATCAATTGTCGAAAATTGGATGGATCTTGATGAAGTTCACATCGCCTGCGAATTTCACTCAAATCGGACCACCTCAAGAGAAATTCGAAATGGCGGATTAAAGATGGCGGCCAAGATACAAAAATCATTGGTCAACTTTATATGGTGGACACGCACGCATTCGATTGGCTTTGCACCACATCGATATCTTATTCCATTGAGGCATAAATTCTCCTAGTTCAATCACTTTGAAACATGTTCAATATGGAGAATACAAGATGACTGCGGGGCATCAATTGTCGAAAATTGGATGGATCTTGATCTGGTTCACATTGCCTGCAAATTTCATTCCAATCGGATCACTTTTCGAGAGATTCAAAATGGCGGATCAAAGATGGCGGCAAAGCACCAAAAAACTCAAAGTCAACTTGACATCCTGGACATATGAACTATGGATCAGCGTTCACAATACCACATCGATATCTTTTTTCCCTGAAGAGTTATCCCGGGTACAGACGGACGGACGGACAAAGTGAAGCTAAAAGCGCTTTTTCCCCATTTTTTTGGGAAAGTGCATTAAAAACAGACCAATAATGTGCAGATTTCACCTAGATCAGTGGAAATCTGTATCGGAGCTGCGAATGTGGAGCTGACAACCAGACCATGATCACATCTTAACAGAAGTCCCGTTTTTTGGCCGCCTTCCACGGAACACGTATCTCCTAAATTTGTTGATGTTACGAGTTGCGAGGCTCTCGTGATATTCCAATACATTCGAAAGCAAACCTAATGATACTAGATCGTTCGTACAAGCTGGAGATCCAATAAGCGAGTAGGACACATCTGCAGAATTGGCGGAGCTGCCGACTTTCCAGAGCATGCCGGTATTGCCGATATTGCCGGTATATACGCGAATCTGATGGACGTTTCTGGAATCGCGGCGTATCTACTGGCGGGTTATGCTGGAATATGCCGGCATGCATGCGTGTGAAATGTTCGGGAAGGTAACACTCGGAGTATGTAAGCGGAGATAGCCGACCGACGTGAATTTAGTTGTATGCAGTATTAAACAGTGTGTTTAAACGTTCGTCTTTCAATTGTAAAAGTTCTCAGCGCAATTCCGTAGCAATATAGTCCGTAATTGTTGTCACATAAGTATAGTACATACTAAATAGTTTATAAATACCTACCTAAAAATATTGCTACCTGTACTATTTTTTCTTTAATTTCTATCCATTCAAAACTTGAGATTCTTTAAAAAGCACCTATTCCATTATGTTTAATAAATTGACATCAATGTATCACAATTACATTGACGTTCATCACTTTTGCATTATGTGCATGGGTCCGGGTATTTTATACAGAAAAAATAAAAAATCGTACTTTCAGGAGCAATGTACCTACAAAATATTTACATAAAAAAATTTCAACTCTCAAAAAAGTGACATTATGTATTGAGGACGACGGCATTTCCTAGTGTTTTTCTTTAAACGTGAGTAGCGTTCATCGCAACCAGTGGAGTAGGAGAATTGAAAAAAAGAAGGGTAATCTAAGATCAAGTATGAAAATCTATCAGTATTTCAAAATTTGAAAATTCGAATTTTTCTCTCAAATTTCTCAATTGTATATTTTTCAAAAAAAGAGCCTGATTCTCTTGCCAGCCCAGATTTGAATAATTCTTTTTTTGTTACATCTTCAGCTGCACAGATTTGGCGTAAACTCACGCCACAAGAATCTATCTGTTTTTTCTCTTTCGCTCTACAGCTAATCTGCAGTCTGTTTCAGCCATTTTTATGCTAGCAAATGCCATCCTTAGGGAGCCCTTACGTAGTACATTCACCATGTAACCAGCAACCAAGCCTTTGACTCCAATAAGTTATAATTTCAATGAAGCAAGACCTTGTCGCTTTCTTCTTAAAACAAAAATTTTAATGCATGTGATATTGTGCTTTGTACTACATACAAATTCGATGAGCTTTCACAAATATTTCAAGTTGTATATTGACGCTGTTGGATGAAATCAAATTGCCGCAAAAAAGCTCTCCATGATCATTCCTGCTCCTGCAGCTGGAAATCTTACGGACTTCTGGGTCTTCTTCCTCTATAGGTGTTAAACTGCAGGTTTCTCAAAGTTGAAATAATGTCCATTTCTGTTTTTCTGAGCTGTTGAAAACTTTTTCGGTCCATTAGACCTGAAAATATCATATATTTCAATACCTTTTCTGTATACATGTGAATTTATGACTCGGGTTTATTATTTAGGAACATTAGAACATCTCCATCTTCCGACTGATAGTAGGAAGTACTACATGCTCTACAACACTGAGACAGCATACAAGCCAGAAGAAGATGAAGAAGGGAATACATACATGAAATGGTCAATAATTTCATGTTGAGAAGATCTTCCAACACAGCGTGCACTCACGCGTCGTGTCTCGACTGCCTTGTCTTGTACAGTGCAACTCCATAAATCAATGTCCATCCAAGCGAATTTGCTCAACCTCACTGGGACCACCACATACTTGGGGCCACTGGACAGGCATTTTCATCAAATTTTCTTCCCTTTAGTGCTGCCGCTGACTTCCTTTGGCGTCATTTTATACACTGGCTCACTGGCCGCCACTACCAAAGCACAAGCAAAGAGCCACCATCTCGTGAAGACGGTACCCAGCAAATTTACACTCCGAAGAACACGCGTTCATCTGTTTTTCCCGAATAAACTTACATTTTGACTTGACGTGCATCACACCGCGCGACGGGTGACATCTGCCACAAAACCTAACCTTTTCACATACCACATTTACACAAACCTTCTGCGACGACGGTTATGGATTCCTACTCATTCCTACCAACAAAAAATAATTTTTCCATAGCTTGCTCTAATGCAGATAGCCGTGAAATTGATTATATGTATTATTCAAAAAAATGACAACACCAGAGCATCAGGTCTGGTAGAAAGTGCAATATTATGTTATTTCAAGTTTATCGGGGGCGGTTTTCTCTATGTTGGCGGCGCAATGTGGACATCCAATATAGCCTAGCCCTCATTCGGGAGTGGCAGCTATGTAACAGCGAAAAAATTAGAAAGCTAGGTCGTCTAGTTTGGGAGGAGTTCGAGGAACGGACGGACGGACGGACGGACAAAGTGGTTGCAATAGCGATTTTCATCAAGATGGAAAATGCGCTAAAAATATACACGGTGTTCTATTTGGAAATCAAAAGTTGATGTCGCTCCCGGTTACTTCCGGAAGTGAGAATAGCTTCATGATCAACGCAAAAAATAGCAAAAGTACTCTCATAAAAATTTGAAATCTATATACATATCTTATAGGGAAAAAGTTATGGGCTGGTGTGGTTTTCGAAAAACACGTCACAGTTGAGTACTTATTTTTGAAACAACCTGTATAATTATGTTCCATTACTTTGTTTATTGTAGAATCTCAATAATCGTTATTACTTGATATGAGGACGTTTCAGATGTGACTGAAAGAGGTTTACGGGAATCGGATTTTTGCTAGTTATATTCTGAAAAATAGAAACCTCCTTAAAAATAAATGTACAGGCGATTTGATTTCAAAATGTTTCAGAAAATGTTGGAAATTTTTGTTTTTCAGAACTTTGATCTCTAGATAGCATCACCCGTACATATCTCTTGAGGGAATTCGCATGCCAAATTTGAATTTTTCATTTTCAAAAAGGTACCAAAAATGTATTCACTATTCCACTCTTCCAGATTCACGGAGATCCATTTTTGATACCTTTCTTTAATAAAAAATTCAAATTCAGCGTGCGACTTTCCTAGAAAGAGATGTAAGGGCAATGTTATCTAGTTTTCAAATTTAAAAAAAAAATGAAATCAAAAATTGGATATTATTTTCTCAAAAATTGAAAACGATAGCTTTTGTCATTACTTAATTACATGATAAGTGTTTGTAATCAATTAAAAATATATATTTCATTATAATTTGTTGTTATTACTAGTTTATTTTATAGAGTTATATGTATATAGAAATGTCATAACTATTGCATCATTATCTGTACACATTATATGTTCTACACTATAAATAAGTCATTGAACAATAACAATTGAAAAAAAAATTGAGTTTATCGACAATAACTTCGTCGTAAAGGAAAATTCTCTGCTTAATAATTTGTTACATATCTTCTCTTGTCAGATCCAGTTAGTGTGTCTCTTCCACGAAAAGTCAAATTTTGTGGCTGTGGAAAAAAATTTTCTGCCTCTTCCAAAAGAGCCTTCTGCTTTCAGGCGTCCAAAAGCCATCTCAACAGCTACTCGTCCACAATTGAGATAAACATTGAACGATTCTTCTTCTTCACTAACAGTACCAATATAATCTTTCATTATCCATGGCATCAAAGGATACGCAGGGTCCCCCAAGATTATGTATGAAATGTCCTTCCCATTGACATTCTGGGTTGTTAGTGGTATAGTTCTCTCAGAATGTTTGTACAATGATGAAGCTTTCAATACTGCTGCATCGTGAGTATTTCCAGGGAACTTGACAAATTTGTCTCTGAACCTGCCACAATTATTATTCAATATCAAGATGAAATACTTGAATGGAAATAAGTTACCTGCACTTGTTATCAACAACTGCTTGCATGTTATATGATGTCCAGCCCTTTCTATTGACGTAGTCCCGGTATCCGTCAGAAGGTGCAAGAATAGGTATGTGGGTACCGTCGATGCATCCAATGACTTGCGGAAGCTTGCAGACTTCTTCAAACTGAGCGGAAATTTCAACAGCTTCGGCTTCATTTGGCATGGAGATATAATCTTTGCGCATGTTGTCATTAATTGCACGAACAACTTTATAGACACATTTTTTAACAGTTGACTTGTGCAAGCCAGAGACATTTCCAAGAACTCGATATTCAGCACAGCTCGCTAATTTGTATAAAGTTACTGCAACTTGTTTCTCAGCAGAGACTGGTTGTCTTGACTGAAGGAAACTAATACGAGGTTGTAAATGAGGTGTCAATATTCCACACAGCTTATTAAAAGTGTCTCGTTTCATTCTGAAGCTTTCCATGAAATCTGTATCGTCATATTGTGGAACGATTCTCTCCCAAAAATCGTTACTACGTAGTTTCATCCACACTTTTTTTGGCTTCCGCTTGATCAAATTGTTGAAAACATTTTCAATGTGCAGCAGCGAGTGATGTGTACTGGAAGTTAGTAATGAAAATATGGAGTTGTTGAATATTTGCCTCTGAGTAGCGATATTTGTCCAAAGTATATTTCTTCTGCGGAGAATATTTTCGCGTAATTGCGTACGCCTACGCTGCATTAGCTGCATGATGTTCATGTACATCTTCAGGTACAGTGTTGAATCCATTTTTTAAATTAAATAACACCTCTACACTATAAAGCCTAGTCTACAATATGGTCTCTAGTTGCAAGTTGCAAGTTGCAAGTCTCTAGTCGCAAGAGTTGGTCTAGAACCAACTTTCACTGCGACTAGCGACTGCAATTCCAACCTCACTTCCACCTTGCGACTTGCAACTTGCAACCAAAGACCATATTGTAGACTAGGCTTAAGGCTACACGCGCTACAGCGAAATAATGGAGCTAATGTCATCATGAATATGACGGTTCGTGTCACAACGTGATCTTTACTGATTTCTCGCATCGCATATCTAGATGGCAGAGCAGAAAATTGTTTTGGACCAAATCTGGACTATATTTTGAAATAGGTCGACTGTTGGTCTACCGGTGTAAACGCTGGAAGAGAAGGACCATTTTAGGTGGAATTTGGGTCAGTGCTTGGGTCAGCCCAGTTTTAGTCCACCGGTGTAAACGTAGCCAATACCTGAGTGCATCAATTCCCTAATCGTGATCAGTCTATTAATACATCGCATCGTCCTATCGGTAATTGAGCAAATCATATCGAGTACTTAATTAAATGTAGACAATTATTATTACACAAACGAAATTGCCGATAATCAATTCCAACTTTGGCGTAAAACAAGGGGCCAAGTTATCACGGAACGATCTTCTCTGCATTCGCATAACGGCGAGGTTCTCCGTTCCAGCAACTCCCAAGTTTACTGCTCCGCCGTCCGTCTCGCTCCGGCCACGCTTCTTCGTCGGCAGCGCTCTCGTTCTAAAGCAATATCTGGCGAGCACGCCGCCGTGCTCCAGCACCCGTCCTTGTCTCCACGCGAACCGTTTCACTCTGGCGAACGCGCAGAACGCCGCTGTGGATGCCCCCTAAAACCGTCCGGCATAGAAGCGTTTATCGCAAGCCCCCAGCACCGTCTTTATATCTCTGTAGGCCGATAATTTGTAATGTCAGAGGATCTGTTGTTAGGTGGCTCGTTTTTAGTTTATCAGCGGATTCTTGGATCGCAAGATAAATAGAATTGCCCGCACATTATTGAAAATCTTGCGGATACCATCCGCTAAAAGCCCCCCGCCCTCTCTCCCATTTCCCAAGTGTGTCACGGAATGGTCCCGTCGAATGATTGAGGAAAGGAAAACGGCTTAATTAAAGTCAATTAAGCGGTCGTACGACTGCTGCCGCTGCCGCTGAACTAACCTGTGGTTTATTAATTTAATAATGCGGCTTGTCCCGTATACGTCCGCGCTTAATTGGTACGAAATAAGCAGATATACACGGTGAAATTATAATATAGTAATGGTCATGCACCCGGGTTAATTTATTAAACCATCATCCGCCTGTATAGTACACCAACTCTACGGCTCAGTGCAAAATCGATTTTCCATTGGTATAGGATACAGGATAGGATGTGTGGGCAATTGACAGTAGTGGTGGCTTATCTCCAGGGGTGATGATAGAGCTAAGTCCCCTTTTGTGAACACAGATATTGCGACACAAAATGGCTTTAGAAACGGCTTTAGAACTATCCATGCAGGCCTGTACAATAATTTGATTCCATATTTCATTGATCTGTCTAATCACTAAGCAGGCAGATGATTACAAGTTGTGGGTAGGAGGGGGAGTGTAGGTCTAGTGTGTAAGTTAGAAAGACTAACTTGAATACACACATCACGCATCGCGGTTCAAGGAGTTTCAAGACGCTGTAATGTTGAACGAGAACCTCACCTGTGTGAACATTTAGTTTCATAGAGAGTAGGTATGTTGTTCTTCAACAGTAAAATTCCAAGAAATGGGGCGAAAAAAGCTGGAAACTTTCTAGAAGCCAACTACCTATACAGGGGCGTTCCTAAGATGTTTGCTGCCCTTGTGCGAAATAAAAATTTGCTGCCCATTGGCACAAGGAAGTTAGAATCAGTGGCGCCGAACTGCCGAACTCATAAAAAGTTACTATGGCGAAGAAAATTTTAGACCCCCTCCCCCTTATTGCCACGTTACGGTCGGGCCGGTGGGCCTAAGAGCCCCTTACGCAGTTAGCGCCGCAGATGAAATTTTTTCGGAATAACAATAACAATACTAACAATAATAAGCAAAAAAAGGGAAGGTGCTAACCAAATTGTCCATAGATTTCATCATCTTTTCAAATTTAGAAATTTTCGAAAACTCTTAAACATACCCTTTTAGGTACAGTTGGGAGCGAAATAATTCATACGTCTCCGCTAGGAAGTCGGCTGGATTTTAGAAATGTTATCCATGTTAGTTTTGATTATGATCAATCTCTAATCAAAACTGGCATTCAAGACGATCCAAGCAGCTAACATTTCTAAAATCCAGCTGACTTCCTAGCAGAGCCGTAGGAAATTCTTTAGTTCCCAAATGTACCTACCTACATGACATGGGCTGAATTTCAAGTTCAGGAACTGTGGCAGAAAATATTGCTACGAAGTTTGTGGGAAGAAGTAGGTAAGACCCTCTTGTCAAATTGGGCCCCCAGTTCTATGTGCAGACCAGCCACACCTAGTGCAGCGCAATGTGGCTAGGCACAAGAATCGAAATTTTTTTGTGACATCGTAAGATTTTCCCAGTCCAGTTAGTTGGCTGTTGAAGTCTGTATGATCAAAACCTTTTGCCTCTGGTCTAGAGTGCTATGAAATTATCATTCTATACAGGGTGTTACAGTTTTTTTGTCATATTCTAGAAGATGGTAAAGCATAAAAAATAAGTGGACTTTCTCAAGAAAATTAATATCGGGAACGCATTATAACGGGGATAGAGGCTTTCAAAGTTAGGTTTTGAAAATGGTTTTTTGGTAAGAACTCCAAATTCATATACTGGATTTTGACCAAATTTAGTGCACAAAGTAAGTTGATGCATACCTACAAACTGATGGTCATATTGACTTTTGTCATATTTTTAAAATTTGTTATTTTTTATTTTTAATTGATTTTTTATTTTTTCGTTTTTTGTTGCCAGAAATAACGAGTGATCAAATAAATTTCTCAAGTCGCGTATGATTCCTGAAAATCTGGCGAAAAAACATGGCTACCAAGGAGACCGAGGCCTACTTTGAGGAGAAATTTATTCGATCACTCTTACTTATTTTTCAATGCTCTACCATCTCCTGAAGTAGGTACTGACAAAAAAAAAATTGTAACACCCTGTAAGTATATCAAAGGTTGGCCATAATTGCGACCATAATGACTGAATAAACTGTTGAATGTCGATGTCGGTCTCTGAAGAAAATGTTTAAAACTGAATAAAAAGATTTCATTATCGAAAGTAATTTCTGGAATGGCACAAAACTGGGAAACGGAGAGTGGTCGTATTCCTTACCGACATGCATTGAAGATTTCCAAACAACATGCAGAATGTCACTCTGAAGTCTGAAGTGAATTGCAGAACACCATGAATACCAACAATTGAAAAAGGCAAAAAAAAGTCATAGTACTCAAAGTAAAATGGTTTTGATCATACGGTACCTATACCTAGGTACATCGTAAATAACTGTCATTTAGATTCAGTGTACCTAATAATCCTAATATCCAATGATTTGCTGGGTAAATCTCTCTTCCTCTTCTTTTCCTTCCTCTTTCCTCTTCTCTTTTTTTCTTCTCTTCTTTTCCTTTTCTCCTTTTCTTCCCCTCAAGACCCCCCCCCTCATTTTGAGGTATGGCAAGCGCCACAAAAAGAGGTCTATTCGGCGCCACTGGTTAGAATGATTTCAAAGGGGAGATTATCGAAAAGGGGGTTTGGGGACCATTTGGAAAAAAATTCAAAATAATAATAATGATTAGGTGAAAAAAGAAAGCCGTTGACCAAATTGTCGATAGATTTCTTCAAACTGAAAAGTTTTTGCTTGAAATCTCCTTGAAATGACCGAACTGCGCTGCTGGATACCGCACACACAAATTTTCTTTTGAAATTGTACCTCCTGTAGTATCGAATGACGATCTACGCTACGCAAAGTTTGTACAGGGTGATTATATGTAAACCATTGCACGTTGTCGCTGTGTTGAACCAAACCCTGTTTGTGAAAAAAAAAGTTTTGGAATTTTCCGGATCAGAAGTCGAACAACGAGGATATGATTTTTATTTCGAACTGGTGAGACCTACGATACCGTAAATTTTTTAAAATTTTGTCCTTTGAAGCCACTGTTTTTGTCTGAAACTTCAGTTTGACAACAGAATCATACACAGGAGGTCAAAATTTAAAAAAAAACAAATTTCACACATAAATATCTACGAATGTTCACTTGAATTGAATTGAAATGGTTAATTCTGCACGGCGTGTACAGCCAATTACGCAGAAAAGAGAGTATAAACATAAAACAAGTTTTTACAACACATAAGAACAGCACTATAATAAGAAGATCATCACATAGACAGGAAGGTTTTGACTTAATCTTTGAATGTAGATTCACCCCAGCCATGGACGTCTGGCTGGGCCGCAATCTCCCCGGTCATCAGTGGCGTACCTAGCGTATTTGGCACCCGGGGCGGACCATCCTGTGACACCCCCTTCCCCCAAACCTACCTAGAGAAATGAGGTGCAGACGGCATAGTGACACCCCTTGTGCCGAATTAGGAAATTTTGTGGTTTGAGATTTTTAGAATCGAAAAATTGCGCCCAATTGGTGACATGGTATTTTTGGACATAGAAAAACGATTTCTCGACAAAGCGAAAAATATTACGAATAGTGACTCATGTGAGAAAAAAGCGCCGCAGAGTCCGCAGACGAATTCTTTTCGAAAGACGGGTCTTCGCCAGCTTGTATTGTATGCTCCAAGGCCTTGCGCCCCAGTTTTGTAGACCCCTTTCGAACCGCGAATAATCCGACCCCCTTACTGTTGGTACCCGGTGCGGACCGCCCCCTCCGCCCCCCCGTCGGTACGCCACTGCCGGTCATCATCTTGTTTATTATTCGACAACCTCTATATATTGGTGAGGCGTGGAGCACATTAGTTCTGGCGACTGGGACATGGAATGGAACCGCACGACGGGCCTCCAGACGGGGCACATGAAACATCAGACTCGCCAGGAGCGTTGGAGCATCGAGACGGTTGTTGGAGAGGTTGTAGACAAGCACGGCACTGGAGACATCCCGACGCTCTGCCAATGGACTGTAGCCAAACATTCCCAGTAGCTGGTCATGAGGAAAGCCTCTTTCTGGATATACACCTATGACGTGGTGGTGTAGAAATTTGAGGTATTGATTTTGGACGGACTCCAGTTGACTGATTCGTTTATTGTAATGAGAGGAGACCAAACAGTCGACCCGTACTCGAGTTTAGACCTGACCAAGGTCCGATACAAGGTGTTGAGTGCCGAGGTACCAGTGAACTCCCCGGCAATTTCGATAGATGAATCCCACAGTTCTGGACGCAGAGGCGGCGATCGAATTGACATGTCCCACGAATGACTTGCTTTGCTATATGTGATGCTGGAGCACTTGGAGATGTTAAGGTGGAGTTTGCTGTTCAGACACCATTCCATTACCCTGTCGAGGTCATCTTGGAGAAGTTTGCAATCGCGGGCGGAATCAATTCTGCGAAATATTTTTTACATCATCAACGAACAGTAGAACCTCACTCTTCAAATTTCGAACTATGTCGTCAATGAAGAGAAGAAACAGCAATCGAGCCAAGTTGCTGCCCTGCGGCACCCCGCTAGTGGCCGTGTAAGAAGAGGACCTGTGATGCATGTATTCAACAAACTGAGATTTATCAGATAGGTAGCTTCTGATGAAGTCAATCAGACTCTCGTGGAAACCGAGGTTGACCATTTTTGAAAGCAGCACGTTGTGGTCCACTCTATCAAAGGCCTTGGCGAAGTCAGTATAAACTGCATCCACTTGGCTGCCATTGTCCAAGGCTTGGCTGATGAAATGGGTGATATATGCCAGATTCGTTGTGGTTGAGCGCTTTTGCATGAATCCGTGTTGTCTTGTGGTTATGATGTTTTTCACTTTTTGGTGAATCCTAGAGTATATACAAATACATGTCTCAAACACCTTTGAAAATCCGTTGATAACAGCAATTGGCCGGTAATTTTTCACATCTTTGTTGTCACCAGACTTGTGGATGGGAGTTATTCTTCATGTTTTCCATCTGTGGAGAAATGTAGCACTGATAAATTGGAGAGGTGCTGAAGGGGCCGAGTCCAAGCCCCCACGCAGTCTTCAATCATGACTCCAGGAATCTGATCAGGTCCAGCGGATGATTTTGGTTTCATCTTTTGCACGGCCCTCAAAATTTCGTTCTCTGAGAAGCTATCAATGTTGATATTGCGGCAATCGGGTTGTGTTCGAACTGGTGGCTGATTAGGTTTCTGAGTCGTGGTGCCCGATCCGGAGTATACGCTGCTGAACAATGTCGCGAACGCGTTCACAATTTCATCCGGACCTGAGTATTGGGTGTCCGAGCTGTGCATCAAGCCCGGAATACTTGTCCTCTTTTGCTTGGCTCTAATAAAACCCCAGAACTCGTTAGGGTCCAGTGTGATTTCCGTCTGTGCAGACTTCAAGTAGTCCAGATATGCCGTCCTGATCCGCAACTCGACGCTAGATCGAAGTGCTGCCTACTCCGCTCTGGAAACAGGCGATTTCTTCATTCTTCTGTGCAATCTGTTCTTCTTCTTTATGTCGAATATGATATCCCTCGTAAACCATGCTGGATAACTCTTCTTCCTCAGGTGAAGTCTTGCTCTGGGGACATAGTCGTCAAGGATCTCATATATTTTTGAGTAAAATATATCACACGCCTTATCAACATTGTTTTCCGCATATAAAGTTGTGCAGTTCACACTCAGGACGGCATTATACAGACCTACAAAACCTGCTCTGCGGAAGTCGTAACCAGGATGGGCACCTCCTCCGGTTGGAAAGTTGGGGAAAATGTCAGATTCAAACTCAAGATTGATGGATAGACAAGGATGGTGCAGATCTTCTGCTACCAGAGAATTGGGCTCATGGTAGACAACACCCCTTAGGTTAGTGCTAACCGAATCCAGGAGTCTGTCTCTCGCATTCTGGATATTATTTATTTGATCGAGTTCCAGGTAGTTCAAAAATGTTGCCAGGTCCAACGATTTGTTGTCCGATGCGGCCTCCCCATACTCTGAGATGTTAAAGTCATCACCCAGAACCAGCACCCCGTGCCTATGAGAATCAGTCAAGCGGTCGATAGTTTCGTAAAGTAAAGTTTTAGTCTTCAGCATGTGATCCCGGAGGAAAGTAAACAACGAAAATGCAAATCACACCATGTGTTAGATGAACTTTGCAGACAACAACCTCGACTGATGGTAGCTGTACCAGGAGATCATTCATGTCTATGGGAGTAACCTTGAAGTTTTTGTGGATAGCAATCAAAACACCCCCGCCACGAGACAGTGACAGAGCCTCCAAATTCCGATCACATCTAAAAACCGTACAGTCATGTTAGTAGAGAGAGAAGAGGGCGACTGAATCAAGTTTCATTACATGTAATTACAGAGGAGGTAATTACGACGTCGGTAATTAGACCGGTCCTACCGCTCTACAGTACACTCTTTAGGGTACGACGCCGGGTGCTATAGAGACGTGATATGGGTCAGGATCCTGAAACCGAGCTCATTAATTATTGAGGTAATTACTAGAGAGGTAATAACACCCTGAGAGTATGTGCACACCAGTTTTACCGTTGCGAGCTTGAACCCGCGGTTTACCTGGACCGTCGCTTTAGTCCTCCTCCTCCTCTTCATGCCTACCGCTGCAGGTGCAAAGCAGAACAGTGGCAGGTGCATGTGCCATCGTGTCTTCTCAGTCGAACCTCCTCCGACACCGTTTGCGCTATATTGGTAAGAGCGAGATGAAGCGCTGCCATCCTCTTAACACAGCTCGACCAAGCGCACAGCGGTAGGTCTCCTCCTCTCGCGCTCGGTATTACCTGCTCCGCATGACCCAAAACCGCCGGATCGTGTTTTATGGCTGCTTCCAATCGAACATGCGAAGGAGTCGTAAAGGTAGGTCCTTCGCAAGGTCCTGATGGTCGGAGGTCCTTGCACATATTGGGGGCATGAGCGCTGCATCTGAGAGAGAGAGAGAGAGAGAGAGAGAGCTATTTCGCTCCCCATCTCTGTCTATCATCCTATGCGCTGGCGGTCCAGCCAAACGCAGGTGTTTATGCATCGGTGAAATCGGTGTACGGTTTCATTTATCGACGCTCACAACATGGGAACGAAGGGATGCACGGCGCTTTAAAAAAATCAATGAGAGGAGGTACCTAATTTTTCCATATGATCGCTACGTCGCAATGTTTTAATCATAGCAAGGAGGGAGAATATGAAATAGATATGGAAGCAGAGGTGAGGCGCACAGCGTTTTAAAAAAATTAGATGAGGTACCTAATTTTTCTGAGATGAGATATCTAATTTTTCTATATGCTCGCTACGTCGGAATGTATTAACCAAAACAAGTCGACATGCTCTGGACAGATGAACCGATACATAGCTAACTGTTGTACTAATCATCATGATGTTTTTGATGGTAGGGGGTAATAGATACCTCGGTACATCATCTAGCTGTGTTTTAACGGCCATTTTTACCTTCGTCACAATTCAAAAATTCAAATATTCAAATCCGGTATTGGTATGATATCCCCTGCCAGAGGGTGGAGGGTAGGGAGCGGCGGGTGGTAAACCGGGATTGTTCGATGAGGTGAGCGAAACTGCATGTTAGATATAGCTCGTCTATGGATTGTAAACCGGCGAATTAAGGGCTTTTTCTCGCGAGAAGACCTAAGCGCCGCATGTGACAAAGCGCGCTATATCGGCTCCATCCCTGTCTATCATCCCACAGCGACATGGATATATTTGAGGCCTGTTAGATGCATAAGGTGAGGTTTCCGACCGAGGGTCTGCAGGTATAAAGTGCTATTATCATACAAAACCGATAGGTACCTGTTCTTTAAAAAATTCATGCTCTCAAAGCTCGGGGTATATTATAGAATTATGTGCCATCATAGTTTCGAGGAAAATGGTGATATGATGGTGGTGTATGGAGATAATTCTACGAGCACTTTGGAAAAACCATTTAGCAACACAACGAGACGGCTTCTATACCACTTTCTAAAGCATGGGGAAGCAGTGCCACTTGAATGAAAACTACGAGTGCACTCGCTTTTTTTTTTATAAACCCAGCTGTGAATGAGCATAATGAGCACCGTTTACCTGGGATCGCATGGTTTAGCTGTAAAGATGTTGTGGGGTATGAGACAGTTCGGCATGCGTTAATTAGCAGTAGCCGTTGAAAAAAACCAGGCAATCATTTTTTCAAGAGTTTTATTCAAAAATTAATACATGTCTTCAGTCGTTCATAATCCGATAATACATCGTCGTAGTCTAGTTCGAGGAACTCTAGCATGCATGAAACTTTTTCATTAGATTTGAAACCAGCCAAAATCTGTTTGAGAACTTTATACATAGAAACGTTCGAGTTCGATACATCGCTCGTTATTTTAAAGGAGCTTGATAATAAATCAGTATAAAATTTTTTAAAATTCATTGATTCTAGAGCCTCTAATCTATAGCTAATGATATCTCTCATTCGTGCAATTTGTTGTAGAAAATTTTCATGCAGATAGACGGTCTGGGCCCTGCTATGTAGATGTCCGATGCCTGCAGATGAACCCAATTTTAGAGTATAGTTCTCGAAAATTTTCATATCACCATTCGGAACGTTCGAAGTTGATGCAGTCGAAGAGGGCAAGAGCTCTATTAATTCACTCCATTCCCGCATGGTGAAAGATATTCGGCTCGAATTTGCATGCGATATGATGATGATTGCTGGTGAGAGTCCTCTGGCGATGCTAAGCCCAACTCGTATCCTTGCAGCTGATCCGTTCAGAGTTGTTTGATATAGTAATTCGGTCTCTTGAACGATGGCTTCGTCATAATACCGTAACATTTTTTCGATAGACTGCCAGGGGCTGAACAAGGTGGGCATCTCTCTTTGTTTGACGTTGGTGCTGGCGATGCTATGAAGATGTTTACGATGCTTATAATGCTAGCTGCTTATCTCGATATGCCGGTGATGATCCTTACGTTGATATGACGATAGAGATGATGATGCTTGCGATGATATGACGATAGCGAGGGTGATGAATATGATAATATGACGTTGTTTTATGATGAAATGACGTTAGCGGTGATGATGCTTGTGATGATATGGCGATAGCGGTGATGATCCTTACGTTGATATGACGATAGAGATGATGATGCTTGCGATGATATGACGATAACAGTGATGATGCTTTATGATGATATCACGTTGTTGGTGATGATGGCTACGTTGCTTATGGCGATAGCGCCGATGGAGTTTATGACGGCTGTGATCGGGACGTTTTTGCTCCAGACACCTTATTTCACCGGCTCTCTGACGTTAAGTGTGATCGACGAGGTTGCTGGTTCAAACAACGTCTGCTCTCGCAATCCACCCTCGATCGGGCATGCCCAAATATTTAACGTAAAGCCTCGAACCGGTTTTTTTCAAAACTTTTTCCACCAGATAGATCTCGGGATGTTTAGTTTTCTGTAGTTCTCGTTCGTAAAAACATCCCATGATCGGCGAACCCTTTAGATCTTCAATAAGATATGTAGGTGGATTGCTGTTCGGTTTCACTTGTCTGATGCGAAACAGCTCCGTCGTCCAGTTGGGGGTATAACCTTTTTCAAAAAGTACTTTGTATTTACCCAGACGCGCTAGCAGCCCATGCCGACTCGGCGCTTAAATGATTCTATTAATCTATCCATCTATAATATGCCTCATTAGATCAGCCGGCTGAACCATGCCTAATTCCACATGGTCGTCGGTTAAAACATCACGAGCTGATTATGGCATGACGAGCTGCCAGTTAAATCATGACGTCACTGTTGACAGCTCATGCCGACTTATGGCATGACGCGGTGGTGGTTAAAGCATGACGTCACTGTTGACAGCTCATGCCGACTTATGGCATGACGCGGTGGTGGTTAAAGCATGACGTCACTGTTGACAGCTCATGCCGACTTATGGCATGACGCGGTGGTGGTTAAAGCATGACGTCACTGTTGACAGCTCATGCCGACTTATGGCATGACGCGGTGGTGGTTAAAGCATGACGTCACTGTTGACAGCTCATGCCGACTTATGGCATGACGCTGTGGTGGTTAAAGCATGACGTCACTGTTGACAGCTCATGCCGACTTATGGCATGACGCGGTGGTGGTTAAAGCATGACGTCACTGTTGACAGCTCATGCCGACTTATGGCATGACGCGCTGGTGGTTAAAGCATGACGTCACTGTTGACAGCTCATGCCGACCCGATGCTTAAATGATTCTATTAATCTATCCATCTATAATATACCTCAATAGATCATCCAGCTGAACCTTGCCTAATTCCGCATGGTCGTCGGTTAAAACATCACGAGCTGATTATGGCATGACGAGCTGTTGGGTAAGGCATGACGTCATTGCTAGCAGCCCATGCCGACCCGACGCTTAAAACGTGATGATCTAGGTGATATGGCATGACGACTGATGGTTAATGCACAGCGCTTTGACTCTCAGACCATGCCGTCTCTACGGATAAAACATGTCGACTAGTGCTGCTGGCACATGTCAAATTATCTAGCAGAGCATGCCGACTTGTTATGGTTGAAACATTGCACCATAGCGGTTATAGCTATAAAACCTCGAATACCTCCGATTAATAGCCAGTCGCGAGCGATCTTTGTTCAGTGAATGAAGCTGCTGATCCTGAAAGAAACATGAGAAATCAAATTAGTTCTGAAACAATTCAAAAGGCTGTAGCCGAAGTCCGACGTGGTGGCTCGCGCAGAGCGATCGCTAGGTCATTATGTATTCCCGCATCTACACTGGGGCGGCTGTTGCGACGGGTTAAGAAAGTGAACGGCGTGTATGCCTATAATCCAAATATCGGGAATAGGAGAATCTTCTCAAAAGATGAGGAGTTGATGCTCGCTGATTATATCAAAGCAGCATCGAAAATGCCACATGGTGTGACACGCAAGCACGTGTGTAAATTCGCTCTAGAACAGGCTAGGCTGCTAAACAAGAGCTATCCACAACGCTGGGATAAACAACAAGCAGCATCTTTTGATTGGTGCAGAGGATTCATGAAACGGCATCCAGACATTTCACTTAGAGGCTGCAGGGAACGCAATTTGCAGCAAGTGGTAGATCCTGACAAAGCGGCTGAGACCGTCTCTTGTAAAAATCTCGAGACTTTTGACGTCAGCTCGAATAATTCGACTATGGTTATGAAGTATCCAACCAAAGCTTCCTCGAATACGTCGCTACAGCTCCTAGCATCATCAGGGCCTCAACCGGGACCTTCGCCAGTGCTGTCATCATCAGCCAGCATGATATCGGAACCATCAGATGTGTATGATGACGAGGATGCAGATGGTTATGAAAGAGCAAGTGAGGACTCCACTACCAAGTTCTCCGGTAATAAAGAAGATTTTCACAGCTCTCAGGTTGGGACGTCCAAAGCCTATAATTATGTTAGCGTGTTCAGACCACGTTTTTCATCGGGAGATCAAGTCAAATCACGTCTCGCTTCTAAATATGCGAACACTGCTAAATCCTCGGAGGACTCTGTCTTGAAAGCTGATAGTGACGATGTGTTATACGATAGCTCTGGTGATTTCAACGCTGCCAAAGAACTTTCTTCGAGTTCGCTTATCAATCCGCGTACGGGGTATAAAAATGCATATGAGCGCCGTTTTTCATCTGAGGAGGAGGATCAAAACATGTGGTGTAAGAGCTTCAGTAATACAAAAGAAGTTTCTTCAAGGGCGCGACTTACACCGAGTGGCGGATATCAGAATGCGTACAAGCACTGTTTTTCATCTAAGGATGAAGATAAGAGGTGTTCGGGGAGCGACTTCGAGAACATTGATGATCGTGCGGGGAATGGCTCCTTTATGAATGATATGGGACGACGGCGATTTGCGAAGAGGTCCCTAGTAGGTGAATATTTCACTGACATAAATGGCGTTATAGATCGATTAGTAACATTGAGTGCACAGCGGAACACCGGGGACGTCGGAGTCGTCCGAGAAATAGTATCGCTGGAAAAAATTCTCCGAGATGCTGAAGTAATATACTAACATTTTTTTTTTTGGATACCCTCAATAGCGTAAAAATGTCCATATTTTATTCACGATCGAATGGGACATTGATCGGAAATTTGTATCAACTAATACCTAATACCTACCTACCTACCTAGCCATTTAAAGATGTAGTGAATATTTCCGTGGAAATAAAGATATTGAACACTTTTGAATAGAGCATATTTCTTTCACTGTCATAATCACCAATCCTATATGCCTGGTTGTGATGCCCATACTTGTCTCAATAGCGAATCATAAGGTGAGGGTTTGCGGAATGCCTGCCTCATGGACACATTCATATTTATCAAAAAAAAAAAAAGAAAAGAAAAGAAAAAAGAATTCAGAGATGTCAAATAAATAGAGTGAGCTCGCGCGAAAGAATAGTCTCGACTGTAGAAACCCTCCAAAGCTCTTGTACTTTTTATCCCACCCAAATCAGTCCGGGCAGAGTCCAATTCCGGCTCTGTTAGAAGTCTATAATCTCTCATTCAATATATAAAAATGGTGCATTCCTTGATGCTAGAACATGGTATGCAAGGTGAGACATCCTTTTTGGCTCCCTTTTACTTCTCCTGAGCCATATCAATTCGGATGATAACCTTACCCACTTCGAAGGACGTCTACCGTATTTGGCGAGACAAATCAAAAATTTATATTTTTGCAATCACTGCGGGTACTAGTTACTGTAGCATCATGCATTTTTGCAGATTTTGGCCATGCAATGAGTTGCTAGAGACAAATTTCCCTGGCAACTCCCTGCACAAAAGAGGCGAAGCAGCACCTAATTCGAGCTGTATATCAAGTCAGGGAGATATTATAAATACAAATTTTTTATATGGTTTGCGGAAATCTCTGAGCTTTCGAGTAAACTAGATAATATTATCCTATCCAATTTTATTCAGAAAATCAGATAAAACATATAAAACATGTTTCACCCTCTAGCTTATCGTCAAAACCGATGAATTATTCTCGGAAATGCTTGCAAATACCTTCAAACATGTGAATGAAAATTTCTATGCTCTTGCTAGTACGATAAAATCCATCGTGTTTAACACTTGGGGGATATGGAAGATGCCGGTTCTCCGGTCATTTGGTTGGATTTTTTCCAACATTCCCATCTCAGATGGGGGGTTTTTTCGAGTCGAAGTTTGCGGTCGAGGATGGATTACGAGAGCAGATGTTGTTTGAACCGTCAACCTCGTCGATCACGC
Source organism: Anaspis maculata (assembly GCA_949128115.1). Taxonomy (NCBI): domain Eukaryota; kingdom Metazoa; phylum Arthropoda; class Insecta; order Coleoptera; family Scraptiidae; genus Anaspis; species Anaspis maculata. Next base: position 4,827,056 of record OX421965.1, read on the forward strand.
TTATCATCAGAGAGCCTGCGAAGTAAGCTATCTGGAGCGTAGTGTTCCGACCATCGTATTATTTAAAATTATCGTAGCGAGAATAATCCAGCTTATTATACATGATTTTCTCTTAAATCAATGCTTTCATACGTATATCATTTTCTTTTCTTTCCGTATGTGGTTATTTTGAAGCGAACTTGGGTATTTAGGCAAATACTTATCACTCTATACTCTACTATTTTCACGCAAGCATCCTGGGTTGAAAAAAATTATTCAGTGCTGATATTTTCCAACTCATGGCACTATGGCATGCAAAAGAAAGAAGTAGCTTTCAATTAAGTTTCTACATAAATATTTACTATATAATTAACTCCATTAATAGGTCTGAAAGAGCGTGCGCCCGAAGCTTCTCCTATAATACCTGCATATGGCCAGGACTATGTAGGTACCTGCATCAAAACAGGTGGCATGGCTGGGATTTCTTCGCGAGCTCCGAGATTCTTCTACGGTCCTCATTATGATGTCATCGCTCGAAATTGCGCTGTTTTGTTCGACCCGGGGACAAAGAGAGATGCCCACCTTGTTCAGCCCCTGGCAGTCTATCGAAAAAATGTTACGGTATTATGACGAAGCCATCGTTCAAGAGACCGAATTACTATATCAAACAACTCTGAACGGATCAGCTGCAAGGATACGAGTTGGGCTTAGCATCGCCAGAGGACTCTCACCAGCAATCATCATCATATCGCATGCAAATTCGAGCCGAATATCTTTCACCATGCGGGAATGGAGTGAATTAATAGAGCTCTTGCCCTCTTCGACTGCATCAACTTCGAACGTTCCGAATGGTGATATGAAAATTTTCGAGAACTATACTCTAAAATTGGGTTCATCTGCAGGCATCGGACATCTACATAGCAGGGCCCAGACCGTCTATCTGCATGAAAATTTTCTACAACAAATTGCACGAATGAGAGATATCATTAGCTATAGATTAGAGGCTCTAGAATCAATGAATTTTAAAAAATTTTATACTGATTTATTATCAAGCTCCTTTAAAATAACGAGCGATGTATCGAACTCGAACGTTTCTATGTATAAAGTTCTCAAACAGATTTTGGCTGGTTTCAAATCTAATGAAAAAGTTTCATGCATGCTAGAGTTCCTCGAACTACACTACGACGATGTATTATCGGATTATGAACGACTGAAGACATGTATTAATTTTTGAATAAAACTCTTGAAAAAATGATTGCCTGGTTTTTTTCAACGGCTACTGCTAATTAACGCATGCCGAACTGTCTCATACCCCACAACATCTTTACAGCTAAACCATGCGATCCCAGGTAAACGGTGCTCATTATGCTCATTCACAGCTGGGTTTATAAAAAAAAAAGCGAGTGCACTCGTAGTTTTCATTCAAGTGGCACTGCTTCCCCATGCTTTAGAAAGTGGTATAGAAGCCGTCTCGTTGTGTTGCTAAATGGTTTTTCCAAAGTGCTCGTAGAATTATCTCCATACACCACCATCATATCACCATTTTCCTCGAAACTATGATGGCACATAATTCTATAATATACCCCGAGCTTTGAGAGCATGAATTTTTTAAAGACCAGCTACCTACCGGTTTTGTATGATAATAGCACTTTATACCTGCAGACCCTCGGTCGGAAACCTCACCTTATGCATCTAACAGGCCTCAAATATATCCATGTCGCTGTGGGATGATAGACAGGGATGGAGCCGATATAGCGCGCTTTGTCACATGCGGCGCTTAGGTCTTCTCGCGAGAAAAAGCCCTTAATTCGCCGGTTTACAATCCATAGACGAGCTATATCTAACATGCAGTTTCGCTCACCTCATCGAACAATCCCGGTTTACCACCCGCCGCTCCCTACCCTCCACCCTCTGGCAGGGGATATCATACCAATACCGGATTTGAATATTTGAATTTTTGAATTGTGACGAAGGTAAAAATGGCCGTTAAAACACAGCTAGATGATGTACCGAGGTATCTATTACCCCCTACCATCAAAAACATCATGATGATTAGTACAACAGTTAGCTATGTATCGGTTCATCTGTCCAGAGCATGTCGACTTGTTTTGGTTAATACATTCCGACGTAGCGAGCATATAGAAAAATTAGATATCTCATCTCAGAAAAATTAGGTACCTCATCTAATTTTTTTAAAACGCTGTGCGCCTCACCTCTGCTTCCATATCTATTTCATATTCTCCCTCCTTGCTATGATTAAAACATTGCGACGTAGCGATCATATGGAAAAATTAGGTACCTCCTCTCATTGATTTTTTTAAAGCGCCGTGCATCCCTTCGTTCCCATGTTGTGAGCGTCGATAAATGAAACCGTACACCGATTTCACCGATGCATAAACACCTGCGTTTGGCTGGACCGCCAGCGCATAGGATGATAGACAGAGATGGGGAGCGAAATAGCTCTCTCTCTCTCTCTCTCTCTCTCTCAGATGCAGCGCTCATGCCCCCAATATGTGCAAGGACCTCCGACCATCAGGACCTTGCGAAGGACCTACCTTTACGACTCCTTCGCATGTTCGATTGGAAGCAGCCATAAAACACGATCCGGCGGTTTTGGGTCATGCGGAGCAGGTAATACCGAGCGCGAGAGGAGGAGACCTACCGCTGTGCGCTTGGTCGAGCTGTGTTAAGAGGATGGCAGCGCTTCATCTCGCTCTTACCAATATAGCGCAAACGGTGTCGGAGGAGGTTCGACTGAGAAGACACGATGGCACATGCACCTGCCACTGTTCTGCTTTGCACCTGCAGCGGTAGGCATGAAGAGGAGGAGGAGGACTAAAGCGACGGTCCAGGTAAACCGCGGGTTCAAGCTCGCAACGGTAAAACTGGTGTGCACATACTCTCAGGGTGTTATTACCTCTCTAGTAATTACCTCAATAATTAATGAGCTCGGTTTCAGGATCCTGACCCATATCACGTCTCTATAGCACCCGGCGTCGTACCCTAAAGAGTGTACTGTAGAGCGGTAGGACCGGTCTAATTACCGACGTCGTAATTACCTCCTCTGTAATTACATGTAATGAAACTTGATTCAGTCGCCCTCTTCTCTCTCTACTCATGTTGGAAAAGTTCTTCAGAGTTGATGTGTGGCTGAAGCCAGGTTTCAGTCAATGCAATCAAAGGGTGTTCTTGGTCACAAAAAATAGCCGTAAAAAACTCTGTGATCTTTGAGTTTAAGACACGAACATTTTGGTACAAGGTACCTACTGGCTTTAAATCAAACTTTGGCTTTGCAGCTTTCAAAAATCTCCAGCAGGGATTTTCTTGTCATATATCATTTTATAGCGTCGAAAATTTACTCCAGTTGGCCAAAAGTTTGGATCGTATAGAGAACCTTTCTGCTCAAATCTGACACCAATCTTGAAACATTTACTATCTGTTCTTTGGTTATTTATTGGTATCTACTCAACTATAAGGTCTTCATCAGAAAGCTCTATTTTTTTCTTCACATACGTCAGTATAATTTTCGCGGTGGCATTGTCCGTGAATCGTGAAAGAAAAATCCAGGCTCTTTTGTTTTTGTTGTTCGGTCTACCCCCAAAGAGAGCTGGGTCAGTGTCATCGCTTTTTCGCGTTCTCACATTGGGTGTCTCATGCCGTTTTCCAGTTTTCTTGCGGTTTTCACTAGGAGGGTTTTCATTATCTTTGTGAGCATTGGATTCAGAATTGTTTGGTTTGTTTAGTAATAAATCAGCCGTTCTATTCCTTACTTCTTGCGCCTTATGCCTACCGCTGGCAGTTTTTGTTGAATTGTGTGGAATATTGTTTCGAAAATGCGTTTTCTGCGAACTTGGTGGATTCGTTTTTAGATGTTCTTCTAGTTAACCGATTTTTTGGGAAATGGTCGAACTGCAAGCAGCACAGCAAGTGGTGATGTCAGATCTGATCTCACCCATCTCCTTCAGAATATCCGCTTTGAACGTCGTTATCTCCTTCTTGAGTTTATCAATGTCCGGCTTGAGGATGCCGGCCAATATCGTCGAAAATTCCGCTCCCTTCAAGAATTTGATCATTTCCGGGGTGGATCTCGTCTCGATGGTGGATGGGGTTTTATTTTCATCTCTTGAAGCCATTTTATAGTACTGGACTTCACTTCTGGACTTGTTAGCCCAATTCGAGGCCCAACTGCCATATTGTGACAACTGGCCAATGACGACGGCACAAATGACCATCATGATGGCCTATACCTCAGTTATCGTACATTTTACTCTTGTCATTTGATGTTATATGCAATTTGAAGTTCAGTAAAGGTCCAAGTGGTGCCCCTGATAGAATTTTTGCCTTTGATTTCGACTAACTGCGACCTTCAACTGAATTGTATTGAATAAAATGGCGTCAGCGTCTTCATCGATGTCGAGAGCTGACAGACAGACCGAGTTATTGATTTTGCCAGCTTCTTGGAATTGAAGATTGATTCAGACACTTCACTACTACTGAACCAATCAGCGCAAAGTTGACCGATACTGATGAATTTGCGCTCTTGAAACCTCAGATGAAAGAGAACGGCTTCAGGATGAACTGCCAGAAGATGAGGCAACAGACACGGCAGACCGAATCAAAATATTTGACGGAAATCAAAAGCTACATCGTTTTTAAAACAGACAAAATCTTCTGAAAAAAGTGGAACCGGGATCATTTTGCATAAGCACTTATGTTCATAAGCCGGAGAAATGCTGCCCTTAAATTTGGCTGCCCCTGTTGTTCGCACAATAGGCACCATGGGTACGAACGCCCCTGACTACCTATTTGTCAAAAATAATTGGTAGAAACTGGTTCACGGGTTAAATACCTGGGGCAGAGTTCTTGTCATTTGCACTTCAGGGCCCCAAACGACATGTGAAATGAGGTTTCGAGCCCATAAGAAGGGTAGATCTTCGGGTAGATCCGGAACACACCTGACGGCAATAATAGTTCTGGTAACTAAAAAGACGAGAGGGGGGCTCAATGGGACTCCAAGAGACACCCGTAGACACTAGGGCTTCAACCAACCCAAGAAGACGCAACGGCGTCGCTTTGGCCTAAAACGGCAAAATCTGATAGTCACAAGTGGAGGCCCCATCAGGGCTTTGAACGGCAGAAAGACACCATAGAGCCCTGGTACCGAATCATACGAAAGAACTGCACACATTAGAGCTCAAACGTATTAGTCAACGGGATGGGCATACTGAAGTTGCTAAAGCTACAAAAAAACACAAGGGGGTTTACTGAGCCCCAAACAACACTTCAAGGAGACAAAGGATCGGGGCACACTGTTGCCCTAAATGATTCAAGAAGGCACGAAAAAACAAACCGACAACAGCATCCATGTTGTCACTTTGACATAGATACATCCAGAACAAAAACTTACCAGTTTGGTTGCTGAGAAAATTAAACGGGCCTAAAGCCGAGCGAACAGGCAAACCCGGCTGAAATCGGCCAGGCCAAACTTTGGAAATTCATAGCGCCCGTCTGGTAGATGGTGAAAAACTCCAACTTCAGCATCAATTTGATTCTTTGGTTGTGTTGTTTCTTGCCGAATTTGGGTCAAATTCATCAGATAGATGACAGATAGCCCAATACTTTTAATTGTTCTAAATACAGTTTTTAGAGGGCTTTCAAATGACATATTGCATGCAAGTCAAGTTCCGTAAGATATAGCTTCTGTCATTTGTTGATAGTGACGTTGACTTGAGTATTTGTTTGCGTACACCATTAGTTCTTTGTTCCAAGGTTTCTGGAAGGGTGAAATGGGGTTTCACATTTCCGACTATAGACACTCACGGTCGCGAGATTCTCCAAAGCTTCAAGGGCAATTCAAGGTGAAAGATTGGTCCAGTTCTCCACAAAGGCATAGGCCATATCCAATATTTTCCAAAACGGGCAAAAGATTACCATAGCCTGAAAAAAGCGATGCAAAAAGAATAGTATCCAGGTATAAGAGACGCAGCCTTTGGGAAGAGATTCATAATAATAGGAGCCCCGCACACATAGGCCCACGAACTCAGATTGTAGGGAACAGGGGCAACAAAGGAAAAGAGAAGGAAAAGTTCCCACTCGCTCGCAAAAGTCATTCATTCCTTTTTCGGCGTCTAGACGCTGGACCTAACCCTAACATGACCTATAATAACACTAACTTGAATGTTGAATCTGATGAAGTCACGATGAGAATTTCAAACCACGCTCCCCAAACAAAGTTTAAATGTTGGTCAAGGTGTAGAATCAGGTGTTCATCGGAGTACTGATGTGTGACGGCTTCGAAATAATTATTAAGGAAAAGTCATCTTCCAGGGAACACTTTTGAAAACTCAGCTATCCTGATTAACGGTCTCCACTACATCGAGGTAAAAACCGGGTCAACAAGCGAATTTTAATTCCGATAGAATCAGGAATTGAGAAGCTCGGATAGATTTTGAAAAGAAGGTCTCGATGCTAAATGACTATATTCAAGTGAATTAAGGGCGCGACAGAAAGAAATTGGGAAAATTCCAATTACTTTTAAAAAAAATCACAACAATCCAAAAAATCCGAATGAGGGATACCTAACAGCTCACCAAACTTCCTCAAAGAAAAATTGTAATGATATTCTAGTCACACATACAATACTCAAGGGCGCGACAGCGGTATATTTTGGTAGAAATAAAATTTAGTTGATTTATAGCAAAAAAACCGAATCCACTTTGAGGGCTGAATATTTTAGAACAGGCAACCAACAATACATTTTCACAGATCGAACGTTGTTTGTTGGTTCACCTTTTGTAGTGATCTATAATGGGTATACGACCGTGCTCCGTAGCGTAGGTACGTTGGGTAGAACCAACGGGGGGTCAAAGGATACTACCATTGTAATACTACTATGGTATTACTTACACTAGGTATATGATTTACACAGACATTTGTTTTGCTTCTTCTATTTATTCCTCTTGTGATTTATCTGATATGAATGTACACAGGTTAATCACGCGATAATTCCCTCCCATGCTTGAGGTTTCCCCATAGAGATAACTAATTTGAAAGGAAAAAAACTTTTCTTGAACAATTTTTTTCTGTATATTTTGAAATTGGAAACTATGATATTTTATAACCTATAATACAGGGTGTTTCATTTTTAAATGTCATCCTTTGAGGAAGTGATAGAGCATCGGAAAATAAACACTTTCGCCAAAAAAAGCGAGAAATATATTTTTTAAAATAACAAAAAATGAAAAATCACAACTTCTACAAATGTGACAAAAATCCATATGATTGGCTTGTGGGTATGCATCAACTTACTTAGTGTACCAAATTTGGTCGAAATCCAGTGATTAAATCTGGAGTTATAACAAAAAAAAACATTTTCAAAACTCAGCTTTGGAAGCCTCTAGCTCCGTTTAATTACGTTTCCGATATTAATTTTTCCGAAAAAATCCACTGATTTTTTGATGCTCTATCACCGCCTTAAAGGACGACGACATTCAAGAATGAAACACCCTGTACCCTTTTTTTTGATGCGTTACCCTGTATATTCGATTTGGAATCGATGTATTCAGTTCTTTTATTCTGAATACAGTACGTACCATTCTGCCAAAAAAATCATAAGAATCCCATGATACTAAGCTAAACTTACGTTTATTTGGCTAAAAATGTTCCGAAATTTGACGCCAATTTTTTTTTATAGTCCTGGACTTATATTTGAATTTTCTGACAAAATTTTCCCCCTAAGAAGTGATTTCAACCAAAGAGAAATTATCCGGTTAAATAATCAAAAGTTTAGGAGTTTAGGTCAGTATCAAATCAAAGGATTTTTGTGAATTTTTTGACGATTTCTTGTTCAAAAACGAACAGTTCGGAGATATAGCCCTTCAAAGTTGAAATAAAAAAATACTAAGTTTTTTTTTCAACAGCTTTTGAACCGTGCAACCGATTTTGCTCTATTTTGGATCAAAGTTCACGGAAACAAGCTCTATTGAACAATAATAACGCATTTTCTCGAACATTTTTATAGGCAAAGATAATAGGGGGTACCCTCCCCCTTTTCCCTTATTTCTACTCCCCTGATTATTTTCAAAAATCGTTCCAATTTTTGTATTATACGTTAGATTTAGAGAAGAAAGATACTTCCGCAAAATTTTGATTAGAGTCTTCGTTTCCAAGATATTTGGGTTTAAAGCTTTGGAAAATATCTCAAAAACACCACTTTCAAAGGTCTAAAAATCAAAATAGAAAAAAAACTCATGATTTCTTAGCTGAAATAGGTTTTCTAGAATTGATAAGTTGATAAACCGCCATTTTCTCTGAGAAACGAGAAGTTTTCAGGGAAATTTTTGTTAGGCTTATTGAAAGTGGAGATTTCAAGATGTTTTCCGAGGTTTCAAACCCAAATATCTCAAAAACGAAGCCTCTAATCAATTTTGCAAGAGTAACTTCTTCCACTAAATCAAACGTAGAATCATTAAAAATTGGGAACGATCCCTGAAAATAATGAGGGAGTAAAAAATAGGGGAAAAAGAGGGGAGGTACCCTCCAATATCATCACCTTTGAGAATTTTTGAGAGAATGCATCATTATTGTTCAACAGAGACTCATTTCAGTGACCTTTGGTTCGATTGTGAACAAAATTGGTTGAACAGTTCAAAAGTTATACGAAAAAACTATTTTTTATTTGAACTTTGAACGGCTATATCTCCGTTATTGTTTGTTTTTGAACGGGGTGGTTGAGGAAAAGTCTACCTATTTTTTGATGCTCTATATCGAATGCCAAAGTTTCCGCGAATAAATACCAGACACTCGGTATATTTGTATTCAGTATAAAAAAACTATACCGATTGCAATTCGACTACACAAGGTGCCGCATCGCATCAACAAACAAAATTATGTGATACGTATTGTAATTGTAAAATATTATAGTTTCCATATTTGAAATTCACGGAAAAAATGGTTCACGAAAAGTGTTCTGCTTCTCATATTACATATTCTGCAAAAACTAACCACATCAAGAGATGCTGTCAAATAGGACCTTTCAAAATTTGTATCGCGCTTTCTTCATTCAAAATCTCATATTGAATAGCATTTTTATGTTTCAGAGATTTAATATGTCCTATTTTTGACTACACTTTCATTGATGTGGTGCTTTCCATTTTACATCGATATACCCGCTCAAACTTATTTGCAGTCAACCCAACCTGGACGATTTTTCTTTGAACCACAAGGGGTTATAATTTTGACCTAACGTATCCCTTCCAACTTTTTCCATCACTACTTCCAGAATTTAGGAAGAAAACAAAAGTCTCCACATAAGCAAAAATCGATTAGGTATGCAAACTCAAAACTTTCCCGGGGAGTATACAGGGACCTTATTAAAAACTTTTGCTTGTAGAGTCGCTTCGCAAAGGAGGTTTACCTGACTGAAAATTCAAATCTTCAAATTCCAGTGTTTCAAAACTTTTTGGGAAAATGTTTTTCCTACGAAGAAGCTATTTTGTTCTGTAGTGTTTTCGACCAGAAATATCACATCTCGGAAACATTCCAATATACAGATTCAAATTCAAAACATTCAATTTTCAGGTAGATGAATAGACAGTTAGACACTCTTCTGGCCACCTTCGCGTACAATGGCGAATAGATAATGGTTGGGTGAGTACCTGGATTAAAGTAAGGTAGTTGGTAATGTATCGATGTTCTATGGCTTTATGGCCCATGCATTGTTGAACCAAGCAAAGAGTCGATAGCAGGTAAACAACTTGTGTATACAGTGTTGCATATTTTTTTCTCAACAGGGGCAAATTGGAAATAAATTCTTTGTACTGGAGACCCTAACAGCGTTGAGGAAGGGTCGGGTGCTCGTGAACGAACGTGCATGCGTGAACATGCAAATAGGAGTTTATACATTGATTTCATGTTACAACTAATTTCTGTGTCTTACTGCGTTCAGACTAGAGGTTAAGTCGATCTCAACAAGCCCAGGCGCTCTATCCTCGAACCACAAGAAGGATGCACAACAGGATGGTGTCCTGACTAGACGATCACCGGCCAACCTGTTCCAAGAGCGGGAGAAGTGATTTAATTCAAATAAGTTGAATTGAAGTGTAGAATGTTGGATTGTCTAACCAGCCAGGTCCATAATCTAAAGAGTTAGGAGAGTTTCAATACATACTAATGACAACGAAAAGGTCAACTGATGGCTTCAAATTACCAACGCACTCGATTGATAGATTTAAATAATGATGGTGCATCAAAAATTTATGGCTGAATCATCACGGCCTATCAAAACAGACTGTGCGCCAGCATTATAAATTCACCAAGTATGGGATCGCAAGTGCATAAATAATAATTGAAGATGATAAGAAGTGATCACCAAAGACCGGATTTTAGGCCGTTAAAAAGTGCAAGTTAGGACACATGTTTGGGCAAATAAAACCTCTATTTTAGGACACTTTAGGCCGTAATGAGCTAAAATAGGCCAAAAACACTTTCCCTATGTATTTAGGCGAATAAATTGTTTTTTAGTATTTTATCCCTGAAATAGTGTTGTTCGGACTATTTTGCGAACTGTATACCTGAAAGACGGTAGATATACAAGTTGATGTTTGGAAAGCTTCAACTGAAAAATTTTAAATGTAAAACATACGCAAATTGACTTAGCCTCGGTTTTAGCTGACTCATTCGCCCTTAGAGATAGTCGACTGCTGCCTCGCCCTCAAGGACGGAGTCATATTGGTGAAATAAGCGTTGCGAAATCAATCCGTCTGGGTTTATTCCTTGACGGATTCTCACCATTTTGGTCTCTTTCGAAAGCTACAAGGATGTACTCTGACTTGAGCCCATTGGCATTTACGAAATTCAAACAAAATATTCAAATTTTGATGTTTGAAAAAACTATTTTCGGATTTTGGAAATGCCAATGGGCTCAAACCAAATCACATCCGTAGCTTTCGAAAGAGACCAAAATGGTGAAAATCCGTCAAGGAATAAACCCAGACGGATTGATTTCGCAACGCTTATTTTACCAATCCAACACCGTCCTTAAGCAAGCGGATAGCGGATTCATCCGCTATGGATTTACTTTGCGTACTCTACTTGTTACATAAAAGACCAGTTGATATCAAAAAGAATAAAAGTGACATTTTATTTCAACAAAGCAATTAAAACAACGGATTTTCAAAACCTTGTAAATCATTCCTGCGTAAAATACATAGAAAAAGGCTGTTAGAGGCCGTTGAGTAAAAAGGGACTTGAAGGACAAGAAATCCAATTTTTTGCTAATTTTAGGCAGAATCGAGGGCAGAATAGACAAAAATCGAGGAATTTCAAACGATAAGCATCATTTTTGAACGAAACAAGTCAAACAATGAATATTTTTTTTAACATTGTGGATTATTTCCACCAAAAAATGGTAAATGCTTATTTTAGGCCGTCAAAAGAGTCTTTTTAGGACAGTAGATCCCGAGGTAAATCCCATTTTCGCCAGTTTTAGGCATATAGGCAAAAACAAAGTGGTGTCAAAAGTAATGTTTTTTCAACACTAACATTTATTTCAAGGTCTCATGCAAACGCCTAAAACAGAAACAAAAAGGCATTTCGCCTAGAATCCGGTCTTTGGTGATTACGTAGGCATATCAACGCGCATATTTTACCGCGCGCGCGGCATTTAGATTACATTATCCAGTCCAGTAGCCGCTAATGCTCGGCTTTTACCATAATTTACTACCTATCTATATCTATCCGCGTTAGTAAATTATTTACTTTCTATGGACGCCTAAAACGAGTATTACTGTGTAGGAACCTACCTTTACTGTACTTAGCACTCACTTACAGTGTGATACTCTTTACTATAGGTAGGGGAGGGTGCGGCAAGATGGGGATGCTAAAATTTGAAAGAGTGGTGAAAGGTGGGAATTAAAATTTATTTTGTATATGTATACAGGGTGTTTCAGGGATGATAGCAAAAAATTCAACTGTAGGTAGATCTCGTCAAAATATAACGAAAACCTATATACCAATTTGCAAAGTTCGGCCAAATGACGAAGATACAGCTCTCCAAAGTTCACTTTTTTCGGATTTCAAAAATTTGTAACTCAAGAACGTTTCAACCAATTTAGCTTTAATTCAGCAAAAACTGGTTTGCCATAATTATCTATCAACCTGCCAAATCTGGGGAGAATCCAATCAGTGGTGTAGGAGTTATGAGGGTCAATAATTTAGAAGCGTCCGAAGAAAAGTTGACTTAAGGTGACCCCTCATAACTTCTACGCCACTGATTGGATTCTATCCAAATTTGGCAGGTTGATAGATAATTATGACAAACTAGCTTATCCTGGATTAAAGCTGAATTTGTCGAAACGTTCCTGGGTTACAAATTTTTGAAATCCGAAAAAAGTGAACTTTAGAGGGCTGTATCTTCGTTATTAGGCCGAACTTTGCAAAATGGTATATAGGTTTTTGTCATATTTTGACGAGATCTATACACAGTTAAATTTTTTGCTATCATCCCTGAAACACCCTGTATAATATCGTTGAAGCTCTGCCTACTACACTCTGCCAGAGTTATTTGATAACAGAAATATCTTGATCTTTCAATTGCTACTGTTTTAGTTCTGGGAAAAACGTACTCATATCTATGGAATTTTCTTCGAGGGACGCCCGTTCGGGTGAGGAGCATTTTTGGCTGTAAAAGTGAAAACTCGAGAAATTGTAGAAAAAAAATATTAGCAACTCTTTTGAAATCTAAGCAAATGCCTTAAGGTGGCCGGGATATTGGTCAAAAAACGAAGTTTTCTGTCAGTTCCAGTAACCTCATCCTTTGGAAGAAAATTATCATTCAAGTCCCTTTTGTTACAAGAATGATGTTCAACTTTGGGAAATAATTTTCAAACATAATTTTTTTTCCAAAAATCCAAAATTTGAGCTGGTTGAGTTGAGCACAATTCTTGTAGCTTTCAAAAGAGACCTGAATGGTAATTTTTTCACAAAGGTTACTGTGTTACGTCGTTTTCTGCTTTTGTTTGCTTTTTGATACTTGGACCAATTGGGCCAGTCCAGTTCTGCCCAGCCGTTTATTTTCTAGTAGTTGGGGAGTTTCGCTATCTTGCGGTGGCCGTTCCGGCAAACGCCTTCCGCGTGCTTTTTTCCAATTGGCTACAGATAAGCCCAGCGCGCCGCCGCCGAAGAGAATCTGATAGAACGAAGCGACGACGTGGGTACTCTTCTTCCTTTTTCCCGAGCTTTTTCCGTTCAAACCTCGCATGAGTGCTGTCGTCTAGATGTGTGCTGCACATCCACGTTGTTTGCCTTTCGAATGCTCTTCAAAATTGTGTTGGTTCGATGGTTCGAAGCCAGAAACCGTCTGTTCTGCGGATTTATTTGGCGAACGTTGGATCGTTAGGGTACACTGAAAATACTGAATTGTCATGTATACCAGAAAATTGGTATCCAATACTATTTGTAGTTATTATGTACGTTGTCAAGAGTAACAAAGAATATGTCATACTACTATAGTTGTTGTATGAAGTTTGGAGTATAACATACAATATTGTAGTTGTATCCAATATCAAACCCCACGGTTGTATTGAATATACAACCAAGCATTTGTTTCTGATATTGAGATTGTAGTTGTATTAAACAGAAGAGCGTTGCGTATATAATAGTATGATCTAAAGACATCCAAAACTGATTCAAATATATAATAATAATAAAAATGTACTTTATTTAAAGAATACATAACTGACTGTCCTGAAAAAACAGTTTGCCATTGAGAGACACAGTCTAAAATTAACATAAAATTGAAAAGAAATTTAAGTAAAACAATCATTATACATATACATGTTAAAAACTAATAACTAAGGTAAAATTATCAAATAACAAGGTTTTTTTTTTAATTTTTTGGAGGACCAAATAAATGATTACGTAAAATATATGTTGACGATTTGAGAATTTTCAAAACGATTTCATGATCTAAAGTTTTTGGCAATTTAAATGTTTTTCGAAATTCTATGTAATTTTTTGTTAAAGTACCGCGAGAACCAAAAAGTAAACCAATTATGGAAATATTTTTGACATTAAATTTTGACATATAATAAGGGACGGTAGGTTTATAAATTTGATTTTTCTCATCATTGACAAAATTTGGTTGATCTAAAGTACCTTCAAAGCGAATGGTTGGGTCTATAATAAATGCTGCATTTTTTTTCCTATCTATGGCAATTATATCGATTCTTCGCAAGCTGTCTTGCTGTGAAACTCCGATAACTTCTTCATGAGTCTCGAAGTCTTTGTCGCGCAAATGATTTGCTAGAATGGTCCTGATATCGTTATGTCTCTTGATTCGAGCAGTTTGACCATAGTCGCAGTATCCCAACACGTGAGCAAGTGATTCATACTCATTGCAGTGTCTGCAACGGGATGTGTGGGAACCGCGACCGGGCAATGCTCGAACCGCTGAGACATTACATGTCATCTTGATGCAATCGATCCATTCAGAGTTACTCAGGCCTCGTTTATTATAGATCCAGTTGTTGGATGATTTAACATCACTGTACAGAATTACCCCTTTTCCTTTTTGTGGAAGATTGCACCAATGTTGGTATTCTCTGTCCCTCAATATTTTCCTAATGCAACTGCTAGATTTCTTTGTTTTTGGTATCTGTGAAATTTCAGTTTGACTAATATTTAATTTTTTGAAACAAAAGTCTCTCTCCTGGTTATAAGAATCTTTTAAGAACACACAATTTGAGTTTTCAAGAATAAAGTATTTATTAATTTGCTGAACATAAGCCTCCCAGTACGCGTTGAACAATTCAAGACCTTTGACATTTTTAGGAGCGTATAAGAAACTGTTGGGAGTGTCACCAGGAATTTGTAGAATTTCTCTAACAGAACTTTTGATCAACAAATTAATTTTTTCTAGAAATGATTTACATAGTTTCTCGTATGGGGCAGTTTGAAACGAGTATGTTATTGTGGGAGAAATGTACTGATTCATAACAGTCAGTTTTTGATGTGGATCTAAAAGATTTGTTTTTGTTAATATTTCCAACTTGTAAGCAAACTTTTTGGTGATTTCTGCTGTGTCAATAATTAGTGTGTTACTGTAGGACACCCCAAGATACTTGATTTTCTCGTCATTTTTTATGTTAGTTATTGTCATACCACTACTTGATATAGTTTGTTCATTACATAGAGAGCCTTTTTGTATTATGATGCTGTTCGATTTTGTAGCATTTATATTTAGACCTATTTCATTGAACTTCTGTTCTGCCATTGATAGAAGTATGTTTGCAGATTTAAGGTCTTTACCCACTAACACAGTATCATCGGCGTATCCTATAATTGTTGCAGGTGTTATATTAGTCAGACTGAAATCTTTTAGGTCGAAACCTAAATTAATGGCTATATCGTTTTCTGAAAGCTCATTGAAAATAAAATTGATGCAGAGATTAAACAAAATTGGTGACAAAGGAGCGCCTTGGAAAACGCCTTTTTTGATGGAAAAGGTTTTACTTTTCTTGATACCCAGATCAATGTAAGAATTATTATTAATTTGCAAATTAATAAGTACGTTTTGTAATTTTGATGGTATGCCAGATGATTGTATAACCTTTATTAGATGATCATGTCCAACTGAGTCATATGCCTTTTCCAAGTCAAGAAAAATCAGGCTTGCATCAATTTTTGTATTTTTTGATTTCTTCAGAATTTCTTCAACTATTTTATTATTTATATGGCAGCCCGCGACGTGCATGAAGCCCCTTTGGTTTTTATTGATCGTTATAAAATTTCTTAAGTGTCTGTCTAAAGTTTTTTCAATTATTCTACGAAGAAGGGAACATATGCGATTCTTGTTTTCAATAAAAAGCGTGCTAATGTAATCAATAAAATCACACATTTATTTCCAATAGGTATATTTGGTATATTATTCAATCACATATACACATTAAAAAATGATGGATTTGGGTTATCAAAAATAGCAATATAAGTACGGTATGATCAAAAACTTTCCTCCTTTAGGCAGGCTGTGGTCTGGTCATTGGCAAGCAAACGAGGCTGATTTTGGCCAGGCCAAAGCCTGTCTAGAGGAGGAAAGTTTTTGATCATACGGTACCAACGTGAAATTCCTCCTGCGGATATAAAATACTAAGTAAAGTATTAGGTTATTCAATATTCAAAACTAAATAATAACCGCGAGTTCCACCAACAAGTTGACACAGTGTTGGCGTTAACACACCGTTGATAGCATTCTCTTCTGGCCAGTGCTAGAAGCTCGTGCTCGTTTGATCGCGGTGAATTTGTAAAATCTGAAGAAAATAAATCATGTCTCCGTTCTGTTTTATAAAACCTGGATTTCTGCCGCAAACTAACTGAAATAGCAAAAATGAAATTTCACGAACAGTGTGTTCAACTACTTTTGCACAGCTTTTGATGGAGTTCGAGGTGAAACTATCATAACTAAGGGATTATTGATCAAGTAAATTCTAAAACTTATAAAATCCTTAAGGGTGCTTCTCTGTCTGGCAAATGACTCTTCAGTAGGTATGCCTACTCAGTACTCATTCAGCCACTATCCGCAAACGACCATAATACGACCATAGCACGACCATGACGTCACACTAGAAAAGAAATAAGTTTCAAAATTTGGAAGGTCTGTAAATACTCCGAAACTCACCTTGGAAGAGTTGTCTGTAGGTCTTTCACCACTTGTAATCGAATCAATTACTTCACACCGAACTAATTCACGACCTGATAATGGCGCACCGACGAATAATGGTGGTATGGTGATATTGCGAACTGCAAGGGACGCTTCCTAATGCAATAAACCTGTTGGATATGATATACCTGCTGTAGCTGTATCACTTACAACTACAATATTATTGTCAATACAATTACCGTTATTGTTTTGGAATAAACGTCATACATATAATGCTCGTAAAGAAAACACATCTTATAGCAAGGGCTACGATTTTGAACTTGATTGATATTTCTTGAACATTGGACAAAATAGTTCATTGAGTGATATGTATAATGTTACCAATATTGCAGAGAAAAAATAAAACCAACTATCAATTTCGCAAAAAGGACCGTAACCTAAGCGCTCCACTCAAAAACGATCGAAGCAGTCGAGCCAAGTCTGGGGTTATTCCATTGAGGGAAAAGATGAGACCATCAAGATTTATCAAGCTGTCAATGAAGCACAGCCTTGGGCTTTTATCGAGGCTCTTATACATTGTACACTCAAAAATAATGTGTTCAATTAATTGTTTCCGCCCTCAGCAAATCACAAATGGATCAGATCTCTTCAGGTTTAATTATATAACAGCAACCACCAGTGGTGAACTTCATCATTTTGTTACTGGACATACACACTTTGCTGATTGTCTTCACGAACAATCGGTTGCTTCTGAAGCTGCATGAAGTGTAGGGCCGGGAGTCTAGAGAAAATGAGTCGCGGATACAGAGTGGAGTATGAGAAGGCTGCCAGAGCCGCAATGTCTTCAGTGTAAAGTGATTTCTTCAGCTTTACCTTAGCAAAAGATCGTGTTTATCAGCCCGTAGAGAAGTAAGAGACAAATCTGTCCAAACTTCTGCACAGTTGATGGAGTGAAACATGTCTCTAACTTGAGTAACCCAATTGCAGCGGGGTTCTTTGCCGGTCAGTGCTCTCAGTTCAAAAAAGCATAACCTAGGGTGACGATACGCTGGCATGCGAGAAGTCTATCCAGCCATGAAAGACGCTCTTGAAAACAAGATATTCAATCTCACAGGAGCCCGACTCAAGTCTCACCAGACAGTCGGAGGTGGATTTTGACAATGACAATAACCTCTCCAAAAACGCTAACTGTACTCTCTCTATGATTTTCGGGTACCTGACTCTCCATATCAAGGGTTTCACGGCAGTACCTCGTAACTGAAAAATGGAAGTTTTTTCAGGAGCGCAAAAAAACTGATTTCAAGTCCAATACTAGTACAGTAAATTACGATATTTCTCGATGTAACCGTGAACAGTTACTGTTCTTTGATGACATTGCAAAATATCCTGTACCTGTACTATTCCCGGACTTCAAATCAGTTGTTTTTGCTCTCCTGTGAAATGTTCCATTTCTCAGTTATACGAGGTATTGCCGTGAAGCCCTCGATTATAGCAGCGTTATACTAGTACATTACCGACAACCGAATCATACAGTCTGACGCGAAAATCCCAGCAGTTCAGTACTTGCAGATCTAGTTCCAGAGGTGAGCGTCTGAAAGACTACGCTGTCATTGCGGCTATTCATTGCATTGCGGTTACAGTGGGAAAAATTGCTACTGGTGACTGTTACTTTACTGTAACTGTAACTGTAACTGTGTAACTGTACTGTTACACCCCTCGACAGGTGCAAGAATGGCGTGCTAGTATAGCTCCTACCGTGG
The DNA here is from genome assembly GCA_949128115.1 of Anaspis maculata. Classification (NCBI taxonomy): domain Eukaryota; kingdom Metazoa; phylum Arthropoda; class Insecta; order Coleoptera; family Scraptiidae; genus Anaspis; species Anaspis maculata. The sequence goes on from OX421965.1 coordinate 4,845,449, forward strand.
TGCTTCTTCCTTCTGTAGTGCCTGCTGGATGATCTCCAATCCCCAATGTGTCAAAAAACGAGCCCAAACTTGAATCTCGATGGTGGGGCGAAGTACAAGAAACGTTTGCGTTAACAAAAAGTCCGAATAGGGGGGTTGAGGGAGAATTTTTCTTGAAAAGTGTCAAAAATTCTATGCATTCCCTTTCAGACCAATTTTGAGGTGCTAATTGTGATTCCAACGAACAGAAATCTATGTGAAATGTTGAATCAAATTTGACAGGTGCAATGGGCTTGTTGGATCAATCAAAATTTCGATCAGAGTCAGATGTAGAGGTCTTCTTCGTGAAGCCGTATTTTGCCCGATACACAAAAATAGCGTGGAAGTCGGTGTGACGCAACGTAATTTGGCACAAATATTTTTCCGGCCATTTTGAGATAACTGAAACGCTAGATAATGAAGAATTTTCAACAGGGGGCAATTCAGGGTGGGGGGTCAAAGTTTGGTCCCAAAATGTTCGGTGAAAAATTTATCTTGACAGTGATTCAATCCCTGGACGTCAAATCTGATAATGTCGGGTCCTCTGGAGTTGACGATGTGATTATTTGAGACAAAAAAACCGAACACAGAGGTTATTGGGAAATATTTCTTGAAAAGTGTCAAAAATGTCCTGTCCTCTCTTTCAGACCAATTTCAAGGTGCCGCATACGATTCATCAATCAAAAATCGATCTGAAATGTTGAATTCATATCAACAGGTGCAATGGACTTATTGGTCCAGTTAAAATTTCCATCTAGTGTTGATTTAAAGGTCCGTTTTTCACCATTCCCTCGACCATTCCATTGATAGCTACTTTCAATATTTGAGCTCATGGTCATTGTCCATACAGCAAATATGAGGGTGTTCAGTTCATACTATCAAACCATATGCGGCCCTTCATACTAGTAGAAACCACTAAATGGAAAAACTCAGGTACCAAACGGCATTGCTTCACTCAAAAATGCACGAAATTGTAGCGTACCGACTCCACTATCAAGCTAACTCACATACAGCTAACTACACGGATGAATCATTTTCTGCAAGAAGGCGAATCGCCTATTGAAGCAAGTAGGTAGGTACCTACACAGAAGTTTGAATGACAAATTTACGTGAAGTTGGAAGCATTGCCTGCACGGCTCTCGCAAATTGGATTCGTGCCGCGCCGCGTCCTGTTTTAATCACAAGCTCACTTTGTACATGTGCAAATCTATGCACCATTTCACTACTCCACAATGACAAATTGGTAATTTTTCCGTGAGACGATGGGAGAACGGCGATGGTGATGGTGCAGGGGATAGGCTTCAGTGCTTGGTTCAAACTCGAAGAAAGGAATCTGTTTGAAATCTTTTGATTAACGCCATCAATTTGTGCACCGAGCACACGGGTCCCTTTTGTAAAACGTGCACACTGCCGCTATACTGCTTGCTACTGCTATACTGGCAAAAAGACATGCCCCGTAATTTATGGGCTCCTTCTCTTGTTCCCTCCTCCTCCGCCTGCTTGCTCTCTGAAATATCCATGTAAGAAACGCCGCGGCGTTTTTCCCCGGCGTTCATCCCCCGGGAAACACTAAACGAGCTAATCCATTCAAAGCAATATAGTTATACAACCGTGTATTGATCGCCAAGGCTATAATATGGCATTCCGCAAAGACGGTAAATTGGAGAGCGAGAGAGCCCACATTCTCGCCACCATCAGACGATGATTATCAAAGTCCTGTTTATCGTACGCATTCACATTATGCAGAGGGTCGAAATAGCACGTGGTATAAAGTGTATTGTAACGAGTGACTTGTAACGAGTACAAGTCTCGTTTTGAACCAGCAGAAAATTGTCATTCTTCTTGCGCATCAGAGGAAGGTAAGTGGAGATGGAGTAAGGCTCATTCAAGCGGAGGAAATTGCATTTGTACCTATTGCATGAATCGGCACAAAATTGTTGCATATCATTTTCCTGACAGCAGACATAACTGAACATGTAAGTAATTTTCGTTGCAAAATAATTTCCACCACGCTAAAAAATTATCTACCGAATAATTGCACCGAAAATTAGAAGCTTATGTGGAGAATCCGAGCAGAAGAGATACAACAATTTTATGCTAATGGATGCAATGCGAATGCAATGCTGTAACTGCCGTAACTGAAATTTGAAATTTTAAAACTCCCTAGAACTTGGGCCATTGCTTGCACTGATGTTTGAAAGCTCAAGCTTGACGCTGTCATAATAATTTCATAATTGGAAAATTGCCTAAATGGGATGTGAAAACTGTGCTTGTACCTCGGCTTGCCTGCCTTGAACAAAAAATGTTCAGTCAGTGCTTATTTTGAAGCCCTTGAAGGTGCCATAAGGACTCGCTTCTGGCTGGGAGAAAATGGGCGGAATAGGTGCTGGGCTGGTGCTGGGCATAATGTACCCCATACGTTCAGCTTTTTGCGGAGAAGCCGTGAATTTATTTTCAAAAATCACATAATATGGGAACACTGTGAACTATACCTGATTTTCTAAAGAAGTACCTACACTCTGGAAGACTGGGAACTGTGAGAAGCTACATGCTTCTACTTTTTGTGTTGATGGGATTCATTGGCGTTCGTTAATACTTGATTTCACTGCTCATGACATCGTATTGGAACAAGGAATTTGCGGAACTTGTGAAAGGTGAACACATCTACTCCATACATACAATTTGCAAAGTTGATTTCGGTAGTTTTTTCATTTTTGACAGCAACAGTCAACACATCGTTGCCCTCTGAACACATCAACATAACCTATCTTTCAAAGCCAGACGCTCAAGCGCACACTAGGCAGTTGGACATGAAGTCTACAATGCCAAACTGTAAAATTAGCCCAGCCTACTAGAATCACGGTACAAGTGAACCTACTGTGGCGGCTCTCATATGGGCATGTGACGGAGGAACTGTTGTCTCCCTTGATAGCTTAGTGGTTAGAGTATCCATCCGGCAAATGGAAGACGCAGGTTCGAATCCTGCTCAGGGCAGACACTTTTTCTTCGTCACATCGCGCCATACTATATATATATAATCGTAACCTCTTTTACCCATCGGGTGTCGAGGTTCGCGCCATACTACTATACCATAGGTTCAAAAAACTGATCCCGTGGGCTCCTTTGTGAAGGGGGCAAGAGACTTTTTCATTCTTATAGTCCTATATGTGGAGATACCGAAATGTTTTGGTGCCACTTTCAAGATGGCGTCATTTCAAAATGGCGGCCATTTGTTTCCGGTGACATTTATCTGAACCTAACTTGCTTCATTATCACCCGATATGAAATTATTTTTTTAGAAATACGTGAATTTATATTCTTTATCCGCTGCTGTCATCGGTTGTCGATTATATCAATCTGTTTGACCGGAATTAAAAAAATCTGTTGTGGGGCGACACAAAACTTTCCCGGCGGTATCCAGAGACGTCAGTAATGATTTTGATCGAAGTGTCCCTTCGGGAGGGGGCGATTCGATTTGGAAATTGATGAAAAAATTCTATTTAGTCGAGCGTTTAGCGAGCATCCTGCATCCATTGTTGAGCGGACAGAAAAAATGACAGGTTAGGTCAGTTTTTCAAGGTGATGAAATGATCCAAAAGGTAGAACTAGGTAGCTAACTGTTGTGATATCTCAAAAATGCAATGCTGGTTCCTTATTGAAATTTTTGTTCCTACTTCAGATATGATGATGAAATTACAAAAACTTGATTGAAAACTTTCACTGCATCTTTGTGTCAAATCGAGGGGTTGACCACCTAGTAAATGTGGTGTACAAGTTCGAGTAAATGTTGGTAAATGTTTGGTAAATGTGGTAAATATTTGGTAAATGTTGGTAAATGTTGGTAAATGTTTGTAAATGTTGGTAAATGTGGTAAATATTTGGTAAATGTTAGTAAATGTGGTGAATATTTGGTAAATGTTGGTAAATATTTGGTAAATGTTTGGTGGATTTCAGTGAATAACAGTCAATTTTAGTAAATGTTTTGCAGATTTTCATAAATGCTTGGTATTGGTATGTACAGGCTGTCCGAGATTTTAATCCGGAAACTTCAGCAACCGATAGAGAATTAAAAAGTGAGGGGACTTTTTGCAGAAAAATATTTTCAAAAATAAAAACTAACGCAGATATGGCCTTCCAAAGTTAGTTCCAAAAACCCGTTTTTTCAAAATAACTCTTACACCCTTCAACAGATTTTGTCCGAAGTTGACACAGGTGATCCTACGATACATTTACATCAGAAGCTTGAGATGACTTTTTACAAATGACCCCAGTGGCGTAGATATTGGGAAGTTCACCCCTATTACCATCCCTATTTTCTACGCCAAAAAACATTTTGGCCGCCATATTGGAATCTCTTATTAGTGGAACGATTGACACCAAACTTGGAACTTATTCTTGTCTTGTATGAACATTCTCATTTTCGAGCTAGATTTCATGATTCCGCTGCCATCTTGGCCGTCATATTTAAATTTCTTATTAGAAGAACGATTAACATCAAACTTGGAACCTCGCTTGGAACTTACTCTTGTCTTGTATGAACATTCTTATTTTCAAGATGAATTTCATGATTCCGCTGCCATCTTGACCGCCATATTGAAATTTCTCATTAGTGGAACGATTGTCATTAAACGTGAAACTTACTCTTGTCTCGCATGAACATTTAATTTTCAGGCCGGACTTCATTTCTATCAATGACAGATCTGCACTAAGAAAATGCGCTATTGCGACTCACGCACGTGAGGCGATATTCACTTGTTAGTAATTTCCTCGGTTTTTCGAACATCAGCAGTCTTTCAAGTTTAGTCTCATGAAAAAAATTAAAAGTCCTTTGACCTGTTTTAGCAATTATTTTGATTCTTTGCCCTCGTCTTTGCCATCATTGTATGGTTGTTCTACGAACCTAATACTTATGTATTCAAGGCCACTACTTACGTTTATGATAATATCAAATGCTTAAACTTGAAAGACTAAAAAAGTGCTAGAAGACTAAAAGTCTTTTAGAATACGTAGTCTTTCTATAAGGGAGGGTCGAGGGGAGGATCGAGGGGAGAGTGCAAATTTCTTACGTCACAGAAAAAATTTTCGATTGACATCATGATGAATGTGATGGAACTTTTATTCTTTTCCTGAGTTTAACTCTTAGTTTTTCTTCGGATTTATCACTCGGAGTTTTCACCTTCGAACAAGCCGTCGAATCTCTAATTTTTCTTTATCAGATGGATCCTTTATCGAGTCCTTGCCTCGGTCCTTGCCCTGGCTGCTAAAATCAAATATTTATGACCGAGTTTATGATCAACCAAAAACTAAAATTCCGCTGGGGTTTTCTTCGAATGTCCAGGATAATTTCCTCTTTAGTCCTCGTCCATAAGTTTAGATAAAGAGTTCTCGTAAACTCTTGAATTTCATGCCAATCTTCATTTTACTTTCTCAACCCGTCTCCTCACTCGAAAGAGAAAGTTATGTGATGGTGCAGGGAAAACGTTCTGACACGACAGCTGATGCCGAACCATTGACCCGATCGACTTGAAATTTGGTATACGTGTACAGACAGGGTCTTGCCGTCAAATGAGCTGATTAATTTTTGCTGTCATCTGTAAAACGGAAGTGTCATTATCAAAGAACGACAGAAGCTGTATCTCATGGAACATGACAATATGCCCCTATTTGGAAGCTCTGAATCAGTTGTATTCAGAACAGTTTCAAGTACCTATCTCTTCAACTGTCACTTGTCAGTCATTGGGAAATATCGAAATTCGAAACTTTGACATTTGATAATTATTCAAAATCTATTCGATGGATTGGAACCAAATTCGACAAGGAGCAACAAGCCAAAATATTCAAATTGAGTCTTCAGTTGGACTTTTCCACCATTTCTCAGCAAGACGTTACAAATTTCAAATTTTTCTCCTGGCCGTTACCACCCGAAAGAGCCGCTCGCCCGGGGTTTGACCAGGACGTTTACTTTACTTTACTTTACTTTACTTTTCTTTATTCATGTCAATATGTACAATATACACTTACACCCGTCAAATAACAAAAAAAAAAAAAAGAAGTTCAAAGCTTACTTAATTAGGTACCTATGTGATTATTCATGACGTGAAATCATATGAAAGAAATTCATCCATGGAAAAAAATGCGTTGCTCGAAAGAATCGTTCTGATGGATCTCTTAAGCTGAGCTGGAGATTGGTCTCTAAAATCTTTCGGTAGTTTGTTATAAAGTAAGACTCCGTGGTAGTGTGTAGCTTCTCGTGAGCTTTTTACTCGGTGGAAAGGAACCACAAAATTGCTTCTACCGCGGGTGCCGTAGTCGTGTGTGAATGTCTGGTACTCAACTTCATTGCATTTAACAAACATGATGGCTTGTAGTATGTACAGACAGGGCACTGTTAGGATTTGTGAATTCACAAATTCCTGTTTACAATCCTCGCGGTATTGAAGGCCAGATATTATTCGCAGGCATTTTCTCTGGATGGCAAAGACTCTTACACTGTGTGCTGAGTGACCCCAAGCTAAAATGGCATAGTTTAGGTGGCTTTGAAATAGGCTAAAGTAGGCTGTTTTTAAAACTTTCATTGGGACAACAAGCTTCAGTTGACGTATCAAGTATATTTGTTTAGACAGCTTTTTGCACAGAGATATTATGTGAGCTTCCCAAGTTAGGCGAGGGTCTAGCGTAACTCCAAGGAACTTGACAGGTTCATTTTTGATGTGTATAGATTTTAATGAAAAGATGAGGTGTTGATTTTTGTTGTCATTTAGGGAGAGTTTGTTAGAATTAAACCATTGCTTTAGATTTGCGTGCTCTGCAGTTGCTTGTAGTGACAAATTAGTGATATTATTGCTCGAGTTGTATGTGGTGGTGTCATCCGCGAAAAGCAGAGTGTTCATATTGGAACAATTAGGCAAATCGTTGATGTATATCAAGAACAGCAGAGGGCCCAACACCGAACCTTGGGGCACTCCTATTTTTATTCTTCTGATACTAGATTTTTTATTATTTATAGAGACGTATTGTACTCTTCCTTGCAGGTAGGATTTTATCATCATCTCACCAGAGAGTCGGATGCCGTAAGCCTTTAATTTTTGCAGGAGAATTTCATGATCAACGCAATCGAATGCCTTTGTGAGATCGTAGAAGGAGGCATTCAGGTATTCATTGTTTTCGAAGGCTTTAGAGACTTCTCGACATAGTTTGCTAACTGCTAATGTTGTTGAACGGTTGTTGCGAAAGCCGTATTGAGCATTGTGGAAGAGATTTTTTGTTTCGAAGTGATGATACATCTGACTGTTCAGTAGTTTTTCGAGAACTTTACCAAATAAAGGCAAGATAGCAATGGGACGGTAATTAGCGGGATCCAGACGGTTTCCCTTTTTGTAGATGGGCACTATTCGGGCTATTTTCATGAAGTCGGGGAATATCGAATTCTTGATAGATATATTCAGCAAGTCTGTGAGTGGTGTTAAGATGACATCAATGACTGATTTTAGAATTTTTGTATTCATATTATACGTGTCTTTGGTATTGCTATTCTTGAGACAATTCACTACGTCCCTTATTTCATCAGTAGAGACTTCCCTGAACGCGAAAGTTGAGTCTTTTGAATGAATGTTTTTCTCTATATACTGTGATGGATTGATGGTAGACTTGGGAAGTTGATCTGAGATTGATTGCGCTATATTACTGAAATAGTCGTTAATTTTGTCTAGAGTTAGGGGTATGTCTGGGGTATGTTTTGATTTGCTCGTGTTTAGATTAATTAATTTCCATGCGGCAGATGGCTTGTTTGTTGCGTTCTCCATAAAGCGACCATTAGCTTCCTTTTTGGCAGCTGCAAGCTGCGACTTGTAGAAATTTTTGAAACTGTTGAGTTTATTTTTACTTATGAGGTGCCTACGGTATAAGTCGCACAGGAAATTTAGTTTTTCCCGTAACTGCCTCAGGTTGTCATTGAACCATCCAATGTTGCTTTCGTTTTGGTTTGATTGTAATTTAGATTTTTTGATGAAAGATTGCGAGATGCCTGAAATAAAGATATCATTGAATTTTGAGAATTTAAAGTTCACGTCGGTGTCTTCTTTCACAAAGGACCAGTCGACGTTCGCCAGGTAGTTATGCAGAGTAATCAAACCATGCTCCGTTATGGGAGTGTATTCAATTGATCTGTGTAACTTGATGTTATTAGGTTTCTCTATCGTAATTGATAAACTGCAGTGGTCCGAGAGATTGTACTCTCTCACATTGACAACAGTATTTTCAAGATTGGTAAAAACATTATCAAGACAATAATTATGGCGCGTGTTTTCGAACACTTTTTGTTTTAGTCCGAATGAGTGAAAAAGATTGATTATTTCTTGCGTGTCATTATCGTTGGTATTAAAATGAACATTGAAGTCTCCCACTAGGACTAAGCTATGCCGCCTGTACTCTAATAAAAGTCCTTCGATTTTTTCCAAAAATGCGTGATAGTCTCCAGAAGGGGATCTGTAAACCGCAATGAAGTGAATTCCATCGGACACACAACCACATACCTCACATGTAAATTCGTCACAAAATCGCGCTAAATCAAGTTTTGAGAAGTTACTTTTCGGTTTTGAAAAGATGCACACACCACCATGGAGTCTTACCATTCGGGAATACTCCGCGATCAATGAATACTGCTTTAAATTTAGTGCCTCCAGCTCAGCTTGCGACATCCAGTGTTCGGCTAGAAAAAGTGAATCAAAATTATTATCAATTAAGACGGCTTCGAGCTCTAGTAATTTGTTTCGTAAACATTGAATATTAGCAAACAGGATGGTTAGGTTGCCAGTGGTTCTTGTGGATCCGGACAAAAATTTTCTCGATTGTTTTGATGTGGTGATTCGCTCCTGCGCTTCCAGAAGTACCTCGAGAATCGGACATTTCTGGGCCAAAAGCTTACTTCATATGCCTGGTCTTTCAGGGCAAAGTCAAGCCCTACACGGAAACATTTCGTGTCTCTGTCAAGAGAGAGCTCATCCACAACAAAGTCTCTGTCCGCATTGTTTGGTTTATTTTTCAGGAAACTTGTGATATCTGTGCCTGTGACATTAGGCGAAACTCTCGAAAGGAATATCCAGATCTTTTTCGGTGTCCCAGTAAAGTTGTTGCTGGTGTTTGCGTCTCCCAGCGTTAATGGTCGAGAATTGCGTTGCTTTTGTTTACGTTTTGGTTGTTGAAAGTCATCAGTTTCTCCGAGTTCTATGACACTTTCCATTATTTTTTGTTGCGCTGATTCCAGTTGACGAACACCACTTTGAGGTGGAACTGAAGGGGGCAATAATTGTTGTCGATTGTTAGGCGGTTTGACTTGATTTAACCTCAATTTTACCGCTGCCGGCTGATGGGTCCTTCCAGTAGGGACTTGAGGCTTATGTTGGTTTTGTTGTGCTCCATTCGCTGCTACGCTGCTGTATGTTTGCTGTTGCTTTGTTTGTTTTGGAGTGTCAATTACTGATGGCACCTTAAATACCTGCGTTTCCAGGTATTTGATCTTGTCCAGGAGAAGACCGTTGTTTTGTTTCAAAATGCTGTTTGTATCTTCGCTTTGTTGAAACAATCGCTTCAACAGTTCATTTTCTCTTCTTAGAGCGCTTATCTCAATTGCTTCGAGGTTGAATTTGAATTCTTTCTCCTTGTTGCTGGAGCTTCCTGGTGTTTTTGAGGTTAAGTCGCCATTGCAGCAGATAATACGAGTGTTGTCGATTTTGGTGTACTTTGCTCGGCTGAGGCAACCCAGGTGGAAGGCAGCCCCACAGTTGATGCAAACTGCCAACTTGCACGTTTTTGTTTTGCAGCACTTGTAACTATTATTTTCCACATTTTCGCTAACATCAGAAGAAGCATCTTCGTCGCCGGCCATCTTGGCATCTTGACGACCCGCGTTTGGTGCAGAAATCAACTCAGACACTCTTCTCCTGCGTGTCGTGTGCTTTTTTTGCTTTTATGTATTTTCAGATGCGACGCGGTTTCGGTTTTCCGACGATGGTTTATCGAGAATTGAAATTGCACATTCCGTGATTTGAAAAAAAAACTGCACGCAAACTTCGATATGCAGTAAGCAGTGGCGGACTAAGGGAATCAGGGGCCCTGGGCGGAATTGTGAGATGGGGCCCCTAAGGAGTGAAAGCTGAGAATATTAGGGGGGCCGGCAGACTTTTTGGCCCGCCCTGCCCCGCCGTGATTGAGAAAAAGCCTGAGAAACAAAAAAATATGAGTTGTTAACTTGACTAAAAAACATAGTGGCGTAGTCTGTAGCGCGCAGAGAAGATAATTTTCTTGTTTTGTCTCTCCTCTCTTTTTTAAATTTTAAGGGCTTGAGGCCCCTGGTACTATGATATCCGGGGCCGGGGCCCCTGAAGCCTGAAGTGAGAATAATTCTTAGAGATTCCGTGATACAGACACACAATCCTATTGCATGTGTGTAGGCCCCCAAACCTGTTGTCATGAGGCCTGCCAAGGTAACTTCAAAATGGAAAAAAAGTAAAACAATGTTACTCACTCGAGTAATATGCGAAAAAAATGATCATTGAGGAAAAAAATTGAAATTTTTGGATTTTATCCCAATTTTTTTGCAGTATTTTTTTTGCAACAAGAGGAATTGGAGGCCCCATCAGATGATTGAGGCCCCAAGGCCCGGGGCGGACCGCCCCCACCGCCCTCCCCTTAGTCCGCCACTGGCAGTAAGCCCCACGAAATATTCATTGTAGATGCAGACTTGCTGCCAGTCTTGGAGAAAAAATTGGACCGATTTTTGAGAAGAACATTTTCCGAACCGGACTCATGGCTTTTGAGTTTTAAAGTTCCAAATTTTCAAACCATGAACGGATTTTCACAAAAAAATTTCAACAAGAGTTCACTGGTTCTCAGACATTTTCCAACTTTTTTTTTTCTCAATTTCCGAAGTTTACAGCTGAAAACGAGAAAATCAGCTCATAGCCGAGAGTAGACCACAATGATGGATCTCAAAATGAAGCCTCAATTGACGACTTTCATAATAAGATGGTTTGGAAAAGGCTTTGAGTATTTTTGGAAAATTCAAATAATTTTCTGAACCAATTGTCAATTTCCTGCAAATGTATTCCAATCTACCTTTCGAACTCCAACTTTATACCTGAAGAAACACATCAAACAAAAATTTCCAAGGGTTTCTGGATACTAGTCGGGAAAGTTTTGTGTCGCCCACAACAGATTTTTCAAATTCCCAAACGATACATTTTGTAGTCGATTCCATGAAATTTTAGAAATTTAGAATGTTTTCGATAAATAATGTTGGAATTGTTGTGTTCATTTTCCGTTCAATAGATGAGAAAAAGTCAACTACTTATCACGCCTGTGGTTTCCACTTTCCTCACAGAAAATTCTCTGACGAGTTCCAATTTCCAATGATGTGTAGTCAAAAACTCTGCCTAGACTCTGGTAACAGGTAACACAAAATTACTCTGGAGACAAGTAGCTGACTTACTCAGTACGACGATATTTTGTTCGTTACCTATTTTCCAGTTGGTATTCCGGTAATTATTAGTAAATGGGTAGTATTGATAGAGAATAAGCATAAGCATTTGTTTGAATTTCATAGGCGTTGCCAGGGATAGTCTGCTTAGCAACTGCTCAAAAATCTGAGCAAGTGCTTATGCTTATTTTATGTTAATACTACCCCTCGTACTTCCCATTATTGTTTTTGTACATTTCAGCAGTTCATCTTATGCTTTTTACTAGTGGATTTCGTTTATAAATGTGGTAAATGTTTGGTAAATGTTGATAAATGTAGTAAATATTTGGTAAATGTTGGTAAATGTGGTAAATGTTTGGTAAATGTTGGTAAATGTGGGTAAATATTTAGTAAATGTAGTAAATGTTTGGTAAATTTTGTAAATTTTGTAAATGGTGTACACAAATTTCTTAGGTGGTCAACCCCTCGTGTCAAATTTCAACTCTATATTTTCAATTTAGAGCTTGGGCAGACAAACCCAGACCCAATGTGCCACCTGAGGGCTTCCGATCAAAATCATCCACCCAAAGTCTAATCAGAACATTCCAGGCTGAACTTAGGCCTCCGTACCTGATTTCGATTTGATCGGATCAATAATTCGGTAATTATCGTGACAGAACCGCTTAATTTGTACGATCGCATGAGTGGTTTTATATTTTCAGGAGGAAAATTTCCGGGAAATTGGAGAGAAATTATTGGAAAATGTTCAAGAACCAGTTATCTATTCTCTAATGCCCGATTGCACAAACGTGGTATTAAATATTTAGTTCGGTATCAAATCGTTTAATACCGGACTAAACAACAAAATGGAGTGCAGAAACAAAAAAATCTGACATGGGATCAGAATGTGGTACCGAACTATTCTGATACCGCACCAAACGCTGATTACGCCCATTTTGGATTGCACAAAGGATCTGATACCGAACTAAACACAGTAATACCGCATCAAATCTGATATCACCTCGACCCCGGTATTAAATTGACAGAATGACAGATCGTTGGAAATTCAATCGTTTCAGGGTGATCCGTGCGTTTGATTCGGCATAAAATTCCTGCAAGTGCATATAATAGCAGGTTTTATGTGCATACAAGCTATTATTTATGCATTTTCATTCAAAAATTGTTTTCACAAAATGTATTTGACACACACAGATAATGTGCGTGCCAACCCAAAATAATATTCGAAGTTAGTTGGTCGTGTGGTTAGGCCCTCGCCTTCGCAAGCGGGTGGTACCGTGATCGAATCCCGTCGGGGCCAAATTTTTTTTCAACCATTTTACCTTTGAATTCAAGAATAAAGTCAGATTTTCAGATTTTCATATCAGAACAATAAACTTGAGAAGTGTAGCCCTTATATTTCACGTTAAAGCAAAAAAAAAAATTGGCTTGCTGCTGATGAGGTTCGAACCTGGATCCTTGGCATCTTTACCTTTACCTTTAAAAATCTTTATTATCTTTGTAAATACAACAGAATATAAAACAGAATATTCAACAAAGTGACGTGAATTAACCAGTCCCTGGCGCATTGCGCCTTACAACGTTGCCATGTGTTTATTGCACCGGGGTGCCATGTGTCGTTATTTATATGTTTTCAATGTGCAATTTGGAGTTTGGAAGCATGCTGTAGTGTTAGCGAAAGACAGGAAAAAATAAACCTGCGTTGTAAAAATTTCTAACTGATGGATCGAAAATGTATTTGCTACGTGCATTATGAGATGACTTGATAATTTTGTATTATTGTGCCGAACTGGTGGTTGAGTTTGAGTTTGCCGACGCGTCTGTTTCGCTGTCGCTTGTTGTGTGGGTTTCCGGCCATCGATAGGCCGAGGCAGGAAAGGCGTCGTCGTTGTCGTCGCTGATGTTTTCGCCTTCAGTGGTCAGATCGTCGCTTGCTGTTGAGAGGAAGTCGGATGGTTCCTCATCATCCGAGGACACGGGCTCGCTGAATAAAGGCAGTCGTTGGTGAGGGTATTTGTGTCTTATGTGGTTAGTGTTATGTGTTCGAATGGCTGTTATGTTACGTGTAAGTGCAGAATTTCTGATGTTTTTATGGTAGTACCTCTCGGATTGGTCCACAATAAAATCCCTAAACCGCGGCAGTTCGGTCATTTCGTGGAGGGCGTCGATTCGAGTGTAGCGGTTCGAACCCGTCATCAGCCTCAGACAGGAGTTCTGCAACACCTGTAGAGGCTTAAGTGCCGTGTCCGAAGCACTACACCAGATCGGCGCCGCGTACGCCATGATTGGGCGGATCATGGTTTTGTACAGCAGGACTTTGTTGGCGTTGCTCAACCTGCTCTTCCCGCACAAGAGCGGGAAGAGGGCCTTGCGCGCCGCTCTAGCCGAGCAGAGTGCTCTGTTGATGTGAGTGCCATGGTTAAGCCTTCTTTCGTGGTCCTCCAGGTCCTTGGACTTTTGCTGCTGGCAATCAAGGTGGGAAAATTTTGCAGGTCGGCCTAAATTCTTGCAGGTTTGCCTACGGGCCATTGCTGTTACCTTCTCCGGGCACTTCCAGACAATTTTTGTGGTCCCCCAAGTCCTTGGACTTTTGCTGCTGGCAATCAAAGTGGGAAATTCTTGCAGGTCGGCAAAAATTCTTGCAGGTCGGCATACAGGCCGTTTCTGTCACCTTCCCCGACCACTTCCAGACAATTTTCGTGGTCCTCCAGGTCCTTGGACTTTTGCTGCTGGCAATCAAAGTGGGAAAATTTTGCAGGTCGGCCTAAATTCTTGCAGGTCGGCATACAGGCCGTTGCTGTTACCTTCTCCGGGCACTCCCAGACAATTTTCGTGGTCCTCCAGGTCCTTGGACTTTTGCTGCTGGCAATCAAAGTGGGAAAATTTTGCAGGTCGGCCTAAATTCTTGCAGGTTGGCCTACGGGCCATTGCTGTTACCTTCTCCGGGCACTTCCAGACAATTTTTGTGGTCCCCCAAGTCCTTGGACTTTTGCTGCTGGCGATCAAAGTGAGAAAATTTTGCAGGTCGGCAAAAATTCTTGCAGGTCGGCATACAGGCCGTTGCTGTCACCTCCTCCGAGCACTTCCAGACAATTTTCGTGGTCCTCCAGGTCCTTGAACGTTTGCTGCTGGCAATCAAAGTGGGGAAATTTTGCAGGTCGGCAAAAATTCTTGCAGGTCGGCATACAGGCCGTTTCTGTCACCTTCCCCGACCACTCCCAGACAATTTTCGTGGTCCTCCAGGTCCTTGGACTTTTGCTGCTGGCAATCAAAGTGGGAAAATTTTGCAGGTCGGCCTAAATTCTTGCAGGTCGGCATACAGGCCGTTTCTGTCACCTTCCCCGACCACTTCCAGACAATTTTCGTGGTCCTCCAGGTCCTTGGACTTTTGCTGCTGGCAATCAAAGTGGGAAATTCTTGCAGGTCGGCAAAAATTCTTGCAGGTCGGCATACAGGCCGTTTCTGTCACCTTCCCCGACCACTTCCAGACAATTTTCGTGGTCCTCCAGGTCCTTGGACTTTTGCTGCTTGAAGGTAACAGCAACGGCCTGTATGCCGACCTGCAAGAATTTAGGCCGACCTGCAAAATTTTCCCACTTTGATTGCCAGCAGCAAAAGTCCAAGGACCTGGAGGACCACGAAAATTGTCTGGAAGTGGTCGGGGAAGGTGACAGAAACGGCCTGTATGCCGACCTGCAAGAATTTTTGCCGACCTGCAAAATTTTCTCACTTTGATCGCCAGCAGCAAAAGTCCAAGGACTTGGGGGACCACAAAAATTGTCTGGAAGTGCCCGGAGAAGGTAACAGCAATGGCCCGTAGGCCAACCTGCAAGAATTTAGGCCGACCTGCAAAATTTTCCCACTTTGATTGCCAGCAGCAAAAGTCCAAGGACCTGGAGGACCACGAAAATTGTCTGGAAGTGCCCGGAGAAGGTAACAGCAACGGCCTGTATGCCGACCTGCAAGAATTTAGGCCGACCTGCAAAATTTTCCCACTTTGATTGCCAGCAGCAAAAGTCCAAGGACCTGGAGGACCACGAAAATTGTCTGGAAGTGGTCGGGGAAGGTGACAGAAACGGCCTGTATGCCGACCTGCAAGAATTTTTGCCGACCTGCAAGAATTTCCCACTTTGATTGCCAGCAGCAAAAGTCCAAGGACCTGGAGGACCACGAAAATTGTCTGGAAGTGGTCGGGGAAGGTGACAGAAACGGCCTGTATGCCGACCTGCAAGAATTTAGGCCGACCTGCAAAATTTTCCCACTTTGATTGCCAGCAGCAAAAGTCCAAGGACCTGGAGGACCACGAAAATTGTCTGGGAGTGGTCGGGGAAGGTGACAGAAACGGCCTGTATGCCGACCTGCAAGAATTTTTGCCGACCTGCAAAATTTCCCCACTTTGATTGCCAGCAGCAAACGTTCAAGGACCTGGAGGACCACGAAAATTGTCTGGAAGTGCTCGGAGGAGGTGACAGCAACGGCCTGTATGCCGACCTGCAAGAATTTTTGCCGACCTGCAAAATTTTCTCACTTTAATCGCCAGCAGCAAAAGTCCAAGGACTTGGGGGACCACAAAAATTGTCTGGAAGTGCCCGGAGAAGGTAACAGCAATGGCCCGTAGGCCAACCTGCAAGAATTTAGGCCGACCTGCAAAATTTTCCCACTTTGATTGCCAGCAGCAAAAGTCCAAGGACCTGGAGGACCACGAAAATTGTCTGGGAGTGGTCGGGGAAGGTGACAGAAACGGCCTGTATGCCGACCTGCAAGAATTTTTGCCGACCTGCAAAATTTTCCCACTTTGATTGCCAGCAGCAAAAGTCCAAGGACCTGGAGGACCACGAAAATTGTCTGGAAGTGCTCGGAGGAGGTGACAGCAACGGCCTGTATGCCGACCTGCAAGAATTTAGGCCGACCTGCAAAATTTTCC
Organism: Anaspis maculata; assembly: GCA_949128115.1. Classification (NCBI taxonomy): domain Eukaryota; kingdom Metazoa; phylum Arthropoda; class Insecta; order Coleoptera; family Scraptiidae; genus Anaspis; species Anaspis maculata. The sequence continues at coordinate 4,861,861 of OX421965.1, forward strand.
CACTTTGATTGCCAGCAGCAAAAGTCCAAGGACCTGGAGGACCACGAAAATTGTCTGGAAGTGCCCGGAGAAGGTAACAGCAATGGCCCGTAGGCCGACCTGCAAGAATTTAGGCCGACCTGCAAAATTTTCCCACTTTGATTGCCAGCAGCAAAAGTCCAAGGACCTGGAGGACCACGAAAATTGTCTGGAAGTGCTCGGAGGAGGTGACAGCAACGGCCTGTATGCCGACCTGCAAGAATTTAGGCCGACCTGCAAAATTTTCCCACTTTGATTGCCAGCAGCAAAAGTCCAAGGACCTGGAGGACCACGAAAATTGTCTGGAAGTGGTCGGGGAAGGTGACAGAAACGGCCTGTATGCCGACCTGCAAGAATTTTTGCCGACCTGCAAAATTTTCTCACTTTGATCGCCAGCAGCAAAAGTCCAAGGACTTGGGGGACCACAAAAATTGTCTGGAAGTGCCCGGAGAAGGTAACAGCAATGGCCCGTAGGCCAACCTGCAAGAATTTAGGCCGACCTGCAAAATTTTCCCACTTTGATTGCCAGCAGCAAAAGTCCAAGGACCTGGAGGACCACGAAAATTGTCTGGAAGTGCCCGGAGAAGGTAACAGCAACGGCCTGTATGCCGACCTGCAAGAATTTAGGCCGACCTGCAAAATTTTCCCACTTTGATTGCCAGCAGCAAAAGTCCAAGGACCTGGAGGACCACAAAAATTGTCTGGAAGTGGTCGGGGAAGGTGACAGAAACGGCCTGTATGCCGACCTGCAAGAATTTTTGCCGACCTGCAAGAATTTCCCACTTTGATTGCCAGCAGCAAAAGTCCAAGGACCTGGAGGACCACGAAAATTGTCTGGAAGTGGTCGGGGAAGGTGACAGAAACGGCCTGTATGCCGACCTGCAAGAATTTAGGCCGACCTGCAAAATTTTCCCACTTTGATTGCCAGCAGCAAAAGTCCAAGGACCTGGAGGACCACGAAAATTGTCTGGGAGTGGTCGGGGAAGGTGACAGAAACGGCCTGTATGCCGACCTGCAAGAATTTTTGCCGACCTGCAAAATTTCCCCACTTTGATTGCCAGCAGCAAACGTTCAAGGACCTGGAGGACCACGAAAATTGTCTGGAAGTGCTCGGAGGAGGTGACAGCAACGGCCTGTATGCCGACCTGCAAGAATTTTTGCCGACCTGCAAAATTTTCTCACTTTGATCGCCAGCAGCAAAAGTCCAAGGACTTGGGGGACCACAAAAATTGTCTGGAAGTGCCCGGAGAAGGTAACAGCAATGGCCCGTAGGCCAACCTGCAAGAATTTAGGCCGACCTGCAAAATTTTCCCACTTTGATTGCCAGCAGCAAAAGTCCAAGGACCTGGAGGACCACGAAAATTGTCGGGGAAGGTGACAGAAACGGCCTGTATGCCGACCTGCAAGAATTTTTGCCGACCTGCAAAATTTTCCCACTTTGATTGCCAGCAGCAAAAGTCCAAGGACCTGGAGGACCACGAAAATTGTCTGGAAGTGCTCGGAGGAGGTGACAGCAACGGCCTGTATGCCGACCTGCAAGAATTTAGGCCGACCTGCAAAATTTTCCCACTTTGATTGCCAGCAGCAAAAGTCCAAGGACCTGGAGGACCACGAAAATTGTCTGGAAGTGCCCGGAGAAGGTAACAGCAATGGCCCGTAGGCCGACCTGCAAGAATTTAGGCCGACCTGCAAAATTTTCCCACTTTGATTGCCAGCAGCAAAAGTCCAAGGACCTGGAGGACCACGAAAATTGTCTGGAAGTGCTCGGAGGAGGTGACAGCAACGGCCTGTATGCCGACCTGCAAGAATTTAGGCCGACCTGCAAAATTTTCCCACTTTGATTGCCAGCAGCAAAAGTCCAAGGACCTGGAGGACCACGAAAATTGTCTGGAAGTGGTCGGGGAAGGTGACAGAAACGGCCTGTATGCCGACCTGCAAGAATTTTTGCCGACCTGCAAGAATTTCCCACTTTGATTGCCAGCAGCAAAAGTCCAAGGACCTGGAGGACCACGAAAATTGTCTGGAAGTGGTCGGGGAAGGTGACAGAAACGGCCTGTATGCCGACCTGCAAGAATTTAGGCCGACCTGCAAAATTTTCCCACTTTGATTGCCAGCAGCAAAAGTCCAAGGACCTGGAGGACCACGAAAATTGTCTGGGAGTGGTCGGGGAAGGTGACAGAAACGGCCTGTATGCCGACCTGCAAGAATTTTTGCCGACCTGCAAAATTTCCCCACTTTGATTGCCAGCAGCAAACGTTCAAGGACCTGGAGGACCACGAAAATTGTCTGGAAGTGCTCGGAGGAGGTGACAGCAACGGCCTGTATGCCGACCTGCAAGAATTTTTGCCGACCTGCAAAATTTTCTCACTTTGATCGCCAGCAGCAAAAGTCCAAGGACTTGGGGGACCACAAAAATTGTCTGGAAGTGCCCGGAGAAGGTAACAGCAATGGCCCGTAGGCCAACCTGCAAGAATTTAGGCCGACCTGCAAAATTTTCCCACTTTGATTGCCAGCAGCAAAAGTCCAAGGACCTGGAGGACCACGAAAATTGTCTGGGAGTGGTCGGGGAAGGTGACAGAAACGGCCTGTATGCCGACCTGCAAGAATTTTTGCCGACCTGCAAAATTTTCCCACTTTGATTGCCAGCAGCAAACGTTCAAGGACCTGGAGGACCACGAAAATTGTCTGGAAGTGCTCGGAGAAGGTGACAGCAACGGCCTGTATGCCGACCTGCAAGAATTTTTTGCCGACGTAGAAGGCATATGAGTGGGTAGGTATGTGTTCCACAAGGCAAGTGAATGGAGTATAGGTACGATTTCTGCTGATCTGCAAAATCGGCTGACCTGCATTTTAGTGACACCCACTTTTTCCTTCAAAAATTAGCTCAATCTTTTCTCTCACTTTTATTCACAGCATGTCTGCACCTAAAATTGATATTTCGTGGGGCTTACCGCATGTAGAAGTTTGCATTGCGTTTTTCTCAAATTCACGGAATGTGCAAATTTCATTTTGAAAAAATTACAGTCGGGAAACCGAAACCGTGTCAACTCTGGAAATAGACCTGCACGACGCTCAATACAATCTACTTTCGATATCAGTTGAAATTTCCAAAAAAAAGTCGATCCCCGAGCAGGAATAAATTTTTGAGTGGAGTCCTGCTACAAAAGCGAGTCGTGCTGGTCGAAACACCGGCGAGAGCCCCTCCTGAGTGGCAACGGCCAGGAGAAATTTCGAAAATTCATTACGCTCAACTGGAGAATGGTGGAAAACTGCAACTGCGGCCTCAATTTGACTCTTTTGTTGTGTTGCTTCCTGCCAAATCTGGTTCCAATCCATCGGATAGATTTTGAATAATCAATTGGTAAAGTTTTGAACTTTAACATTTTTTATTATTTGACAGATGACAGATAGGGCAATGTTTCCAACTGTTCTGAATACAGTTTTTCAAGGGCTTTCAAATGACATATTGCAAGTTGAGTTCCGTGAGATATAGCTTCTGACATTTGATAATAGTGACAGTTGGGTTTGACAGATGACAGCCAAAAACTAATGGGCTCTTTTCAGGAAACAACCATGTTTGTATACCAAATATCAAGTCGATCCAGTCAACGTTACGGCAGTTATCGTGGAAGATCACAGACAGACACACATACACACACATATACACACACACATACACACACACACACAGACAGACATCATTCTGAAAATGGTCTTAATCGTCTTGGAGGACCTCAAAACGGATATATCCGGTGAAATCTCGAAACTTTTTTTCTGCACGATTACAATACTTTCCCTCCGTGTTCGTGGGTGGGCCGGGAAAGTAAAAAACTGAAAATTGTTGCGAACTTTCAGTCCTATAGGTTTCTCGACTGTTTCTCAACCCAATTCAAGCTGTCTTAATCCTAACAGCATCTACAATAAATGAAGTTCACTAAAAACTCAGCTTGCTGGAAAAATAGTGGCCACAAGTGATACAGTAGGGGAAAAAAAGCGATATTCACAAAAAATGGTAAAATTAAGAAGGAAAGTGCCGTGTGTTCTTTAGGGAATAGGTATACGTGTGATTCTTCAGCTACTACTTCTATGGCCTCTGTAGACACCGAAAGGCTCTGGTACCAATTTCAAAATGGCATCGTTCCCAAATGGCGACCATTTGATTTTGGCAACATGGATTTACACTCAACTTACGCCTATTATTTGCTATTGTCCAAAATTTGCATGTGTGCCAAGCAGTTTTTCCAAAAAGTAAAAAACCTAGAAAATCATTGATTTTTACGATTTCTATTGCCTCAGGTGCTGTATGCTTCCCCGTAAGAGGCATGCCTGACGAATATTTTTCTATTATTCTCGTAATGTATAAAGTTAGCGGAATGCTTTGGTGCCACTTTCAAAATGGCAGCGTACCGATTTGGCGGCCACCTGGATTTTGATAATGCAAAAATTCCAACTCGGTAATCAAAAGAGGTTGAAAGTTACAAGGTAGATCAACAATTCAATGCTTGTTAAGATAAAACAAACCGCATCTCCATTTTTTGAGTCATTCCTGAAAAATCCACTGATTTATTAAAAAATGTCAATTTTTATGCAACTGACCACTAATATCAGAATTTTTCAGGAACGGCTGAAGATATGGAGATGCGATTCAGATTATCTTGACAAGCATTGAATTGTAAATCTACCTTGTTACTTTTATCACTGTAACTCTTTGGTTACCGAGTTGGAATTTTTGCATTATTGAACACCTTACCGAAATCCAGGTGGCCGCCAAATCGGTACGCTGCCATTTTGAAAGTGGCACCACAGCATTTCGCTAACTTCATACATATGAGCATATTACAAAAATATTTGCCAGGCATGCCTCTCACGGGGAAGCACACAGCACCTGAGGCAATAGGAATCGTGAAAATCACTGATTTTCTAGTTTTTTTTCTTTTTTCGGAAAAACTATTTGGCACAAATGCAAATTTCGGACAATAGCATATAGAGAACATCAATCTATACCTGATCAAGAGAAAAATCATTAAAATCGGTTTGAGTCGAGTGAAAATAGGCGTAAGTTGATGTTGAATCCATGTTACCAAAATCAAATGGTCGCCATTTTGAAATTGGTACCAGAGCATTTCGGTGTCTGGCTACAGAGGCCATATAGAAGTAGTAGCTAAAGAATCACACGTATACCTACTCCCTAAAAAAACACACGGCACTTTTCTTCTTAATTTTACGATTTTTCGTGGATATCGCTCTTTTTTTCCCTACTGTATCACTTGTGGCCACTATTTTTCCAGCAAGCTGAGTTTTTAGTGAACTTTATCTATTGTAGATGCTTTCTACAATACAACTTGAATTAGGTTGAGAAACAGTCGAGAAACCTATAGGACTAAAAGTCATCATAATTTTCTTTTTTTTTTTTTTTTAATTCGGGTCAAACAGATTCATATAAATGACAACAGATGAGACTCACCGGATAGAGAATATGAATTTACGTATTTCTGAAAAAAAAAATTCAAATCGTGTGAGAATGAAGCAAGTTAGGTCCGGATAAATGTCACCGGAAACAAATGACCGCAATTTTGAAACAACGCCATTTTGAAAGTGGCACCAAAGCATTTTGGTATCTCCACATATAATAGGACTATAAGAAATAAAAGGCCTCTTGCCCCCTTCACAAAGGAGCCCACGGAATACCGGATGACCCCGGACTATAAATGAACGTTTGTTTCTCAATCAAATACCTTACGCAGTTTCATAACAAAAAAAACGGCTTGATTCTTGCCTGACAAAATGGAATATACGAGTACAGCAGCGAGTACTACAGCAAGCGTGAAGGCAACATTTTTCAAAAAGTAGGTACCTACCTATCAAGTGCAGTGCATTCGACGTGATATCAAGGCCATCGGCAATTACTTCTCTAAGCGTCCACAAACGTCGTTTTGAAAGAGTAAAGATGGAGCTATCTTCTCTTCGAAAATTGCTAATAAAATACGAAATGCCACCGCAACATCCTGCTCTCAGTGCCACGTCTCGATTCTAATCGAATCTCGAAGAAGCAATCGCGCCGTGTAGATTGTTTGCTTCCATTGTGCGGGTATATCCCGCAATCGAACGTCCAACTCTCAAATAAATATACTCGTAATGTTTCTTTCTATTGGCCCGGACCGTAGATCGATAATTGCAAAATTGTGGTAAAAGCATCCGTAATGGTAATGGACTAACGCTGGCTTCCATCAAGACGTAACTGAGTTTACATGAAATTAGGTAGGTAGGTAGGTAGGTGCACTAGGAATTTTTGCGGGTCATTCTAATAGGGTAGTGATCGATTTTTTTTTATTATTATTTTTTAAAGTTCACTTCTTGATAAGTGACGCTATATAGTTGACAGATTTTTTTTCGTAAGTTTTCTTGGTAAAAAAAAATTATGAAAGTTTTCGATCATTTCAAATTTGGCGCGATGACGTCACAATCTTTCATAGGCGGAGAAGCAGGCTTGACAACACTACAGAACTTACTACAAAAAGCACTAGCATCAACCCGTCAACGCTCATAACAGCTGATTGTTATATTGTTAACGCTTTGTGTAACTGTGCGGTGATTCGTGTTGTTTTAGTTGTTTCGCATGAAAATATGGAAAGTTGGTGAAATCTTTCATGATTTATGGATTTTTCAAAACTACATCAGACTTCAAAGGTTATGTTATGCTGGCAAACCACATTTGTATAAAGCTCTTCAACAAGCTGCCGGACTCTGTCACAGACTGTGGTAGACGCACTAAATTCAAGAGTCGAGTCGTCGCCATTCTGTTGGAAAATACAATCTACAGATTACAGGAATTTTTAGTGTGATGTTTTTGTTTGTAAAAAGGTACTTCCGTATCAATGTTATTTATTATTGTGTTGTGTTTTAAAACATAAGATATATATTTATTTATTTATTGTGAATTTTGTTTTTAGACTGACGAAGCCTGTGATATTTTATGTATATATGGATGGTGCAATAAACATGAATATGAATATGAATATGAATATGAATATGAATATGAAACGTCAACGTCAACGTCAACACTGACACACAGGCAACGGAGGTGGGGTCATCCCCACTACTGTCAAAAGATTGAAACGTCACAGCCCGCCTTACAGCTCGGTAGATTTGAAATCGTTCGCAAAAGTAGCCACTTTCAAGGCAGATTTTGAGACACTTGGAACTTTTTTTTTCGAATTTTCACGAAACGCAGTCTTGTTATTAAGGCTCTACATTCGATTAGTATGATGTTTTTTATATTTTTCGATGGTGGTCACTACCCTATTGACTAATGCAATCGCAGAAAGAACCATGCTATTGAAAATTCCCGTGGAAATATTGACTAAAGGGCGAGCTGAAGGGCTGTTAGAGCGTGCCTGTTACGCTTAAACGTGCTTTAAACAAGAGTTGTTGAACAAACAATGGATTACATCAGTTTTTGTTTTATAAAAATAACAGAATACCAGCAACGGTGTATTGCGAGAGACACTCGGAAAGTTCTGTGTAACGTCTTCCTGAGCTGTGTACTCAAGTGCTAGGTCAATAATTCTTCGCCGGACAGTTCTTCGCAAGCCTTGCGCCGGCGCATGCCGCATGGTGGACCGACACATTAAGACGACATAAAGTGACTAACAAGGGCTCCAAATGTTGCTTGAGACACAAAGAGGTCCTGTGAGAGCCGGCTGACACATGAAAACAAAAAGGGGCTAAGGAGAGGCTGTCCCATATAATTTTTCTCGGAGTTCTGTCAAACGCCTTCTCCAGATCCTAAAACGTCAGACATAGGGGAGGTGCGCCTAAGAGTACGCACCTAATTTTCCACTTGCCATAAAACAATTAGTTTCAATCTAAATCATTCAATTTTTTTGCATGGCATACATTGTCTATTCTACTGCTAATTAATGTGAAGAAACCGTGATTATCGCTTTTACAAAAAAAGATATATGGGACTAAGTGAAAAATTGTAAATGCGTACTCTTGGAGACGCATGTGCCCAAGAGTACGCATGTGGTGGTTTTAAAAGTACGCATCTATCATACAGCACAGGAACAATTTAACAAAGAGAACATTCAAAAATATGAGCACGAGAAAAATATAAAACACAAACAATAATATTAGCAAGTGTCACAGACAAAAATTCTTCACCCTAAGTATTAAGTTAAAGGTAATCCCAATCAGTAGAAGTGATCTTAAGGGTACGCAGGTAAAAAAAAGTATTATCAATTTCACGGCTTTCTTTGTCAGCGAAAGCTATGAAAATTGACATTCACATTGGGGAAGCACTGGAAATGTCAATTTCAGTAGCTCACTCTAATTAAAAAGGTCTTGGAATTGATCGTAGACATGCGTACTCTTTGGGGGCGTACTCCTTGGTTCCACGTCATGTTCTGTATTTTGTTGAAAACAAAAAGTTCATGAAACGTTTCAGCCCATTCTGTATATATTTTTGCACAGCCTAATTACCTACCTTGATGATGCGAAAGTGAATTTATCACATTCTCTCACCAACAAAATGAAATAACTTGCTTCGTAAACTCCCACTGTTAGAAAAATTCCATGAAAATCAAATAAGTTGCTACTATTTCTACGGCAAAATTCGACAGGATGCAAACTTTCTGATTTCTCAACCTCATCTAGAGGAGCTCTCAGCTGACACCGAACATTTTGTTCTGAGCCGACTGCAACATCTTTAAACTTCGACTGCGTACTCTTGGGGAACGCGTACTCTTAGGCGCTCCTCCCCTACTTCTCTGCTCTTTCCTGTTTTTCGATCAGCTGCTTTATGGTTCCGAATGCCCTGAATCCACTTCGTGTTTCTTCCATTTGTGGTTCAATTTCAGTTCTAGGTCTCTCTTCTGGCATTCTTTCGTACATTTTTGCCACGACATGACACTTATCATCAGCGTTATCCTTCCGTCTGTAATTCCCGCAGTCTTTTGCGTCGCCCTTCTTGTGTATCGGTATGATGATTCGTGATCTCTAATCTTCTGGTACTTGCTTTTGTTTCCACGCCATATTGAATATCTTCAACAGTATTTTTACGTCATTTTTACCTAAATTCTTAGTCATTTCCGGTGTAATCTGATCATGTTCCGCTGCTTCTCCTCTTTTTATCTTCTTTATAACTTGCATCAACTTTTCTTTCTGAATTTCATCTTCTTGATCTTGGTCTGTTGAGCTGTCTTCTCTTTTTTCTTAATTTTTTTTCCGGATTCAGCATCTCTAGGAAGTACTCCCTTCATATATTGTGCACCTACTTTTTGGGTAGTATCAATAAAAAAATAAGCATAGGCATTTGCTTAGATTTTTGAGGAGTTGCAACACATTGAAAATTTTTCTAGTTGATTTCAGCTTAGATATGCCTAGTTTCAGCGATTCCACCTAGTTTTCTAGTTATTATGACTGCATTTCGATTATAGTCCAAGATGCGACCGGTAGCTGGACTAGATTTGAATATTTTGTTCTAGTTGAGATAAAGTGGCTAGATATCCAGTTGAATTCAAACGATCAGGTCATTTACTTTTGCTAACAAATTAGATTACAATCGATTTGGCTAGATAACAGTATAGTTTTGAAGGGATTCCAGTTGATGCTGCATCTGCGCACAAAGTGAGACATATAGAAGGTAAGTCGATTTCATTGTTCACGTGGCACAGTTCACACTCCATTTTGTCCATGTTTTTGGTATTTCGGCTAACTTTGTTGCGATATCAATGTTTGGTGAAAATATCTCATTAAACCAGTGTTCCTACTCCCAATAATTATTACTGTACGTGTTACTTCAGTGATATCCATGTTTGAAAGAAACAAACGGACAACGGGCAATACAGCTGATCAGATATTCCTTTGCATGTAAGTATTTAGTGACAGAACTTCTATAGACCTTTTTATAAGTTAATTTTTCAGGCGCTTTGGTTCAGCGCTGGATACTCTAAGGATTGCATACCTGCCCAGACAAGACCAACAAAGGTGGAGAGTTCTAAATCGCAGATTCACGTTACCCACGACTTTCGGATTTTGACGAAAAAATGGTATGTGACACACATCCTAATCATATTATTGGCACTTGAATAATTCTGATATAGATTGAGGTAGATTTTGAACACCTAGACATTCCTAGAGCTATTGATTTTGAACTCTGCATATTACTTCATTGATTGAATAGTTTGGAAAAGTTAATGCATAGCTATTTTAATTTCAGAACATTTACGAACAGCTTGTTGCCAGTTGCTGCCAAATGGACAGCCGAACATCGACAGGAATATGTTATAGTTATCATAGCTAAGTACTTTATATTACCTATAAAATTATTCAGGGATCTGATACTACGTAAATCTATGTATTCGGTTTTATTTCTCATCCTTTTTCCTTGGGGTTAACCTAGAAAATGTAGTAACGGGGTAACTAGATTCCCTGAATCTCCACTAGATCTCATTCAGAACAACTAGAAAAGATCAGCTGGAGCTTTATGGATGAACTAGATTTTCTAGAGAAATTCTACGTATTTTCAGTTCGAATAACTAGGTGCTCTTTTAAAACACTCCACTAGATATCTAGTTTGAAATTTTGAACTAAATTTCCAACTGGAAAATCTAGGAGTTCCACTTTAGTTAGTTTTTGAATGAAATCCAGTTGAAAAAGTTCAAGTGTGTAAGCAGACTTTTCCTAGAAACGCCTATGAAATCTTATTTATTATTAACACTACCTATTATCTGTTCTCAGGCTCTTCAAAACCCTCCCGTGTTTGCGTGTTAGATCAGTTTTTCTTTCGGAGTGAGGTTCCTGTTCCAGAATTTTCCAAAGCCCTTGTAAATATTCGAAAAATGATGGCGTTTTAAATGTTTCGTCTTCCTCGGTTTCCGTTTCTCCCGCGTCTTCGCTAAACTGAATGTTTATGTTCCCACTTCCATATCTCTGTGTTAGTCGACGGTAATTTTTGTGGAGGGGAATGTTGAACACTTCCTTTCCTCTGGAAAACTCCTTTTTCCTTCTCAATTTCCTTTTTCTTTGCTTGGTCGTCCGGTGCACCAGTAGTAGTGCTGCTTTCTTCGGCCTGGCCTGCCACCAAGGAAGCTGAACGGTCGCTGGATGACCGTCGAGAGGAGCTCGCTCGCCCACTTCATGTCTCGACGGGTAGGTACTGGGGATCCGAGCCCCTGCACCGTAATCGGGGGCCCGTCTCTCGACGAGGTTTCTTGGTGCTTACTTCTTTCCATGTCGCGGTGTCCTACTTTGCACTTTTGACCTTCTGCCAGATATGGATGTCATTATTTGTCTCGCCGATTCGTCGCCAGGGGGGATGTCCGCTCCCGGTGCGGCGCGGCGGTCCCTGTCCCACCAAGAGTTGTGCTGTTTTTTGGCTTTCGCTGATCTTCCTCGACCTGTCCGGCATGGGGGACCCTGCCAGGGGCTTCTTAGTTCAGCCCCCGCCGGCTCAGCTCTCGAAATTATCACAGCTACTTGAGCTCCTCCACCAACGTCAAGGTCTTACAGCTAGAAGAGAGAATCCTGTTGCTGCCGCCAAGCGATAGGTACACTCGCGTCTTACATTCGAAAATATTCCAGGTTTCTTCCGGAAATGCGTCGAAGTTTCTCGTTGCTTCCATTTCGTTTTGGTTTCCATCATCGGTTGCTAGTATTCGCGAGAGATCCAAAACTCTGTTAAGTATTGGCTTCACGATTCGCGAATATTCCGGTAAGCTCTGGATGCACGGCTCCTCCACCAATTGCGCAGGTGTGTGTCTTATTCACGCGTACCGGTCTCCAGCGAGTTTTGTGGCACTATGCATAATCGAAATAATCAAAATGGCAGAGCGTTCAGATCAAGTTCCTGTGATAACAGACAGACTGCCGGACAAAGCGGTTGAAATGTAGCGATCTAACCAGGTGGAAAATGCGCTAGAGATATCCTTGGCTCCAGGCCGGTTCTCTGTTAAGGCAGTGCATTTGCATTTTATCAATTGCATGAATAAATACAGAATGGTTGCATCTTTTTGTCCATCGGCCATCCACGTATAAGCTTCTAAATTTTGTTGTGTACAGTCATTTTACAGTCGCAGGTACCTGGTGAAATTCATTTTGTAACAGAAAATTGCAAGCTCAATTGAATGCATGAACCGTGGAAATGCAACAATTTTGAACTGATTTATGCTTAGATTTATGCAATGCAAATGAATTGCCTCATCTGAATAACTTTTTTTTGCACTTACATTCATTGGTAGGTACGATTCCTGCCAAATAGGTAATATTACGACAGAACTTTTTGTTCTACATCATTCGTAGGTATGAATGTTTTATTTTACAGAAATGTATCTACAAGCATACAGTTACAGTGGTTGATAATAATTAAACTTCAATCGGAAAGCTTTCACGATAGGTATCTAGTACTTACCGGTATGTCTTCCGGCCGAGAGCAACTGTTTAGACTCTCGGTTACACGGCGCCTAATTACGGAATAATTGCCCCCGACAATTTAACGCCGGCTTAGTTTCAATCAATAAGGAGTCGTCGTCGAGAGCTAGATGTTATCGTTACACTCGGGTTGGTATTAACCTCACCTAAAACACGTCTCCTTACTTAACGTATATTTCTGTGTAAACAACAATGATACTAATTTTCATATTTCGTTTGGCGTTTCCCAATGTACTAAAACACGTACCTAGAGAAATTGTTGTGATGGTCTTGAGTCACAACGCTTAAAAAATTCGGATAGCGCACTCCTGATCCCTCTCTGTTCGGCACGCCGCTGCTCTCAGTGGCCTGTACATTGTACAGGCCACTGAGAACAAATAATAATAAGTAATACTTGTACAGTGTACAAGTATTACTTATTATTATTTGTTTGTGGAAAATACAATTTTCGAAAAGGGTAGAAGGGGGGAAAGGGGGCAAAACTGGTTAGGCACAATGTCCAAAAATGATCGTTATATGGTGTGAAAAGCAATCTTGAAAAATAATGACATTTTCCTAGAAAGTGCAAAGTTGTGGTGAAAAATTGACATTGGCATCCCTATCACTGTGACCTTTGACCATTACTTATAAGAATATTTTCATAATGCCCACGTGTGAATAGTGGGAGCCCCATCAAGCTCATATACATAATATGTATTGAACTTCCTCAAGACGAGTCGTTTATTCCATTAATTATGCAAACAAGTTAAGCATACACGAGTCTTATAGCTTACGCAAAGTGGCTATACTGAAGCCAGAAGCACACTCACTAGGATTATGATTGATAGTGGGGTCGGTACGCTTTTGGATACTGCACTTTTGAGTAGAGTTATGAAACTTGGCACATAGTTTCTTGGGGCCATAGAAAGAAATTTCGTCCGATGTTCCAAAAAAAAACTTTCGACGGAATCCGTTATATAGGCCCCTTTTTCCAAAATGGCGACCAAAATTTGAAAACTGGTGATTGGTCGTACAGTGGCGCGCAAAGTATCAATTCCTATCATTTTGACCTTGACCAGTTGATTTAAGCCACCCCTGACTTGATCCTTCTGATATTTTGGCCATTTGGGCCTTTTTTCTAAAATGGCAGCCAAACTTTGGAACAGTGCCGTAACTAGGCTTGTTGGCGCCTGTGGCAATGTAGAAATTGTGCGCCCCCAAGGAAAAACATCCCAAGGGGCCAGGCCTTGCTAGAGCGCCACAGGCGAAAATTTTCCCAGATAATAATAAAAATGCTAATAATTATCTTAAATTTGATCTGGAAGCTTCCATTTCCTCCCCCTCTAGATTTTTGGTCACAATGCGAACACAATTATCTATAAAAAAAATTCAAAGTGGCGAATACGATGACAATCATATTTTCAAAATTTTCCACTTGATCTTTCATACAAAAAAAGGTGAAATCAATAACAACTCATTCGGCTCCTAGAAGAAAATTTCAAACTCCCGGCCGTCCATTCTTTTGCACTCGAGCTTCCCAACCCAGAAATGAAAAACATTGGACAAATTGATAATCTTTCCACACAAAAAAGTCGTCAACAAGAAGTAACAAAATACCTAGTAGTAGCTATATAGGATGACAAAGATAAAAATTGAACAACAAAACAAAACTTGTCAACTTCAAGTTTGACAAAATAAAGTGGTCAACAAAATAAGTGTCTATGTCGATATTTGTATAGTTTTTCAAAACTTGACAGCTTTGGAATCTTTCGCGCGATTTTGGATCTGTTCAAACTGGTGGATAGCCTCATTCTTTGGCTATCGGATCCAAGTTTTGCGGATATTGAGAAAGCCCAATAAAATTTCTACAGGGTGTCAAATAAAGCAATGCAAAAGTTTTGAAAGTTTCGCTAACCCCCATTTTGCCAAGAAATTTTTTTTGTGGATACCAACACCAAAAATATGAAGAATGATGTATTCTCTCGAAAAGGTTTTCGATTCATCCCCCTATTTCTGTTTAAAAAAAAGTTATGCCATTTTTTCCTCAATCTACACTTTTTGACAATTAACGTTACAACTGGCCATATTATCGAGGCAAATTTGACAACAATTGATACTTTCACTTGAAAAACTGTCCCATGAAAAACATTTTCTTTACTCACCCCTAAAATGATTATCTACGGTCAGTGCCTAAAGCCCCTGCGGACCGAGTAAGAATGTAGCCTGCTGGAGCTGGAGATGGAATAGCACTGTATCACATCAGATTTACAACATTAACCATATGAAACCCTCTGATAATGTTTGTTAAGGGTTGTTTTAAAAAAATTGAAAATTGATAACTTGAGAACGAGAAGACCTAGAGGCTACTTTTTTATTTGACGTTCAATCGCATACGGTGACGCATTTTGCAACAAAGTGGGGGTGTGATTCATAGCTACCCTTACTTAAGGGATGGAAATGTTTTTGTTCAAGTGTTTGGTATCATTTCTTATGGTTTCGTCTGTTCTGAATGCAATTTTGGCAATTAAAATTGATTTTGAACAAATGTTACCATTTGAAAGAAAGAATCAAGTTCATAACTTCGGATGGAGTTTTTCTTTATTGTGACAAAATGTTTACAATTGAAAACAATGTTTCCATAAAATCGATAGAGTTGTACTATCAGTAGCGAAAAAAATTGGTACAGCCCAGTTTTAACTTTCAGTTGCTTTCAAACTCGGCGCGGTCAAAGACAGCAAAAATTTTGTAGACAAGACTTCCACTGATTTCCACGTAACTTCTACTGACTTCCATGTGATTTCCATTGACCGCCACCATTGTGTACACCAGACTTCCACTGCGGTTTACCTATAGAGCAAGCGTAGCCGGAACTATGGACTTGATTTCAAGTTGATTTCAACTCGCTTGTCTTCGTGTCTCGGAGGACACGTAAAGCACTCGTTCTTCCTCGGTTAGTGCGCCACGTCACTAGTCACCTCAAACCAAGTAAAAGTGTAACTAGGAACTGCCTTCGGGTCTCTCCGCAAAATACTCTTCGGCTGCGACTAAAAAAGGAAACACCGTTAGACACGAGGGATATGAAAATATCCTTGAATCACTCACATAAGTTCATCTTCATCAGTATTTGGTGGGACCTCCTCTAGCTCTAATGAGAGCCGCAACCCTTCGAGGCATACTCTCCACCAGGTTTCGCAAAAACTCCTGAGGAATAGCATCCCATTCAACCTGAATCGCATCCGCCAAGTCATCAAAATTTTCAATTTGTCCTTCCCTTTCTTTCATATTTCTCTTCATTCTACTCCATACATGCTCAATCACATTCATATCAGGAGACAAGGGTGGCCAATCCATTCGCTCAATATTGTGATCCCTCAAAAATTCGGTGACAATACGTGCAGGATGTGGTCTCGCGTTGTCGTCAACCAGAATGAATCCATCACCGAAGTTTTGCGCGTAGGGGACCACAATATCCCTAATACACAAATCTCGATATCTCTCTCCATTCATGCTCTGTCCTCTTAACACCACCAACTCACTCTTTCCTGTCATCGTGATTCCACCCCAAACAGTCACTCCTCCACCTCCAAACGCCACTCTCGCCTCCATGTGCTCTTCCAAAAATCTTTCATTTCTTCTTCTCCACACCAAAACACGCCCATCCGAATGGAACAAATTGAACTTACTTTCATCCGTAAACAAACATCTACCCCATTCAGCTATTCCCCAGTTCTGGTGGTCCCTAGCCCATTGGAGACGCACGGCGCGATGACGTCGGTTCATTAAAGGGCATGAGGCTCTTCTTCTCGCTCTTAGCCCAGAGTCGTGCAATCTTCGTCTGACAGTTTGGTTTGACAGCTGGATCCCCGTCGTGGCCCTCAACACGTTGTTAATGGCACTTGCAGTAGTGGTCGGTTTTCTCTGGATCGCCCTTCGAACAAAGCGATCCTGCGCAGCGGTTGTTTTCCGAGTTCTTCCTCCACGACGGTAATTAATGTCTCCAGCTGCCAGACGTCGAATTGCACGACTTATGGACCTAGAGGAGGTCCTAAAAAGTGCCGCAATGTTGTCGATGGTGTCGCTTCTCTCTCGCATTCGTGCCACGATGGCTAATTCAGCCGGACTTAAACGCGGCATTTTACAAATTACTCTGCTCACAATAGCGGAAGAAAAAGGTTTGGTTTTTAAGGTAACATAAGTAAAACGATAAGTTCTTCAGCTAAAAAGACACATACACAAATGAAAAACCAATCGAACGAGTTTCACCCGAATAGGAGATAATGTTGAATAAAAACAATTTTCAATACCAAAATTGAATTCAGAAGAGACGAAACCATAAGAAATGAAACCACACACTCCTACAAAAACATTTCCGTCCCTTAAGTAAGGGTTGCTAAGAAGGACACCCCCACTACGTTGCAAAATGTGTCACCGTATGCGATTGAACATGAAATAAAAATTTTGTCTCTAGGTCTTTTTCTTCTCAAGTTATCAATTACCAATTTTTTGAAAACAACCCCTAACAAACAATATCAAAGGGGGTTTGATATGGTTGATGTGGTAAATCTGTTGTGACACAGTACTATCCCATCCTGATGCCCGCTCCAGCAGGCTACATTCTAAGTCGGTCCGCAGGGGCTTAAGGCACTGACCGTAGATAATCATTTTAGGGGTGAGTAAAGAAAATGTTTTTCATGGGACAGTTTTTCAAGTGAAAGTATCAATTGTTGTCAAATTTGCCTCGATAATATGGCCAGTTGTAACGTTAATTGTCGAAAAGTGTAGATTGAGGAAAAAATGGCATAACTTTTTTTTAAACAGTGTGGCATTTTAAATTTCCCACATTCTCCACGAAGTGTACAACTTCAGGTCAGATTCGCAAACCTGGATGCGTGGCGGGGATTGACCGAGTTGGCCTGTCGGGTGGGGAAGATCTGAGAGTTGACTCTGGGTGCCGCGGTCGAAGCGAACACAAGTTGGCAACAACAATTAAATTTTAACTTTTCGCCGCAGGCAATTATTTAAGTTTAAGTTTTACCCTTTTGTGAAAAAAGGCAAGTTCTCTCAGTTCTCTCTCTGCTCGGGGGCGACTTTGGTTAATCTTCCGTTTCACCGTTTCAGGGTTTTTTTTGCCGGGATGGTATTACGAACCACCTAAAAAGTGGTGAAGAAAGTGGTTTTTTTTGGACCCGGCCGAAACCAACGAATTCCATATGCAAGTTTCCTTTCTTCTTCTCTCTTCGTCTTTCAACGAGCAAGATTTGAGCATAAAGCCTTCGGCACAGCCATCGTCTCGTCAGCAGAAAACTTCCACCACAGCTGCCAATCTCTTCCCCTAAGGACTCCGTCCAGGAGAGAGCTGCGCTGCCACCATAAGGAACAAGGCCAGGCCAGAACCTTTATTTCTTCTTTCTTAATTACCTTTTTAAAATCAATTATTTGCCTCACTCTTCAAGTTTAACTATTTGCTTATTACCTTAATTTCTTTATCTTTTTGTTATGATTGAATTGACTGTTTTGAATATGATTGATTGATTTTAGTAAGAACAAGTTTTTCCACCTATCTTCCCCTTTTTTGAGTGCACTCACAACGGGATTAATTAATTTAAAACCGCGTCGCGATTCTCTATATAAAAATTTGAATACTTACCGTCTCTCGCAATATTCCTTTAATTTCAATCAATTCTATTTTCTCCGTTTGTTTCATTTAAATTATCAAGTAATATTCTCGAATTTATCAACTATTGTTTATTCTACGTCTGAAGTATTATCCACACCAAGTTCTGAATAAAACTGACCATTCTTCCAAAAATTCATTTATTGTTCTCCACTTAATTATTTGAAAGTTCTCTCTCCTTTTAATTTTAAAACAACCGTTTGCCTTTAGTGATTCAGGCATAAGTGCAACTAAACAGGTAGAGATAAAAATTAATTTCGAATCACTTGGCGCCCGTCAACATCGAAATTTCAGGAAACGTCTAAAACCACCCGCGACCCACGCTCTCCAAATACTCGAGCGCCGTTCGCTCCGACGAAAGTTGGGTTATAACAGAAATAGGGGGATGAATCGAAAACCTTTTTGAGAGAATACATCATTCTTCATATTTTTGGTGTTGGTATCCACAAAAAAAATTTCTTGGCAAAATGGGGGTTAGCGAAACTTTCAAAACTTTTGCATTGCTTTATTTGACACCCTGTAGAAATTTTATTGGGCTTTCTCAATATCCGCAAAACTTGGATCCGATAGCCAAAGAATGAGGCTATCCACCAGTTCAAACAGATCCAAAATCGCGCAAAAGATTCCAAAGCTGTCAAGTTTTGAAAAACTATACAAATATCGACATAGACACTTATTTTGTTGACCACTTTATTTAGAATCAAAAGGGAAGAAGCTGCACGTTGCTACCCTATTTCAAATACCCAAGTAAGTAAGTGAAAATAATTTTTTGACAAAAAAATGGGAAATAAAAAAACCTTCAAACTTCAACCATCAAGCTGAACTTCATCATTCATCGATACTTTTCGTGCTAAAATGGTATAAACGGGATATGATGCGTAGAATTACGACTTAATCGGATCATTTTTGCGGTTGTGGTGCGAATTCCAGGTAGGAACTGCAATTCAAAGTGACTCAAACCATCCAAAGACCTGGAAAACCATGAAGCACACGCAAGAAATTCCGAGAAAATTGACTGGTGAGTTCTTATGTTCTTGGGACTTACTGAACCAAAAATCAGCTTTGAGCGAATTTGTTCCCGGTAGAAACCTATACGTTCACTGGGCATTTTGTTAATCTTCGTTGGCCGACAGAAGAGCGCAAATACGACTTGACAAGCTTCAGTTTAGGTACTGAACGAGAGGTGAATTTTTTTGCAGAATATAGAGAGACCTCCATCTCAGACTGATTCGGCGCTCTTGTATTCATTTGGTGCAAAGTGTAAGTAAATATATGCGGTAATAGTCAGGTCACTCGGTCAGTCAGAAACTTGAAACGCACCTCGACCGATCGGCGCTGGCGGAGGGCGCTGAGCGCCGAGCGCGAGCGCTGCCTCATCCTCAGCATGCTACTTCCTGCAGCGTTGTGCTCCTCAATTTTATCCGTTTTATGGCTGTTTTGAATCATGTCATGAAAAGGTGGTAGAAAAAGCCGCTTCTGATTTTCTTATTCATCAAGTTAATGAAGCTGTAGGTAGGAGTAGATATAGGTTCAATTTGGAATAAAAATTGAAAGAAATTAGTAATAGGTATTACACAAGCTGAATTTTGCGCCCCTGAAATTTTTGCGCCTGTGGCAAATGCCACCTTCGCCACGCCCTAGTTACGGCACTGCTTTGGAAGTTAGCATTTGGTCGTATAGTGGCCTGCAAGGTATCAATTCTTGACATTTCGACCATGACAAGTCGATCAAAGCCTACCCCGACTCCATCCAACCTAAATTTTGGCCTCAATACTCAATTATAGTGCTGATACTGAAATTTATTTTTCAATTTTCAGAAGGGTTGTGGAAAACCACTTTCTGTGTGTCCAACATGTGAGTAATCCGGCGAGCAGAATCACTACATTTTTCCAAAGAAATAAACGGCTCCCGACCCCACTAGCATAACCTATTTCACGCATGTATAAAACTGTCAAAACCATAAAAAATGTCGAAAGTACATACATATCAACTGCAAGTCGTTTCAGAATTTGTATTTGTGCTAAAAGATAAGTCAGGTTACATATTACGTTACCAGAAATAACAGTGATTTAGGAATTTGCGCTCTATCGCGTGTTTTGCTGTTTCTCAGGGGTGTTTGGAGATTAGACTTTCTCTCTGCCTCTCAGACATCGGTTGCTTTTCATCATTGTAGAAGAAATATTGCATGCTGATTAGGAATGAATTCTTGCAAGGTTTGATTTTCTGCATGAGAGAGCTTCCCACCGATGTACGCCTCACCTACATTCTTCTTTACTTCTTTTTTTTTTTCACTCAGGATTAGGCGCATCAATATCAAGATAATTAGCGCCGGATCGGTTTAAGAAAAATAGATGTAGATCCTAAATTTGATGATAAATTCCAATTGTTTTCAAAAAAGTAATTGCTATGTCGGCATTAGAAGAGCTCAGGACAGAAGGGAGATTTTCAGGTAGGCCAGCTGTGACTCGCTCTTCCTGAAATTGTGGGCAGTCTATTAGGATATGCCGGATTGAGTTGATAGTGTTACACCGATTACACTGTTCAGCTGGTAGTTTTTTGAAGATATGGGAGTGTGTTAGGAAACAGTGCCCTATCCTAAGTCTCGAAAGGATTATGTTCTCTCTTCTTGATTTTCTGAGCGGCCAAGGACCAATAGATGCAGAGATCTCACGCAGTTTGTTGCCAGTGGTTTGTACCCAAAGATCTTTGAATCGAGGTAGAAAGAGACTTTGTATATTGGATTTGATATCTGACAGGATTGTAAGTTCGTAGAGTGTGTCGTTTATTTGTGCCCTCTTTGCTTCCTCATCAGCTTTCTCGTTCCCAGTTATGCCTATGTGAGACGGCACCCAAATGAAAACAACTGTATTGCCGGCTAGTTCAAGATTATTAACCTTCTCCTGGATTTCTCGTGACAGCGGGTTCAATGAGTTATACTGGGATAAACTCCCAAGCGAACTCAAGAAATCCGTGAGAATCAGAAATTTTGTTTTGGTCTGGTTTTCAAGATATTTTACCGCTTGTAGTATCGCAAAAAGTTCAGCTGTGTGGATGAAGCAGGTGTTTGAGATCTTATATGTCCGAGTGGTATTGTTATGTACAAAAGCTGCGCCGATTTTGTCTTCAGATTTTGCAGCGTCTGTGTAAATTTGGTCATGTTCGGGTGAATTGTGGATTATTTCACGAAGGATTTCTTTGTATATATCTCTAGGGGTGTTTTCTTTATTATATTTAGTTAATGCTAAGTTAATCTCAGGGGGTGTTAAAGACCATGGGGGATTTTTGAATGAAGGTTACAAGTTGGTTTGGCAATTGAAGTGAGATTAATTTCATTCAAAGCTGCTTTCTGTCTTTGGTCTATAATAGGAGGGGCGTATCTTGATCGAGGGGCTGTTGGTAATGGTGGAAAAATGTAATCGTGTGTTGGGTGGTCGACGCTATTAACCAAATTTGTACAATACTTAACCATCAGTTTTTTCCGTCTTAGGCTCAGGGGGGGTTCGCCAACATAACATAAAAGGCTGATGGAGGGGCAGGATCTAAAGGCTCCTGAAGCAAGGCGGATGGCGGTATTTTGGATGGGGTCAAGCATTTGTAAGAGGTTTGGTTTTGCTGAAGAGTAAGCGACGCTACCATAATCCAGTTTTGATCGAATGAGTGCTTTGTACAGTTTCAACATGGTTTCTTGATCGGCTCCCCAATCAAAATTACATGAAGTTTTTAAGATTTTCATTTTGTTGTAGCAGTCATCCTTCAATTTTTTGAGGTGAGGCAACCAAGTAAGTTTGCTATTAAATGTTAGACCCAAAAATCTGATTTCCTCAACAGTTTCGATATTGGAGTCATAGAGTTTGAAGATTGGGGGTTGTGAGTTCTTCTTATGGAGTCGACTGAAAAAGATACACTTCGTTTTTTGCGGTGAGAAAGTGAAACCTGTGTTTGATGACCATTCCTCTAGTTTTGTTATCGAGTTTTGTAGTAATCTTTTTGCAATCGTTCTATTTTTTCCTCGATAGTAGATGGCGAGATCATCCACATACAACGACGTTTTGATATGGGGAGAAATAGCCTCGGTGATTTTATTTATTGCAATCATAAAAAGAGTGACACTCAAAACTTCACCTTAAGGGACACCATTCATTTGCTCTACTTCAAGGGAAATGTAGTTGTTATGTTTTACTCTGAAAGTTCTATCTTTTAGGAAGTTTACTATGAAACACAGCATGTTCCCATCGATCTCAAACTCTTTTAGAGATTTTAGTATATTAAACTTCCAGGCAGTATCATATGCTTTTTGAAGGTCAAAGAATATAGCTGTCACTTGTTCTTTTGCATTAAATGCAGGAGAGATTTCAGATTCAAAAGCAACTAATTGATCGGTGGTGGATCTCCCTTTTCGAAAGCCGCATTGGTTGTTATTGATCAATTTTTTTTCTTCAAGGTACCACATCAAACGTCTATTAACCATTGCCTCCATAACTTTACATAGACAATTTGTCAACGAGATTGGGCGATAGCTAGAGGGATCGGTACGAATTCTGTTGGGTTTCAAGATTGGTATAACGTAAGCCTCTCTCCATTTTGTTGGAAAAACATTTTCTTGCCAAATGTGGTTATACAGGGAAAAAATATAGTTTGATGTTTCTTGGGGGAGGTTTCGTATCATTTCATATGAGATACCGTCAGGCCCTGGTGTTTTACTTTCCCGGCCCGTCCAAGGGAAAGTTATTACTTTCCCGGCCCCCCCCCACGAACTCGAAGGGAAAGTATTGTAATCGTGCAGAAAAAAAGTTTTGGGATTACGCCGGATATATCCATTTTGAGGTTTTTCAAGACGATTGAGACAATTTCCAGAATGATGTCTGTCCGTGAGTGTGTATGTCTGTGATCTTCCACGATAACTGCCGAACCGTTGATCCGATCGATTTGAAATTTGGTATGCAGACGTGGTTTCACCCTGGAATGACCGGATTAGTTTTTGGCTGTCATCTGTCAAACAGAAGTGTCACTATCAAAAAATGACAGAAGCTGAATCCCACGGAATTTGACTTTTGATATGTCATTTGAAAGCCCTTAAAAAACTGTATTCAGAACAGCTAAAAGTATTTCCCTATCTGTTATCTGTCAAATTATAAAAAATGTCAAAGTCTGAAACTTTGCCATTTAATTATTCAAAATCTATACAACAGATTTGAACCAAACTTAGCAGGAAGCAACATCACCAAAGAATCAAACTAATGCTGAAGTTGGAGTTTCTCATCATTCACCAGACGAGCGCTATGAATTTTCAAAGTTTGGCCTGGCCGAATTCAGCCGGGCTTGCCTGTTGCTCGACTTTTGGCCTATTCAATTTTCTTAGCAACCTAACCAGTACGTTTTTGTTACATTGACGTATCCATCGTGATCCCTGGTATCTATGTCAAAGTGACAGAATGATTATGAATGCAGGCAGATCTCGGTCTGTGTCTCGGGGTTTTCTTTTATCGTTTAAGACAACAGTGCGCTCCGATCCTTTGTGTCGTCAAGTATCGTTTTGGGGGGCTCCGTGAACCCCCTTGTGTTTTCTGTAGCTTTAGCAACTCCAGTATGATGCCCATCCCGTTTTGGCGTACCTATACCTACGTTCAATCTCTAATGTGTCCAGTTCCCTTGTATGATTCGGTACCAGGGCCCCATGTTTTCTTACTGCCGTTCAAAGCCCTGATGGGGCCCCCACTAACTTGTGACTATCACATTTTGCCATTTCAGGCCAAGCGACGCCGTTGTGTCTTCTTGGGTTGGTTGAAGACCTATGGCTCCCTGGTGTCTACGAGTGTCTCTTGGAGTCCCACTGAGCCCCCCTCTCGTCTTTTCACTCTTCGGAACTATTGTGCCGTCAGGTGTATTCCGGACCTGCCCTTTTTAAGGGCTCGAAGCCTCATTCCACATGTCGTTTGGGGCCCTGATGTGCAAATAATAAGAACTCCCGCCAGGTATTCTACCCGTGAACCGATTTTCACCCAATATTTTTTAAACAATCGGTAATTGGTTCTTGGATATTCTCCAACCATTTTTCGTCCAATCTTCTGAATTATTTTGGTTGAAAAACAACCTTCTCTCTATGGAACTAAATGTTCTGATGGATGAGGTTCTACAGCGCCTTGAACCTTGAACCGCAGTGCTTTATTGTGATGTGTGTATCCGAGTTAGTTTTCCTGGATGGTCGCTGGACTTAATCGATTTTTTCTTCAGTTTCACAATCATTTGATATGTAATCGTGCAGATTGAACTGTTCTGCCAACAACTGTCCAACATTAGGTTTGTTCGCGTCGCATGAACCTTTGGCACCCAAAAGTTCATATGAACCTTGAAGTACATGTACGAGGTGTAGTTGGTGCAGATTAAAACACCAAATCGACGCGAACGGTTTAGTGCAATAAATCTTGTAGCGCCAGATTTGATAGTTGATAGCTGACAGTGTTGACACTTTCCGAATTCTGAGTGATAGCTTCAGAATTCATTTGTAAAATGTCGAGCAAAGCCAAGAGCTGTGCCAAGAGCAAAGCAATCGCCAAGCAGAACCGAAACGCTCTTATGATGATGTTTGGACTGATTACACATAACATAGGGTGCTTTCCACCTAGACGGTACAAATACCACCAGACGGCACATGTTCCATGGTGTGGCACAAAATTTCAAGTGATCCAATGAACGGCGCAGAACCGAGTAGGAACACGAAGATGGAAAGCACCGTTTGGCACCCGCACATGCGTAAATGGCAGGTGTACCGAACTTTGGGCTAGGTGGAAAGCACGCATAGCTTCTTCCGACGAGGACGATGACAGAGAAACGGACATTTTCAATTTTATATTTCAACACCATGAAGAAGGCAAGTAAAAATTATGTAGAACAAGTCTCTCCACTTCCTGGTGGATCTTTCTTCTTTGATCGCCAAAATATACGAGGTCTCCTTCTTCAGAAACTTTCCACAAGTCCATCGTACAGACAGAAGCTAACGTCAAATCAGGCGCTAAATCATCCAAATGTCATAAATGGCAAACTTTCTGGGTTCTGCACTTTTGGCACCACCCTCCGACTGGGTGTAGAAGGTGCAGCACTTTTTTCTGGCACTGAGAACTTTTTCGGCGACGCGAACACCACCGAACTGTACTTTTTCTGCGACGCGAACGGTAAAGTGCACTTAGGGCAGAAAAGTGCAGAAGGTTCATGCGACGCGAACAAACCTAACGATTGCAGAATGCCCTTGCTCGGCTTGTCTACCCAAGCTCTAAATTGAAGATACAGGGTGATTCATGAGTGACCTTACATAGGCTAATGGGAGATAGAGGACTTCGAGGCGAGTCAGGATCCACTGAAATTTTTTTATTTTCTCCAATGATTACGAAGATACAGGGTGTTTTGTGTGTTTCGTATGAAACTTTGATCAGCGATATTTCTGAAACGGCCAGAGGTATTTTGTTGAAATTCACCAGTAATATTTCTCTGTTGGAACTCATCCCGAAGCTATACCGGGTTAGTCAAAATCCAGGGCTGGGCTAAAAAAAAATGGCTCTTTTTTGTTCCATCAAAAAGTACATTTTCTGACCGCTTTTCTGAAAAACTGCTATCGGATTCAAAAAGCCAAGGAAAAATACTTCAAGAATCACTCTTCAATTTAGGTGGCACACCTGAACCGTTTCGACAATAAAATTAAAAGTAAAATTTGAGGGTGAGTTCCCATTTTCGACCGGACATAATCGACTCATTGTTTGATTGAATTCATCAAAATTCATTTTTTGGCTTGTCTCTGTTGAATAGAAGAGCCTGGTTGAAAGAAAAATTCCAGAGCCGACCTTTTTTTTGACATGACAAAATCGAGAGTGAAACCAAAATTAGACTCGATTGCCATTCAAATTGAAGAATGATTCTTGAAGCATTTTTTCCTTAGGCCTTTGAATCCAATAACAGTTTTTTAGAAAAGCGAAGCGGTCAGAAAATATACTTTTTGATCAAATAAAAAAGGGGCACATTTTTTCAATTCCGGCCCTGGATTTTGACTTATTCAGTATAGCATCGGGGTGAGTTCCAATAGAGAAATATTACTGGTGAATTTCAAGAAAATATCTCCAGCCGTTCCAGAAATATCACTTATTAAAGTTTCATACGAAACACACAAAACACACTGTATCTTCGTAACCAATGAAGAAAACAAAATTTCTTCAGTGGATCCTGACTCGCCTCGAAGTTCTCTATCTCCCGTTAGCCTATGTAAGGTCACTCATGAATCACCCTGTATAGGGTTGAAATTTGACACAAAGATGCGATGCAGTAAAAGTCCTTATCAAGTTTGTGTAATTTTATCATCATATCTGAAGTAGAAACAAAAATTTTAATACGAAAGTAGCATTGCATTCTTGAGATATCATACAACAGTGAACTACCTAGTTCTGCCTTTGGATTAAGTATTTCATCACCTTGGACCTAACCTGTCATTTGTTCTGCCCTCTTAACAATGGATGCAGGATGCTCGCTAAACGCTCAACTCAATAGAATTTTTTCATCAATTTCCAAATCGAATCCTCCCCCTCCCGAAGGGACACTTCGATCAAAATCATTACTGACGTCTCTGGATACCGCCGGGAAAGTTTTGTGTCGCCCCACAACAGATTTGTAATGATGCAGGATGCAGGAAAAACGTTCTGACACGATAGCTGCCGAACCGATAGTTTGATCGACTTGAAATTTGGTATACAGATAGGGTCTTGCTGTTAAATGAGCTGATTAGTTTTTGGTTGTCATCTGTCAAACGGAAGTGTCACTATCAAGAAATGACAGAAGCCATATCTCACAAACTGCCGTTTGAAAGCTCATAAAAAACTGTATTTAGAACAGTTGAAAATTGTGCCTTGTCTGTCATCTGTCAAAAAATGAAAAATGTCAAAGTTCAAAACTTTACCATTCAATTATTCAAAATCTATCCGATGAATTGGAACCAAATTTGGCAGGAAGCAACAAAACATAAAAGTCAACTGAAGTCTGCAGTTGCAATTTTCCACTATTTTTCCATCGGGCGTTATGAATTTTCAAAATTTCTCCTAGCCGTTGCCACTCGAGAGAACGACTCACCCGGATTTCCACCAGGATGACTCGCTTTTGATGCAGCACTCCACTCAAAAATTCATTCCTGCACGAGGATTGACTTTTTTTCGAAAAATTTCGACTGATATCGAAAGTAGATTGAACTGGGCGTCTTGTGGATATATTTTTAAAATCGACACAGCTTCGGTTTTCCGACGGTAATTTTTTCAATAACAAATTTACATATTCCGTGAATTTGAAAAAACTGCAGCGTAAACTTCAACATGCAGTGAGCCACACGAAATATTCATTTTAGGTGCAGACATGCTGCGAATGAAAGTTGGAGAAAAGACTGAATTAATTTTTGGAGAAAAATTTTTCAAAATCGGATCAACGGTTTTCAAGTTTTCCTCTCTGGAAAAACTGGAAATTTTCCAACTTTTTATTCCGTGAACAGATTTCTACCATTTGTTTTTGAAGAATAGATAACTGGTTCTTGAACATTTTCCAATAAATTCTCTACAATTTTCCGGGAATTTTCCTACTGAAAATATAAAGCCGCTCATGCGATCGTGCAAATTAAGCGGTTCTGCCACGATATTTACCGAATTATTGATTCGATCAAATCGAAATCAGGTACGAAAGCATAAGTTCAGCCTGGAATGACCTGATTAGATTTTAGGTAGATGATTTTGATCGGAAGCCTTCAGATGGCACATTGGGTATGGGCTTGTCTGGATTAAGCATTGCATTTTTCAAATTTCGCAACAATTGTCTTCTTCCTAGTTCTACCTGTCGAAATATTTCATCACCATATGGAAACTTGAGAACCTGTCACTTGTTCTGTAGGCCCAACAATGGATGCAGAATGATCGCGTAACGCACAACTGAGTAAAATGTTTTCGTGAATTTCCGAATTAAGTACCACCTTCCCGAAGGGACACTTCGATCAAAATCATACCTGACGTCCCTGGATACCGCCGGGAAAGTTTTGTGTCGCCCCACAACAGATTTTTTTATTTTTAAGATTGTTGAGGGTTTCGTTAAACTCCCATTTTGTGAAAAGGTCATTGATGGGATGTTGGAAATTTTTATTCATTACGATGTGATTTTTCTCTGTTCTTGATTTCTGCTCAGTGAAATGTTGGGGGTATTGCTGGTCACTGGAGCTTTTTTGAAATTCTTTAGCCATTTGATCTACCATTTGTTGGGGGTCTGTTATGAGGCTGTCGTTGTCGATTTTTAGTGCGGTGATGCTTTGGTGGTAGTTTTTCCCCAGAATTTTCTTCACCTTTTTCCAGACTACTGATGGTGATGTGTTATTATTAAACTCTGAAACGTATTTTTCCCAAGATTTTTGTTTACTTAGTTTGATTGTTCTATGGGCAATTGCCCTGCATTTCTTAAGGTGAATCAAGTTTTCTAAGGTGTTATGTTTTTTGAAACGGTTATAAGCTTTTTTGTTATTTTTTGTAGCCACGTGACACTCATGGTTCCACCAAGGGACAGATTTGGATATTTTATTTGATGAAAGTGAGGAACTTTTTTCTATACCATGCGAAGGGTGGATCAAGTTGGTTTACCAAGTCTTCAATTTCTTCATATGTGAAGGGTCTGTTTGGAGGAATATACACATTGCAGATGGTGAGGGATTTTTTGTTCAAAATTTTGATGGCAAGCGCTTCGAGGTTTGTAGTTAGAGGTACTTCCTCAACAATATTCTCACACATTGAGAAAATAGCAACACCACCGCTGGCTCTATTATTATTATCTCGGTCGTTTCGAAAAGATGTATAGTTTTTTCAATTTAATTTGGTTGGTGCGTTTTAGGTGAGTCTCCTGTAGGCAAATGATGTTAGGTTGGTGTTCTTGAATTAGTTTTTCGATTTGTGGGCGTCTAGTATATAGACCATTGCAATTCCATTGTAATATTAGCGTGTTCATTTCAACAAATAGTGAGTGGTAGGTGTGATGTTTTGAGTTTTATTTAAAAGCTAGTAGGAGTGTCAGGAATAGCGTCACTCTCCGATTCACTATCGACAGGTTCTAATTGTTTCAGTTGGGATATGATTTTGTTTTGTATTCTTGTGCATTTGGCTTTCATGGTTTTGTGAGTGAAGTAGGGGTAGATTTTATAAAGCATGTCAAGGAGCGAGTCTGTATCTTCAGTATATTTCTTTGAGATACCCAGTGGGTCCGGAGATTTGTGTACTTCTTCAAAGAAACTGTAGATTTGATCAAAATTCAAGATAAAAGTCTTTGGTGATGCAGTTTTAATAGTTTTTATTGGAGCCATTTTTTCTTCCAAGGTATCAGGGAAATCGCTTTCAGATTCAGATTTTTGACTTGGGGTTTTTGACTTTTTTCGTCTTTTTGCAGATTTCCGAGGTGTTTTGAAAGGATCGTCAATATTAATTGGTGCTGCTACATCTAACGTCAAAGGTGATTCGGGAATGTTGGTGTCTATACTGATTCTAGTTGAGGTCTCTGTAGTCTCTGAAAGTGGTCTTCTATTTGCTTTAGATTTTCCAACCTCATCTGGAGTTAATTGCGAACTTCTTACCATTTCTTCATTTGGACATGTACCTGCAATGTGTCCAGTCTGTCTGCATTTAAAACAGAGCATATTGTCGCTATTTGACAGAAAGATCCTGTATTGAGTATCCACATGATTCAATACAATTGATTCTGGAATAGCTACTTCATCATCCGTTTGTGAGAAATAGACCTGCCTCCGGAAACTAAAAATATGGTTGTACTCACTGTCAGAAATACCTACTTTTAGGAAAGTGATTGGTGAAACAAGCTTTAAGCCCAATTGGAGCAGTTCGCTTTCAATAATTGAGTGGGGTATAGTGGGATGAACATTTGATAAAACCAAACGTTGAGTGGGGGTTATCAGTTTTCTGACATTGATTTTGTTTTCACCAATCTGGATAAAGCGATTATTTTGCACAAAATCTTCGACTGTGGTTTTATTTGCCAGATAAAGACAAACACGATTTTTGGATATTCTGGATGCGAACAATATTTTCTTGGCACCAATAATTTTACCAATGGTTTTGATGTATTCTTCCACTTTAATACCTTCCAATGCATCAACAATAATGCCTTGTTCTTTGGTAGGAAAAGTAAAGGTCGGTTGTTGAGAGAGGGCTGTAGCATAAGAGTTTGTTGGAGATTTTCTACCTGCTATGTTTACATTTTGGTGATCTTCAGTTGTATTTGTTTGTTGAGAACTCCTGTACACAGAAGTCCTCTGTTCTATATCGGACATAACCAGATTTAAGGACGCGCTATGGTGGAATTTTGTGTACAATATTCATAATATTATGGGTATTGAATACACGAAAGGTTTTGAAAGCGAACGATTGTCGCTCCTTCAGTAGTAGCACAAAAACCGTAGTGTTTTTGTCCCAGCAGATAACGAATAAAATTAGAAATTTCCTACCTTGGACGTAAAATTAGCTATTCCAACACTAATTACCGCTCCAACGAAAAAATTCTTGCGTCCGCAGACAGCTCAATCCAGGGGGAACTTTGCTTGGACGGTTCTGGGATTGAAACAGCACTAGATTCACTCCACTAACGGGAAATATCAACGAGCGAAGTCGTTAACGTCTTACTCGCACACATACGTTCGGTAGACCCCTTCTTTACTTCTTATTTTCTTTATCTATTACATTGATGAAGAACAGAACTCTCACCTATCCTGATAGGCCAGGCGGTATGTCGGTAAAATCGCTACAATCTGGAAAAAACTCCGACCAAAGCTTTTATGGTGTCAAACTCTTCGTAAGGTCAGTAGTTATCTACCACTGAGTTTCCGCCCAAAAACGAGTTGTGCTGAATCCTCCACATCTGCGCGAAGGTAAAGGATGCCTCAAAAGTGCAAAAAGACCTGTTAAACCTCCGTTTTTTTCCGCTATATTTGCCTGAATGCAAACGTACAACTCTTACGCAAACATTGAAAGCATCTGTCATCATCTCTGTGCCAGTCTTACTGTTGAAAAAAAAGATTTCTTGGTGCGGGTCAGATAAATGACATTTAACCGTTTTTTTCACACAAGAAAACGATGAAGTAACATGTATTTTGTATGTTTTCCAATAACTCGTATCCATTGAACCCATTTATGGCATTAAAATTTCAATAACAGCATTTCTGAAGATGTTGCCAGCAAAAAAGTGAATAATTTTCACCCGCCTGTTCAGCAGCAAGTTTTTCAATTTCACCAAACACCGTTTGCGAAAATTTTATAAGGAATGAAAAGCTCAAACTCTTCTCTAACGATATCATGCCTGGCTCAACCGCGGCACGGACTTGAAAGTCTAAAAAACTGATTTCTTTCCGAGAGGTCCTGTTTCACCCGCGTGCGGCCGTGCCTACTTGACATAGACCGGACTGATTACACGAGCTTGGAAATGTACTCTTTTCCAGCTTTAAAACGCGACCAATATTATTAAGACTTTGTACATTGATTTATGAAGAAATTATATATTATTTTATCATTAATAGTCGTGTTTTAAAGCTGGAAAAAAGTACATTTCCAAGCTTGTGTAATCAGTCCGGTCTATGTCAAGTAGGCACGGCCGCACACGGGTAAAATAGAACAGCTCAAAAAGAAATCAGTTTCCTACACTTTTAAAAAGCGTGCCGCGGTAAAGCCAGATATAATATCATCAGAAAACAGTTCCAGCTTGTCATTCCCTATAAAATTTTCGAGAACGGTGTTTGGTAAAATTGAAAAAACTGCTGCTGAACAGGCGGGTAAAAATTATTCACTTCTTAGCGGACAACATCTTCAAAAATGCTGTTATTGAAATTTTAACGCTATGAATGAGTTCAGTAAGTACAAGTTATTAGAAAACATCCAAAATACATGTTGCTCCATCGTTTTCTTGTGTGGAAAAACAATTAAATGTGATTTATCTGACCCGCACAAAAAAATCTTTTTTTTCAACAGTAAGACTGGCACAGAGATGATGACAGATGCTTCCAATGTTTGCGTTAGAATTGTACGTTTGCATTGAGGGAAATAAAATGAAAAAGTACGGGGGTTTAACAGGTCCTTGTGCACCTCCAAGACATCCTTCACCTTTGGGCAGATGTGGAGGAATCAGCACAACTCGTTTTTGGGCGGAAACTCAGTGGTAGATACCTACTAACCTTACGAAGAGTTTGGCACCATAAAAGCTTTGGTCGGAATTTTTTCTATCGAGAATGACCTACCGCCTGGCCTATGAATCCCTTTTCAATTTTAATTCCTGTAGGTGATCCAATTTCTACATGTTGCATTATACTCGTTTTGTCACTTACATAATATATACCAAGGTTGGGAAAGAACTATGTACATAAGGCGCTAAAGCTTTAATGCTTTTCTCGAAGGTATAATATTCTTCCTGCCATGGATACTAAAAAATCCGATTGCGATTCAGGAACAGGTTTTGATAATGAGGGACTTTACGGCTATACTTAAGTGCAAAAAATCTAACACTGTACCTACCTACATTTTTTGTTGAAAATGTGTCACATGGGACAAACTAAGACCCATAGGAGAGATCTTTGTGCCTTGGACACACTAGAAACTTGCAGAAATTTTTATGAACAGTTCTATGATTCAATAAGAGGTACATTATGATGGTTTTCTGCTCGAATCTCTTCAAGTAAATCTGCAAAAACGGCTTATCTCGATCCCTTTCCGTACATATTCAAACAACTTGCGCTCGAAATTTCTTGCGGTTATGATGCCACGAGATCTTCACTACTCCACTGACAGGAGAACAGGACTAGAAATGGGGATTGAGGCCAAAATTTGAGTCAAGTCGAGTCGGGAAGGGTATTAATCGACTTGCAATGGTCTAAATGTCCAGGAATGAAAACCTTGTGTGCCTCTATACGACTACCTGCCGATTTTCGAGGTTTGGCTGCCATTTTGAAAAGAAGGTCTCAATGGCCCAAATATCGATGGCCAAATCGAGTCAGAGGTGGCTTGAATCAACTCGTCATTGCCAAAATGTTACGAACTAGTCCTAGCGGTACACGTAAAAATGGCTCTAATTGTGACAAAAGTGTGAAATTTGATGTGTAGACTCCTAAAAGCATTTGAAAGGTTTTCAGAAGGGGAGCCAAGAAAAATTTTGATTTTGATTTTTTAATTTTTTGTGACGTCATTTTTTTTTTTTTTTTCATTTTTGCAACTATTCGAAATTTTTGACCTCTACTTTTGTATTATGGTGAGTTATTGCTTAATCCAAAAAACGGAAGACAAAATTTGCGAAAAAAATTGATTGAACTGAAATGATGGCGTTTTTTGTAAAAATCAATTTTTTCCATTTTTTTTTCGAAAAATATTGTGGATATGTGAAAAATTAGAGAAGGCAATTATCCCTCAAAAGAAGCCCTATCAGAAGTTATGGAAGTGTTTCTCCAAATTCCAAGCCGCTTTCGAGATATTTAGAAATATGTTATTTCTTGCGACTGTTTTTTCGTATTAGCTCCTATTTCATCAAACACATAACAGGGTTCTTTTCTCTCGAAAATATACTTCAGAACGATCAGACCGAAGGATTCTGAGGAGTTCATTGTGAATTGTAATTTTTCCAGTGGCGTAGATCATAGAAACTCGAACCATTTCTACCCTCTCGCCGTACTTTCTACACCACTCGATTATTTGGAAAATATATGACATTTTGGCATTATGATCATCCAAGATCACCTAGCATGACACTTCATTTGAAAAGCACGCAGTTTTTTTGCTGATCAGATCGACTGCGAAACATTGCATCTTGTATCATCTCCTCGATCATCTCCATCATGACTGTTTTAGATAAATTTCAGTTGATTGTCCCCCCAGAGTTTTTAAACAGGATGTCGTAACAGGTGGCTTGTGATGATCATCTTGTCGAATAAAATATAAATATTAACAAACAAATAGGTAGGTATGTTCCTATGTTCCAATACGCAATAATTACAAAATAAACAGGTCAGCAATTGAAGTGGGCCACCCAAAATTTTTATTCCCTTTCAAATATAAATATTAGCTGAAAGACGCAACCGATTTCAAAACGGTTCACGACATCTAATAGAGTGATCCTTGCTCTACGATGTTTGATGTTAGCTTTTTCTATTGTCGGCAATATACAAGATATACAGGGTGAAAACGGAATCTATACGGAAATGCGAGCAGAAATGGTTCAGTTGAAATCATGGGTAACTATTGTAAAAATGACACCAGACTTTTTGTGACTTCATATTTAGAAAGCTCGACTCATTGTCTCGGAACGGTTTTTTGAATTCCCGTCTATCTCTTTCAGTTACAGGGTGATCTGAAAAAATTTGGTTTTGCACTGATGATGAGATTCCTTGTTATCCAATTTTCAAAATATAGACGGCAAATTGAAGCTTATTCTTAGATGGAGCCTAAAAATCATATTCGACTCAAAAAAACATTCGAAACAATGGACTCTACCACCAAAGGTAACCCAAATATGAAGTAGGTACACTCGGGATCTGGTTTGGATGGAAACTATGTATATGACAAAATCAACCGCTTCTCAAACGAACGGTTCACTCCAAACATTTTGACGTAGTTTTCGCTTGTATCAGTCAAGAATGGTCGGTGATGGAACCGAATTCACAACCGCATGATTACGGAAAGGATACAAGCTAAAAGTACATCGAATGTTCAAGTGAACGGTTCGTTTGGAAAGCGGTTGATTTTGTCAAAAAATTGAATCCAAAACAGATCCCGAGCGTACTTCATATTTGGATTATCTTTGGTGAAGTCCATTGTTTTGAATGTTTGTTTTGAGTCGATTTTGACTTCCAGACTCCATTTCCCGAAGAATAAGTTTGAATTCGCTGTTCATATTTTGAAAATCGGAGAACAAGAAAGTCCATTATCAGCGCAAAAACCAAAAAAAAACAATTCTAGAATCACCACTTCACAGACGGGAATTTGAAAAACCGTTCCGAGACATTGATTCGAGCTTTCCAAATATGAAGTCACAAAAAGTCTGATATCATTTTTAGAATAGTTACACATGATACATAATTGACCATTTCAGTACATCTTCCGTTCTCACCCTGTATATCACATACATTGTCGACAATAGAAAAAGCTGACACCACACATCGTGAGTAAACAAAGAATCACTCTATCAGACATTGTAAACCGTCTTGAAATCGGTTGCTTCTTTCCGCTGATATTTATATTTGAAAAAGAACAAAATTTTTGGATGGCTCACTTCAATCGCTGACCTGTTTAGATGCGATGATATGTATGCCTTCGACGTCACTGATGGCCACTCAACCAACTTCACTGTTGATGAAGTGAATAATTTTCAGTTTGGGGGAACAATAAACTATGATGTTTCTAAAACAGTCATGATGGAGATAATCGAGGAGGTGATACAAAATGTAATATTTAGCAGTCGATCTGATCAGCGGAAAAATTGTGTGCTCAAGATCGTCGCGTCGATTTCATCTTGTTTTCAAAAGAAGTGCCATATTAGGTGATCTTGGATGATCATGATGCCAAAATGTCATATATTTTTTAAATAATCGAGTGGTGTAGAAAGTACGGTGAGAGGGTAGAAATGGTTCGAATTTTCATGATCTACGCCACTGGAAAAATTACAATTTACAATAAACCTCCAAGAAATCTTCGGTCTGATCATTTCTAAGTATATTTCCAAGAAAAAAAGAACCCTGTGATGTGTTTGATGTAATAGGAGCTAATACGAAGAAACAATTGCAAGAGATAACATTTTTCCAAATATCTTGAAAATGGCTTGGAATTTTAAGAAACACTTCGGGAACTTCTGATAGGGCTTTTTTTAAGGAATAACTGCCATCTTCTATTTTTTATATTTTCACAATATTTTTCGAAAAAAATGGAAAAGTTTGATTTTTACAAAAAACGTCATCATTTCAGTTCAATCAATTTTTTTTCGCAAATTTTCGCTCCCGTTTTTTGGAATAAGCAATTACTCACCATAGTACAAAAACAAAAGTCAAAAATCTCAAATAGTTTCAAAAAGAAAAAAAAAGGAAAAAATATGACGTCACAAAAAATTGAAAAAATAAAATCAAAATTCTTCTTGGCTCCCCTTCTAAAAACCTTTTAAATGCTTTTAGGAGTCCACACACCAAATTTCACGCTTTTGTCACAATTAGAGCCATTTTTATGGAATTTTGCTTATACCGCTAGGACTAAACTGATACTTAATAATAATAATAATAATAATAAATGGACTTTATTCAGTAAATGAATATTAAATGAAGAGGGGCGAAGTCTAGCACAATTGCTATTCTACTTAACCCTCTCAACATGTTACAAAATAAAATATGACAAGAAAAAATGCATAGCAGACAAAACAAAAAAAACAAGCAATAAATTCTTAACACATGAATTATATGGAATGAGGGAGGAAAACAAAATCAATTGCTAATTTTCATCACAAGAAAATAATGTAAAAAATTAAAGTAAGAAATCAAATGTAAGAAATTAACACAAAATTGAACAAAAATTAACACAAAATTAAGTAGAAATCTGTATCCTCAGTGCAAGAGAATAGAGCGAGAAGGAAAGATAACAGCAATTAAGCTAAAGTAAGAAAGAAAAAAAAAACAACTGTAGGGACAGACTTAATCAATGATCAAAAAGCCGCAGGGAAGAGAAGCATAAAGAAATGAATTGAAAGTCAAATTCCACCCGATAAAATCAATCTGATGAGCTGGCTTTTGAAAGACGAAAGCGATGGCGACTGCATCAACCCACGAGGAAAAGAGTTGAAAAGTTTCACAGAGTTATAAGTGAAAGATCTTCGAAATAAAGTCGTATGGTGGTGAGGCATTGTCGATCTATCATTAGACCATCTTAAATTTAAGCCCATGGAACAAGCGTCCGATCGTGATACAAGTTCACTTCTCAAAGCTACACTGCATAAATCAAACTTGAAAAGCTTGTAAAGAAAGTTCCCCAACTGGGAGATACGACGCTGTTCCATGTTGAGCCAACCAATCTCGGACAACTTTAAGGACACGTGATCATACTTTCTAAGACCGTATATACATCTTATACAGGCATTCTGGACTCTCTGTATTCTACTTTTTGTGACAGAATCAAGACAAGGCCCATAAATGAAACTACAGTAATTGTAGAAAGAGAGTACAAGAGTATCGCAGAGGTGTTTCTTCAACGGGAAGCTCAGTATGTGTCGGTTAGCGTATATTAGTTTTAAAGCTGAATAAGATTTTTTCAAAAGTGACGTAACGTGATCCTTGAATCTTAAATTTGTATCAAGGATAACGCCAAGATTGCGAGATGAATCGACGTAAGGGATTTGAACGTCATCAATCTTGAGAGAAAAACCATTATTCAATAAAAATTCTTTTTGTTTTTTAGTTGCGAATAACAAAGCAAAGGATTTTAAAGGATTAAGGAGTAACGCGTGTTCTTTGGAAAGGGAGCTTAACTTATCCAAGTCCTTCTGAATATGCTCACGAGCCGCAAGAAAATCCGAATAATGAAAGCTGAAGTGCAACTGCGTGTCATCGGCGTAGGCTTGGACCTTGCATTTATCCGTGCATGTGTAGCGGTTTATTTTACCAAACCGCTACATTTAATAATAACAAGCTTACCTTAAAATCAAACACCTCAATAAGATTTAAACAGACGGATTTATTTAAACATTTTGGCGCGTGGAGAATTTCGGCAGAGATAACAATTTATGAGTAGGAAAGGGAAGCTAGGAAAAAACTGACAAGAACGATTGAGCTGCGCCAAGGGAGAGTGTTGAAGCTAGCAAATTTTCGAAAAGGGGTCCCTAGTCGTCCCCGAATATTGCAAAACCTCTCACCCGGCGAATCCGTTTGTCTATTTTCTCGAGGGAGGGTACCACGTTCCGAAACGGTGAGCTCTATCAAAATGACAGTTTGGTTAGGTCATCTTAAAACCGTTATTTTAGGCCCAAGCTGGAACCATCCACCCTTTCCACAGCTCTGGACGTTGGCTACATGCAGCCCCCGTCAATTAGGACGTTTCTGTGTTGTTCCGTCTCAAAATAAGCAACCGACTCCGCTATCTTCAAGTACTGTCCCGGCTGTAGGTCGTGGCCGCAATCCCAGTCCCGGTGCTCTAGTGGACGATAGGCCCAGCTAACGGCGACGCCGAGATCGTCGCGTCGCTATTCCGTTGGCTGAGGAGGTCCCACATCGTGCTGCGATTGTCCCGGCCACTGCTAGTCCGACACCGAACATCCTCGAGGAGTCTGGCCCGGTCGTGTTGGCTTTCCGTGTGAGGTGTCATACCATTTTCTTCTCCACTAACCTAGGCTAAGAACCCTAATTAACGCGTCGTTGACATCACTTTCGTTCACCCATAGATCGGTGACACATACATAGATTTTGCGTGTTGGATCCAAGACTGCAGGTTTATAATTACGTTCATTTCGGTCAAGAGCCGATATAAAGACGCGTTTTAGGTGTTTCGTACCGCTAGGGGTGTGTTTGAGTAAGCGTTTCAGGTACCATCAAGAATATCAGTGGCATGGCCCCCTGACATAACCTCACATGTCAGTTGACACGGTCCGTCTTTCCTCGTTCATCGAGTCGTTCATGTAGAACCGGACCTGCAACGAGACCTTGTTTATTGGAATTAGAGTCATTTTTATCATATACCATACCTCTGCGATATCTGCATTTCAACCGAGATTTCAACTCTATTATAAATCACCATCAAGTACTCCTAAAACTTTGTTATTTTTTTACTGTCAGTGTGAACACCCCACACCGTAACTCTAGTGTCTTTTGGTTTATTCGTTGAGGCACCAGGAAGCCCGCGAATTTCAAAAAACAGGGAAAAGGCACCCTGGTTGGCGCTCTTTTAATAAATTGTGTCGAACCCAAATTCGCTGGGAACCCACGCCTAGCTCTACCACATCTAAAAAAGAAACTGAGGACCGGTATGCACGTTGTCCTAATAAGTAGGCGACACATGTTAAAACGTCAGAAGTATACACAATAAATAACAATGGACCGAGTATTGAACCCTGCGGTACGCCGGATTTAACACTTAAAGCAGATGATAAAACATTATTGACAGAAACACGCTGATATCTGTCCTCAAAATAAGATGTTATAAGAGCAACAGAAGAATCATTAAAACCGAAGAATTTAAGTTTAGCAAGAAGCAGTTCGTGATTGATCGTATCAAACGCCTTGGAGTAGTCCAACAACACCAAAGCACTGGCCAGACCTTTATCATATGCACCGATGATGTCATCGACGACGTTTGCCAGGGCAGTAGAAGTACTGAAACCAGACCTGAAACCCGTCTGACAATCCGGCAGTAGATGATTTGCAGTAAAATAATCGAACATTTGACGATACAACACTTTTTCGAAAATTTTGGACATTGTAGGTAAGATGCTGATTATTCTTAGGTCGGAAAACTCTGTGGGATTAGATTTTTTTGCCAACGGTTTACCTATAGCAATCTTCCACTGCCAGGGGAAAGATAATAGCACTGTTCCATGCAACTATTAATCAGATGGACGATATACCGATCAATCACTGGGCTACAACATTTGAGCATCTTCAGCGAAACATGATCTGCACCCAGAGCATTAGATTTAAGTGCCCAAAGAATTTTGTGAACCTCCTCAGCACACGTCATTACAAAATCGAAACTCAGACCAGGTTTGGAAATTTTATTGCAATAGAAATCAACTTTTTTAGAACAGTCTGAAACGTTATGGAAAAAAGAAGCGAAGTAATTATTTATATCCTCGGGATTTGATAAGTGGATTGGGATGTTTGTTTTGTCATTCACATTGGGCAAGACGTTCAAATTCCTAAGAGCAGCCCATGTTTTTCTAGAGTCGTACCGTTCTGAACAGGTAGACAACAAGTAAGATCTCTTTTCCTTCCTGATCAAGTTCAAAGTGAAATTTCGCAATTTTCTATAAGCGTCCCAGTCAGCCTGGTCCTTGGTACGTTTAAATTTTTGAAGAGCTCTATCTCTTTGTTTCATGAAGATTCGTACGTTTTCATTTAACCACGGAGCCTTTGGTTTCGTAATCCTTGATTCTACAGTAGGACAATGTTCGTCGAATAAATTCGTTATTAAATTGTTAAAAATTTGAACTTTTCTGTCAATATTCTTCTCTCTCAACATACTGAACCAATTCAGACGTTGCAAATCAGCCTGAAAATTATGAATATCAAAACCTCTGAACTGTCTGTACGTTACAAACTTAGGCTCAAAAGTCTTCCGGGCTATTTCGTGCAAACGTGCAAATTTTCGAATAAATTGCACCCCATATCAGCGCACAGTCGACTCAGATGCTCTACATCAGTGGGACGCTCTCTCATGCAGAAAATCAAACCTTGCAAGAATTTATTCCCAATCAACATGCCAAATTTCTTCTGCCTGATAAACATTTTCTGAAACAACTTGCCGTTGGTATGTAGGTATGTACTTTCGACGTTTTTCATGCTTGTCACAGTTTTATACATGCGTGAAATAGGTTTTGCCACTGGGGGAGCCTTTCATTCCTTCGAAAAAATGTAGTGATTCTGCTCTCCGGATTACTCACATGTTGGACACACAGAAAGTCCAAGAAGTGGTTTCCCTCGGGTTTTCCACAACCCTTCTCAAGATAAAAAAAATTCTGAATCAGCACTATAATTGAGTATCAAGGCCAAAATTTAGGTTGGTAGAGTCGGGGTAGGCTTAATTCAACTTGTCATGGTCGAAATGTCCAGAATTGATACCTTACAGGCCACTATACGACCAAATTCCAACTTTAGAATTTTGGCTGCCAATTTGGAAAAAGGCCCAAATGGCTAAAATATCAGACGGATCGAGTCAGGGGAGGCTTAAATCAACTCGTTATGGTCAAGATGTTAGGAATTGGAGTGACGGAAAAAAGAACGAAAAACAAAAGGTCGAAAACAAAATATCGAATGCATAAGGTCGAAAAAGAAAAGGTCGAACTTACAATATATCGAAAGTGATGATGATCGAAATACATACCTATGGTCGAAAATACATAATATCGAATAACAGGATGTCGAAAAACAAAAGGTCGAAAAACAATTGGTCGAAAAACAAATGGTCGAAAAACAAATGGTCGAAAAACAAAACGTCGAAAAGCAATAGATCGAGAAACAAAAAATCGAAAAGAAAAGGTCTAGAAAGAAAAACCGTGAAAATCAAAATTGAGCAATAGGTGTATGTACAATTGTTGTAAAGACAAATGATTTGAGAGTTTGGGACGGGAGAAGAAAAGCACTGAGTCAAAAATCAACTAGCCCAAATTTATCTCTGTGGAAAAACCTAATCAGGCCTTGAAAAAAAAACTGAACCTGACAAGGTCTGTGTGGTGTGTACACCGATTTATGAGTATAGATCAATTTTGCATCAAAAAACCGAATCAGTTTTGCAAAAAAATTACTGAACCTGACGAGGTCCATGTACACAGCTTCACGTTTCAGAGTGGATTTTGCGTCAAAAGAAAAAACGAAACAGGTCTGCAAAAAAATTACTGAGCTTGACGAGGTCCATGCATGTGTCCAAGTTGATTTTGCGTCGGAAAATCAAATCAGGGCTTCAAAAAAAAAAAAACTGACGAGGTCCATGTGCACAACTTGACGTTTCAGAGTTGATTTTGCGTGAAAAAACCGAATCAGGTGTGTGAAAAAAATTACTGAACCTGACGAGGTTCATGCACACAGGTTTATAAGTCCAAGTTAATTTTGCGTCAAAACACCAAATCAGGTCTTCAAAAAAAAAACTACCAGACCTGACGAGGTCTATGTACACTGCTTTATGTGTCCAACTTGATTTTGCATCGAAAAACCAAATCAGGTCTTCAAAAAATATATATACCAAGCCTGACGAGGTCCATGTGCACAACTTGACGTTTCAGAGTGGATTTTGCGTCAAAAGAAACCGAATCAGGTCTGCAAAAAAATTACTGAACCTGACGAGGTCCATGTACACAGGTTTATAAGTCCAAGTTAATTTTGCGTCGAAAAACCAAATCAGGTCTTCAAAAAAAAAAAACTACTAGACCTGACGAGGTCCATGTGCACAGCTTTACGTTTCAGAGTGGATTTTGCGTCAAAAAACCCAATCAGGTCTGCAAAAAAATCACTCAACCTGACAAGGTCCATGCGTGCAGATTTATAAGTCTTAAGTTAATTTACGCTGACGCTGATCAGATTTAAAAGAATATACAGGTGTTTCGGTGGCCTTGCATAATACTTTGAGAGGTGATTTATCTCTGACAAATAAGTCGAAAAGTGAGAGTAAAATTTTTCCTCAAGTGCTCTCTGAGGGAGTCACAGCTTCTCAATCGATCCGAATTGTAATCACATTTAAAACAGGTATTTCTAGTTCGACATTGTGCTATTCGACATTTTATTATTCGATGTTTTGCTTTTCGATCTTTTGTTTTTCGACCTTTTGCTTTTCGATATTTCACTTTTCGACCTTTTGGTTTTCGACCTTTTGCTTTTCGATATTTCACTTTTCGACCTTTTGGTTTTCGACCTTTTGCTTTTCGATATTTCACTTTTCGATCTTTTGATTTTCGACCTTTTGTACTTTCGACAATAGTGCTTTCGATGTTTTGTGGTTTCGTTATTTTGTTTCTCGACTTTATGCATTCGATGTTTTGTTTTCGACCTTTTGTATTTCGATCTTTTTTCCGTCACCCTAGGAATTGATACTTTGCGCGCCACTGTACGACCAATAGCCAATTTTCAAAATTTGGACGCCATTTTGGAAAAAAGGGTCTATATAACGGATTCCGTCAAAAATTTTTTTGGGAACATCGGGCGAAATTTCTTCTTATGGTCCCTAGAAACTATGTGCCAAGTTTCATAACTCTACTGAAAAGTGCAGTATCCAAGGGATTTTCGTCGCGTACCGTCCCCACTATGATTAAAAATCTTAATCTAGCACCGTGCCACGGTTCTTTTCAGAACGAGTGAACAATCCTCCTGTCACCGCTCGGCGCGAAATACACAACACGCCCTTCCTCCGGAGACTAGACCAGATGTTTCCACTAAAGAAGCATGCATTGTGTTTATGCGCCCTGCGGTTAGGTACACCGATTGTTGCCTAAATTAAGAAACATTCACTCTGGGCTGTCTTGCTGGAATATTATGTCCGAGACCCGACTCGATGAACGTATGTTTGCTCTGAATCGTCTGCGACTCACCAATAAGACTCCTTTCAATTTCAAATAAAGCACTTCAAAAAACCTATGCGAAACAAGATTGCATTTCACCATACAGGTTGATGTGTGCACGGTGTTCTTTTCATGGTGACTCCAACGGGTTTACGTAGGTAATTTTGGAATCAAGTTGCATTGTGAAAATAGGGA
The DNA here is from genome assembly GCA_949128115.1 of Anaspis maculata. Lineage (NCBI taxonomy): Eukaryota > Metazoa > Arthropoda > Insecta > Coleoptera > Scraptiidae > Anaspis > Anaspis maculata. Next base: position 4,905,419 of record OX421965.1, read on the forward strand.
AATTCCGCAGCTCAAGAGAAAAGTTTGCATGACTAGTAATGAGATAACGAGCAGATGGTTTAGGGCAGGCCTACGTAGGTACTATTTGAGTTTCAATGGGGCTTGTCGAGAGTAGCATGAGAGACGCAAAAAAAGTGCTTGGAAAGTAAGTAGAAAACCAAAGCAGAAGTGATGCCACGTGACCGACCCGCAACATTTTGTCCGAGCTCTTCCTGGGTATTGATTTGGCCCATATGGATTCTGTTAATAGACCAATGAAAGTCACCCCATATATCGGAAGAGGGTGCGAGAGAGGCCTCGTTCGACAAAGTCTAACGTTACAGAGCGTCGAGGGAAACCAAATTAACTTGAGGGCTGTCATGTGATGCACTCGCAGGGACCCGAATGACATTTCACAGTGTAAATCTGTATACCTACATATACGAATTTCCATCAGGCTGGCAAATGCAAATATATAAAGCGCTTTAAACGACATCATATGATCGCGTTCCAGCTTATACAGGTTGATATGGTGCATGTGTGTTATTTCTCATGGTGATTTTAACGCATGGGATTTGCATAGGTAATTCGAAATAAATTGAATTATTGTGATATCCAATGGGCGGCTAGCTGGCGACTCAATTGAGATAATGGAGGTTGGTTCAGTCAGCCGTAATTTTAGCTTTTGAGCCACAAGAGTAGCATCGCTCAATTGTTCTCCATGCGCACGACAGCCAATAATCGAGCCAACAAGCGATGCTGCGCTTACGACTAAAACTAAAACCACGGCTAAATAAGGCTGACTGAACCCACCTTTAGGGTAGCACCTACTTTTTTTTTCAATTTTGATTTGGCATAAAAAGCATTTGCTTCATATGACTTTTTTTTGTTGAGTTTGAATTTATATAAACCAAGATTCAAAGAGGGTTGATAAGGAAAAAAGCTATTGATTTATTCTTTTATTCATTCATTTATTTTTTTTTATCATCTTTTTGGGTTCCTTTCGATCTTAGCTGTATTACACTACACAGTTTCTTGTACAATCTACCAAAATAGTGTCAAAAAACAATGAACTTGATTTTTCAACTGGCAGATTTTACAAGAAGTTGTACAAGAAATTGTGTAGTGTAATAGGTACAGCTATTGGAGCAAGAGAGACTGAAAAGTTTTGGTCAATCCACCTTTCGATCTTTCAAAGACAGAACAATAAACTTGACAATCTGGTTTCAAAGTCAAGGCATTTTTCTCAAACGAGAGCTACCCCATACTTCTCTCAAAATTATCAAAGATTTCATAATTTTTCTTCCACTGAACTCAACCCGAACATTGTCCGCTCTTATACGCTTGTTTCCACAGCGAATCGCCACCCAAAGTTTGGATTTCAAACTCACATTTAGTATCAAGATTGCTGCCGCATCAACATCTTATCTTATCCACTTCATCATTCTCACAAACTCAACCCTCGATATCATTCAAGATCAACTACGCAACACAGACTTTCCAGACAAAGTAGCACAACATCTTTTTCATTTAGTAGTATGAACTGTCAGCTTTTTCAAATTCAATGGAAAAAATTTTCGCCAAAGACTAGTCTCAGCACTGGCTTTCCTATCTCCCCGTTTTTTTTGGAAGAAAATTTTCTCAACGATCGGATCTGGGAATAAAATCTATATTAGTAAGTCTCTTCTCTTCTCTTTCTTCCCTTTCTTTTCTTTCTTTACCCACAAAATCAACTTTTTTTACTCCACATATTTGAAAATGGTACAGTATATGAACGATATCCTCGCCAAATTCGCGGGGTCAGAACAGGACGTCACCAGGTTTCCAACAACACCCACTCAAACAATAAATCCACGCTTGGAATAAGTAAGAGGAACACTATAATTTTTTCGGATTCAAATTTCCCAACAGAAATTCGTCCCTGGTATTTATACTACAAACGCGGAACTAGACATTATCATCCCCCACCTTACCTCTTCCGGCTTTACACAAAACTGGTACACTTTTATTCCAGCTAGTCAGTTTTCCTTTGGCTGGCCACCTTTCCAGATTCAATCCGGATTTTTCAGAAAGTGGTCATCCACGAGCTTACTTGTAGACTATGCTTGTAGTGTGGCAGTAACTATATGTTGACCGAACTTCAAAAAGTTTCAACGCTCAGCTTTTACATCAGCATCTTTGTTCAACACTGTCCTCTTTCTTCGCCTCTGTGCCTCTGCCCACACCCTCCATGAGAATTCCAAATATGTCCTGCACGTCACCGACGATAAATCAATTTCATCTTGCTTCAAGAAATCAGAAATATAAATAGGATTTTCATTTCTTTCCCTCCCCTATTACTCAATGACCAAACTCACTTGAACTCTTTCAAAACTCTCTCTTTTCTCTTCTCCGCTACTCAGCACGTAGACACGTACGAAATAGTTGTCATGACAATTCACCTCACTCCTTAAAACAGTAGGCCATATACTTGAGTGTATAACCACCAAGGTCATTGGTGAAACCCCTCCAGAATGACCAGCCTTAATGATTCAAGTAGTTCTCACTATTTCAGGAAATTTTTCAGTGTTGTTCGGTCAATTATCTTAACGAATACACCTCTAGGTTCGATTTACTCGGATCCCCTCGTGAAAATCCTCGATGTAGGATGTAGCGACAATCCACCTCACTCCTCAAAATAGTAGGCCGTATACGTGTATTACCACCAAGGTCATTGTTGGAAACACCCCTCCAAAATTACCAACCTCAAACATTCAAACAGTTTTTACTTTTTCAGGAAGATTTTCAGTGTGGTTTGGTTAATTGTCTTATAGTACAGGAGTTTCAGCTGAAATATCACTTGAACCTCAAAAAAAATACTGTAGTCGTGAAAATCACAGGTTCTGTTCAGAATTTTGTGCTCTCTCCAAATTTTTGGGTTTCAGAAAAATCCCAGCGGAGGCTTTTTTTTGAAGCTGTTGAAAGCCTGAAAACTGATAATTGCGAACAATTTCAAATTAAGCTTAATTTTCCATGAGATTTCAAGTAAACACAGTTGAGTATGTGGAGACTGCAAATGTTGAAAATGAACATTTGAACAATTCTGAACCAAACACGGTGGAAAATTTCATAGTTCTGTGGGAACATTTTGATTTTTTCTGTCAAATGTATATGATATAAGAAAAGTAGTAAAAAAATCACTAAAACCTTGGAAAAAATATGGGCGTCCTGAAAATTTAATATTCTGTTCAGACTTGAATGCCCTACTACATACCCAAAGTTGACAGCAATCCCACCCTGGAGTTTTGAGTTATTGGAGGGGGGGTGATCAGTTGCAACTCAAAATGGAGGGGATGAAACCCGTTAATCCATGCATTGGATGCAAATACATCGCAATTCGACGCCTCATATCTCGTTGATACCATTCTGGCATGAAAATTCTGTCGATCATTGTTGAGGGGGGTCGTGGGAGAGGCGGAGCTCGGCTAGGTGATTTTTAGCGCATTTTCCATCTTGATGAAAATCGCTATAGCAACCACTTTGTCCGTCCGTCCGTCCGTTCCTCGAACTCCTCCCAAACTAGACGACCTAGCTTTCTAATTTTTTCGCTGTTACATAGCTGCCACTCCCAAAGGAGGGCTAGGCTATGTTGGATGTCCATATTGCGCCGCCAACATAGAGAAAACCGCCCCCGATAAACTTGAAATAACATAATATTGCACTTTCTACCAGACCTGATGCTCTAGTGTTCTCATTTTTTGAATAATACATAGTTGCCACTTATAAACGTAAGCCAAGAAACATTCCGTCTTCAATATGCGCCGCCGACATGAAAAAACTGCTCAAAACCGCCCCCAATCACTTTAAAATGAAAAACATAAACTCGAAGACATAGCGATCTGATTCTTTCAGTATATAAATAGCTGACTGAAAATGGGAAAGGAAAGGCTACTTTTGGTTAGTCGCCGCCCCCAGATTCCGCCCCCAAACGATAAAAAGTGCAACTCTCACAAATGTTACTGATTGAGATGTTCCCTTCAACATTTAGGAACTGCCAACTCAAATTGTGCAACATTTGCTTAGCCAAACGCTGCCGCCCCCACACGCCGCCCCCAAAGTAAGAGATAAATGAGAAACATGAACCCGAAGACATAGCGATCTAAGTTTTTCGCTATATGGATAGCTGACTAAAAATGGAAAAGGATAGGCTACTTTTGATATGGCTCCAGCTTCCGCCCCCAAAAGAAAAAAAGTGCAACTTTCAACAATTTTCACTGATTTAGCTGATAATGTTACCTCGAACATTTAGAATTTCTTGACTCAAACTGTGCAAGAATTTCTTTGGCAAACTCTGCCGCTCCCAAACGCCGCCCCCAAAGTGAGAGATGAATGTAAAAAATGAACCTGAAGACATAGCGATCTAATTCTTTCACTATATTGATAGATGACTGAAAGTGGAAAAATATAGGCCACTTTTAATTAGCCGCCGCCTCCAGCTGCCGCCTCCAAACAAAAAAATGCAACTTTCACAATTTTCACTGATTGTCATATTTCCCTTACATTTAGTAACTTCCAACTCAAACTGTGCAACAGTTACTTTGCCGAATGCTGCCACCCCCACACGCTGCCATCAAAGTGAGAGATAAATGGAAAACATAAACCCGAAGACATAGCGATCTAATTCTTTCGCTATATAGATAGCTTACTGAAAATGAGAAAGAATAGGCGACTTTTGATGACGCCGCCTCCAACTTCCACCCCCAAAAGAAAAAAGTGCAACTTTCAATAATTTCCACTGATTTACATTTTAATGTTACCTCAAACATTCAGAAACTCCCAACTCAAACTGTGGAAGAGTTTCTTTGCCAAACTCTGCCGCTCCCACACGCCGCCCCCAAAGTAAGAGATAAATGTAAAACATAACCCTGAAGACATAGCGATCTAATTTTTCCGCTATACAGGGTGGTCCGACTTTTATGTCATCAAATTCAAGGATCGATAGAGAATGAAAAATGAAGTGGACTTTCCCCAGAAAACATATTTGAGAAATGCCTAATAACAGAGATACAGCCCTTCAAAGTTGGAAATGAATAATCATTTTTTCCGCATAACTTTTGAACCGTTCAACCGATTTGATTCAAAATAAAACCAAAAGTTTACTGGAATTATCCCCTGTCGAACAATCATAACATGTTTTATAAAAAAGTTTCAGGGGCGTAGACATTAGGGAGTGTCCCTACTTTCCCCCCCTATTTTTCACCCCTCTAGTTATTTCTGAAAACTGCTCACAATTTTAGATTCTACGTTCAATTTTGAAGAAAAAATCACGATTGCAAAATTTTGATTAGAGGCTTTGTTTGGGAGATATTCAGGTTTGAAGGTTTGGAAAACATCTCAAAAGCACAACTTTCAAAGGTCTAAGAATTAAAATCTAAAAAACTCATGATTTCTCAGCTGAAAAAGGTTTTCTAGATTTTCAAGTTGATAAACCACCATTTTTTCCAAAACACGAGAAATTTTCAGGAAAAAAACAATTTGGGCTCTGGAAAGTGGCGATTTCTGGATGTTTTTTAAAGTTTCAAACTCAAATATCTCCTAAACGAAGCCCCCAATCAAAATTTTGCAAGGGTGACTTTTTCTTTTAAATTGAACGTAGAGCTCAAAATTATGAACAGTTTCCAAAAATAACCATGGGTGTGAAATATAGGGGGGTAAAAGTAGAGACACCCCCTAATGTCTACGCCCCTGAATTTTTTTTGTGGAACATGTTATTATTGTTCGACAGGGGATGAATTCAGTTATTTTTGGTTCTATTTTGAATCAAATCGGTTGAACGGTTCAAAAGTTATGTGGAAAAAACGATTATTTATTTCCAACTTTGAAGGGCTGTATCTCTGTTATTAGACATTTCTCAGATATGTTTTCTGGAGAAAGTCCCCTTCATTTTTCATTCTCTATCGATCCTTGAATTTAATGACATAAAAGTCGGACCACCCTGTATAGATAGCTGACTAAAAATGAGAAGAGATAGGCCACTTTTGATTAGTCGCCGCCTCCAGCTCCCGCCCCCAAACAAAAAAAAATGCAACTTTCACAATTATCACTGTCATATTTCCTTAAACATTCAGAAACTCCTAACTCAAACTGTGCAACAGTTACTTTGCCGAATGCTGCCACCCCCACACGCTGCCCTCAAAGTAAGAGATAAATGGAAAACATAAACCCGAAGACATAGCGATCTAATTCTTTCGCTATATGGATAGCCGACTGAAAATGGGAAAGAATAGACTACTGCTAATTAGTCGCCGCTCCCAGCTCCCGCCCTCAAACAAAAAAATATTGATGAGTGAAAGAATTTTCAATCAAATCTATTTCATTGGCAAGTACCCCATTCTGATAACAAAATACCACAATGAGTTTCGAATGAAGAAAGTTAGCAAGGAATGGTGTTTCTCCTTCAACCAAATTTTTTGACGTTCACAATATGCCTCTTTGAGAAAATGCGCTACTGAGACTCACGCACGTGAAGGCATACTCACTTGTTTTTGTTTTCCTGGTCATATAATAACCGATCACGACAAGTTTGGTATCTTTTCCGACTAAATTGAAACTCCTGACCTCGAATCCGATGTGTAAATTCGAATAGAAAGAATAGAATAGAAGAAGAATTTTGAACAAGTTAACTTGAGAAAACTTACTTATTTCTTTGACAATTTTGACAGTTTTTTTTTTACTGTTAGAGGTCTTGATCCCCAAAAATATTTCAAGGGCCATTGGATTGAAGTGTGTTTTTCACGAAAATCATCCACTCGATGTATTATTTTGTTTTTTAATATTAAAAAATCAATTTGAACCTGTGAGTCGGTCCGGCGCGGTTTCTACTCATGACCAGAACACTACAACATGCACCTGCAAATAAAACTAGCTCAAACTATTGGACAAATGATAACTTATCTTTGAAAGTTCAAGGATCTCTGCAGAATTGAATTAGCTATAAGATGAAACAAAATTGCTATGGATCGCTCTACAGGGTTTTGAGTGTGAGCTATTCATATTTGCAGGTGCATGTTGTAGTGTTCTGGTCAGTAGTAGACACCGCGCCGGATCGACTCACAGGTTAAAATTGATGTTCTAATATCAAAAAACAAAATAATACGTCGAGTGAATAATTTTCATGAAAAAGACATTTGAATCTGATGGCTCTTGGATATTTTCGAGGATTTCAGACCTCTAAAAGTGAAGAAAAACTGTCAAAATTGTCAACAACAATACCATAAGAAGGATCTATTTTGTCGACAAAATTGAATTTCTCGATAACTGGTCGCTAGGCATTTTTCGAGAACCAGCTGCCACAGAAAAAAACGACGAGTGCACAGCACGAGTCGTTTTTCTGTGACAGCTGGTTTGAGAGAAATGCCACGACCAGTTTGAGAGAATAAATTCAATTTTGTAGACATAAATGGATTCTTCGAATGGTATTTAACGGACTATTTTTTTTAAACGTTTATTTCAAATCACTTGTTATAAATAATAAAGGTACAGTTGTTGTTATTCAATAAAGATTTGGAAAGGCTTCGGCCAGAGTGCAACGGCGATGCTTCTATGAGAATGGTTGGTTATTTTCATTTCAGTCAATCCACTTTTTCCGCACTGGCTCTTGTCCATTTGCTTTCCTGTTCCAAGCGCTGAATTTTTATCCCAACACGCATGTTATAATGCCCAACTCTCAAAATATCGGCAATCTGCGGCACTGTTGTATCTCCGACAAATCATTGTCCCATTCTGCGTGTTTTTCGTGTTTTTCGAGACGATCATTCTCTCCTTCTTCGAACATGGCAAATTCGCCACTCATCATTTGGAACTGTTTTGTATTTTCTACTCACAAACACTGACAGACAATCACGCAATAATTATTAAATTTTACAATTTGACATTCACGCTATCGTTGTTATGGTGAGTGTATCAACAGCCAGTTTTGTCACCCTGCAGCAGTTTATTCAGTAGCAGCAGAGGTTTTGTCACCCCACCATTAATTTGCCATTGCAAAACTGTTGACATTGGTTGTAATGGTAACACGTGGTACTAAATACAGCGTCGCTATTGGTTTGAAACGTCAAAAAAAAAAATAGTCAAAGAAAAAAACAAGTTTTCTCAAGTTAACTTGTTCAAACTTGTTTTTATAAAAATTTACACATTGGATTCGAGGTCAGGAGTTTCAATTTAGTCGGAAAAGCTACCCAACTTGTCATGATCGGTTCTATATGAGCAGGAAAATAAAAAGAGCCACCTAGCCGAGCTTCGCCTCTCCCACGACCCCCCCTCAACAATTATCGACACTTTTTGTGCCAAAATGGTATCAACGAGATATGATGCGTCGAATTGCGATGTATTTGCATCCAATGGATTAACAAGTTTCATTCCCTCCATTTTGAGTTGCAATTGATTACCTCCCCTCTGATAACTCAAAACTCCGGGGTGGGATTTCTGTCAATTTTGGGTATGTAGTAGGCCATTCAAGTCTGGACAGAATGTCAAACTTTCAGAACGTCTATATATTTTCCAAGGTTCTAGCGATTTCTTTACTATTTTTCCTGTATCATATACATTTGACAGAACAAATCAAAATATTTCAATAGAACTATGAAATTTCTCATCGTGTTTGGTTCAGAATTGTTCAAATGTTCATTCTTAATATTGGCAGTCTCCACATAACTGTGTATACTTGAAATCTCATGAAAAATCAAGCTTAATTTGAAATTGTTCGCAATTCCAAGTTTTCAGATTTTTGACAGCTCTGGATTTTTCTGGAACCCAGAAATTTGGAAAGAGCACAAACTTCTGAAAAAAACCTGTGATTTTCACGACTACAGTTTTTTTTTGAGGCCAAAATCTATTTTTCTGGGGCTATTAACGAATACACTTCTAGCTTCGATATATTATCGCTTACATCTCGATTTACACTCGGACAAGCGCTGCATTTTTATACAAACACGAATGTTATAATGCCCAATCCCTCAAAATATTGGCAGTCTGCGGCACTGTTGTATCTCCGACAAAACATAGTTCCATTCCGCGTGTTTTTCGTGTTTTTCGGGACGGTCAGTCTCTCCTTCTTCAAACATGGCAAATTCGTCACTCATCATTAGGAACTGTTTTGTATTTTCTACTCACAAACACTGACAGACAATCAAGCAATAATTATTCAATTTCACAATTTGACATTCACGTTATCGTTGTTATGGTGAGTGTATCAACAAGCCAGTTTTGTCACCCTGCAGCAGTTTATTCAGTAGCAGCAGCAATTTTGTCGCCCTACCATCAATTTGACATTGCAAAACTGTTGACATTGGTTGTAATGGTAACGTGGTACGTGGTACTAAATACAGTGTCGCTATTGGTTTGAAACGTCAAAAAAAATTGTCGAGTAAATTATTCGACATCTGCTCTAAATATTTTTTGACACTTGCGTGACAATAATTCTCCTTCGCTTTGATTCTGCCTCGCGCAGAATCAGACCGCCGTTTCCATAATGGGCGAGTATTCTGCCAGCAACGGACAGAAAACCCGAGAGAAAACCTCAACAAACAGATAACTAAAATGATCGTTTTCTCAAACAGGGCCAAAAACCGGATACTCTGGGTCAGAATGGATGGTGCGTGACTCTGCTGGGCAGAGTGCAAGTGTGAAATTTTTGGTTGTGTGAATTAGTGAGAGGTTGTCTTCAGCATCTGCTTATATCGATCGGCGGCAGAGAAGTAGGCTTGACCTTGACAACACTACAAACTCAAAGAAAAACACTAGCGTCAACGCGCATAACAGTTGATTATCGAAAATGTTGGGTAGACATCGTGATTTTCAGTAGTAAAACAGTGTATTTTCACTTAGTTTTTCTTCTGCTCCATGTTGTTTTGCTTGAATATGGAGCGATGAGAAATTAGGTTATGTTCGCAAACGTCAACACGCAACAGCAAGGTGACAGTGCACCACAGCATTTACCTAAGCAACAAAGTGGAATCTCCCTACTCCTGTCGAAAGATTAAAACGTCACAGCCCGCCTGAAGTTCGGTATATTTGAAATCGTTCGTGAGAGTAGCCATACTTCCAAGGTAGATTTTGAGACACCTACAAAGTTTGGTTTCGAATTTCCAGGAATCGCAGTCTTGTTATTATAGGCTCTACCGAGGGCTCTACATTTGATTAGTATGTATGATTAAATTTTGACTATTTTTCAATGGTGGTCACTACCCTCTTCCAGGTATCGTAACCTTAAAGACAAACAATTTTCCAAACCACAAAAAAATCCCTTGAAGGTATTTAACAGTTGTACAGCTGTTATTGTCCTGTCAGAAAATCGAAGTTTTTTGCGAACTTTATCCATACAACGGGATAAGGCGGAATCGCATTCTAAAAGAGTGCATTTTCATCATCAGCATGGCATATACGAGTGATAAAATAAACGGTACGTATCATGCAAAACTTGTTGAAACGAAAAATGTAGCCTGTCAGATCCGTGGCTTCACTCTTCGAGTCTCTTCTCCTTCCTACCAATTATTGAATAAAAGTAGATATGGTATGGAGAATAAAACAGAAAATTATCGGATATTACGAGCGCCATATGTGTCGGACTGGAGGTATATTATCCGAAAGTCGAGCGAACCTTTCATTATAGGGATCGTGCAACCGCGTACCTCCACTGGCGGCAATGTTTAGCTGACCCTCCTTTGCGTGCCGTCTGTAATAAATAAACCGGACATGGGCGTAGTAGTAATACAAAATTCCTGCTCGCAAAAAATTGTACAAACCAAACAGAATATTTTAATAAATCCACGTTGAAAAACATTAGGTGAGTACCTCGGTAGGTACGCATGATCTAGAAACAGGGTTTTATCGGTTAAATGCCTTTTTCTTCCTAGTTTTGGTTAAAAGTCAACCTTTTTACAAGATAAGCCGTATACTTTAGGCACCTGTTGGAGACTAGTATGTATTGCTTATGAAAAAAAAACAGTATTCGACAGTCCTTAGGTTTTACCTGAATTTATGAAATAAATGTCAGTCATCAGTGTCATCACATTGTCAGAAAGAACTGTCAAAACAAATAGTTGATATCTTTCTGGAGCGTAGTTTCGCCAACTCGCTTGCCAACGTGGATTTAATAAATGTTCAACCCTCTAATCTTGGGTTGCACCAAAAAAACAATAGGCAATCAACAGTCATAATAAATGGATTTCTAATTGGATAGACTTAATGGGAGACTTGAACGGCCGATTAGAAAACATCAGCCGAATTGACGGAGGCGCTGTCATTTCAAAACACACGGGAACCACGCGAAAAGTGTGTGATTAATCAGGAGTTGTCTAGAAAACAAATGCCGGGCCACTGTGGAGTTTGCTGGAAGACCCATGGAACATTCGAGATATTCAGTTGGGACCTATATAAGCACTATGAATCGCCCACAGGACCAGTATTGAATCTGGGAGAGAACGAGTGCGACAGAAAGCGAAGTAGTAACCTGCGATATTCAAAGTAGATAATAGTTGACGTGTATTTATTGTAGTACGCAGTGATAAACAGTGTGTGTTTCAAAACGATCGTCTCAATTATAATCTAACCCGTACGCGAAATACGTAGCAATAGGTATAGGCCAGACGGTAGAGCATTCTGGATAGAAAAAATTCCGACCAAAGCTTTTATGGTGTCAAACTCTTCCTAAGGTCAGTAGGTATCTGGCACTGAGTTTCCGCCCAAAAACGAGTTGTGCTGATTCCTCCACATCTGCCCAAAGATAAAAGAAGTCTTGAAGGTGCAAAAATACCCGTTAAACCCCCGTACTTTTTCATTTTATTTGCCTCAATGCAAACGTACAACTCTTACGCAAGCATTGGAAGCATTTGTCATTATCTCTGTGCCAGTCTTACTGTTGAAAAAAAAAAAAGATTTCTTTGTGCGGGTCAGATAAATCACATTGATTTGTTTTTCCACACAGGAAAACGAAGGAGCAACATGTATTTTGGATGTTTTCTGATAACTCGTACCCACTGAACCCATTTATGGTGTTAAAATTTCAATAACAGCGTTTTTGAAGATGTTGCCCGGTAAGAACTGAATAATTTTTACCTGCCTGTTCAGCAGCAATTTTTCCAATTTCACCAAACACCGTTCTCGAAAATTTTATAAGGAATGACAAGCTAGAACTCTTTTCTAATGATATTATGTCTGGCTTGACCGCGGCACGCTTTTTGAAAGTGTAGGAAACTGATTTCTTCTCGAGCTGTTCTATTTTACCCGCGTGCGGTCGTGCTTACTTGACATAGACCGGACTGACCACAAAAGCTTGGGAATGTACTCTCTTCCAGCTTTAAAACACGACCATTATTGATGAAATATTATATAATTTCTTCATAAATCAATGTACAAAGTCTTAATAATAATGGTCGTGTTTTAAAGCTGGTAAAAAGTACTCACTCAATTTAAAATTAAGTCCCAAATATGGAAAAAGAAATTTTGAGGTATTTGGACTTTGGTTTGGCTATCGAGGGACTATTTCGGCAAAAGTTTTGGCATTTTTTATTGAATTCAAAATTGATAAGAAACAACTTATGGAAATTTCAGAACTTATATTGAGTGACTCTATTCGAATTATACACAACCACATTTATAAATAATTTTTACATATATTATACTTTTCACATTCAATTTTTATATTCAGTATTATCTTTTATAGACAGATTAGTATGCTGTGTTCTGGAGCAACTTGCTTAAAAGATAGCAGCACCACTCTATTTTTCAATAAAGTTGTTTCTCTCTCTAAGCTTGTGTAATCAGTCTGGTCTTTGTCAAGTAGGCACGGCCGCACGCGGGTGAAATAGGACTACTCGAAAAGAAATAAGTTTTTTAGACTTTCAAGTGCGTGCCGCGATTAGGCCAGGCACGATATAGTTAGAGATGAGTTTGAGCTTTTCATTTCTTATAAAATTTTTGCAAATGGTGTTTGGTGAAATTGGAAAAATTTCTGCTGAACAGGCGGGTAAAAATTATTCACTTCTTAGCTGGCAGGATCTTCAAAAATGCTGTTATTGAAATTTTAACGCCATAAATGGGTTCAATGAATACGAGTTATTAGAAAACTTACAAAATACATGTTGCTCCATCGTTTTCATGTGAAGAAAAACGAATTAATGTAATTTATCTGACCCACACAAAGAAATCTTTTTTTCCAACAGCAAGACCAAGACTGGCACAGAGATGATGACAGATGCTTCCAATGTTTGCGTGAAAGCTGTGCGTTTGCACTGAGGCAAATATAACAAAAAAGTACGAAGGTTTAGCAGGTCTTTTTGCACTTTCAAGGCATCCTTTACCTTCGTGCAGATGTGGAGATCAGCACAACTCGTTTTTGGGCGGAAACTCAGTGGTAGATACCTACTGACCTCACGAAGAGTTTGACACCTTAAAAGCTTTGGTCGAAGTTTTTTTCAGATTGTAGTGATTTTACCGACATACCGCCTGGCCTAGTATGGGAGTACCTACCGGGATTTTTTATTAATACCGGACGGATCCCTGCTGCCGGGAATTTAAGATCAAGTTTGAGGACCCCGGTTGCCGGGACCCGATCCACTGCCTCTTGGGCAAATTCATGAGAGCTTTAGCGTACTAAAATCTGAGGCGAATCCATCGGGAACCTGTTTTTCGTAAAGATCCGACGGATTCTTCATGGGTGGGCAAGTTCAATATTTGGTCACTTCAGGCACCACGCACGCTAACTCGGTTATTCAGGAAGCGAAAAAAGAATAAGACAAACTGTACCTACTCACTTCATGGCAGATAAGACGCGTTCCACCTTATTCATAAAAGAATATAACGTTTGCTCGTAGGTACAAATGACTTATTAACCTACTACTTGTCGGGCTCTGTTTTGGCTCAACAGTGCTACCACCAACTAAATTGACTCTTCTCGGGGGCTTGCGGGATCCAACATGTGGAAGTATGGTGTATTAGATGCACATCGGGTGTATAAAAATAAAAACACAGACACGACAGCTGTTGCTCGGTGTGTGTGTGTGTGTGTGTGTGTGTGTGTGTGTGTGTGTGTGTGTATGTCTATCAGCCATCCCAGCAGCAGGAGCAGCAGCTATGGTAGCGAGCGACCACAGGTGAAAGCTGGGGGTCGCCCGGTTGGTTCATGCACCCCTCCGGTTATTGTCCTTTCCAGGCATCGGCCCACCAAGCACCCTCCTCCTCTTCCTCCTCCGAGTTCCGGCGTTCCGCACCTCGACGATTAAAACACAACAAAAACACGCCGGCAATCACAAAACGCGCTAATTGCGGCCACTTCTCGGGCTTCATTCGATTTCCCCAGTTCTCACCCGCATCACTCCCGATTTTCATTGACTGATGCTTTTAGTTTTTACTGTGCTTCTGTTGGCAACTATACTTGCGGTTCATCTGTATTCTCTGTACAGGTCTCGTGCTTCAACCCCTTGCATTGAGAATGGAAAGATCAATAGCTAAACACCAGAAATCACTCGATTATTAGTGTGCGAAGTCAGTGGCGGACCAGCTCAAATGAACAAATGCTCAGAAGTCCCACCGGGCTCTTACCGTATGCAATAGAGTATTATACTTTTGGAAAAAATTATTTTTAGATGGAATCATAAACTACATTGAAAAATAGCTGACCCGTATTTTTTTATTCAGCCAAAAATCGTATCGTTTGGCCGCAATAAATGAATGAGATTCCTATATTCTGCTTATTTCTGACGTCATTTACACAGAGGCAGTATAGGCGGTGACTCGCTGTGACGTCAGAACTAGTTGATGTTATTTATTTATTGCTCCCAAACGGTACGGTTTTTGACTGGATAAAAAAACACGGGTCAATTTTTTTTCAATGAAGTTTCCATTCCAATCAAAATTTTTTTTCCATAATACTCCATTGTGTGAGATATAATTAGGAGACCAACGTTCAAACGCATCTTGAGCTCAGCTGTAGTTCCAATTTCTTGAGTTGTCAGCAACGATCAAGACTTCGACGTTTCCATTCTGCTGGTCCACCCTCTTGCAGTCGCTACAGTCTTTCTTGCATGGCTCTAGGTGGTTCTAGAGAAAGATCATTCGCGTTGTCATGACCTTTTTCAAAACGATTTTGAATTTTAAAATCATATTGTTGCAGTTTCTCGATCCAGAATTCTCGCTCTGGAATTTTCAACTGCAAAACAGTCACTTCAATGCAGCGGGGCTAGTCTTACCAAACATTCTCCGCTATATAGGTACCTACTGGCAAAAATAGCTGATATAGCTGACTATCGCCAGTAGTTCGTACGTCGAACGCAGTAGTACCTACTTTCTTGTCTGGACGACACCTTGCTTTAGTACTTACCTACTATACTACCTGCTCTCCACTTTGTTGATGTTGTGGTAGCACTGCTTAAATTCCGGCATCATTCAGTTTTCTAGACGTTACAAGTCCCGAAAGAATTTTCACATTCTGTGGTCCATAAGAATGGCGTAAGCAGTGATGTAAAATACCCGGGTTTTTATATTTAAGGGTGAATACCCAGAGTAAATACCCAGAGTAAATACCCGGTATTTACCCAAAATCGGGTCTCTAACGGGGTATCTATTTTCATCAATTGTTATTAACAATTGGAGAAACAACAACAAGCAATCATGATTTTTTGCTCACAGCAGCAAAATAATAATAAGTGCTTTGGAGATTATGTTTATAAAGCCTTGGAACTTGGAAAAAAAAATCATTTAACCTTTAACCGTCATTACTGTCAACTGAGCTGTCAACAGTGTCAATTTTTCTGTCAAACTGGGTAGGGTGGGTAAATATCGCTCGGGAAAATACCGGGTAGATACCCGATTTATATCACTGGGCGTAAGGTCTTCCGTCAATTTGTGTAAGGGCTCAGAAATGTCAGCAAATTTTTCCACAGTCGTCTGTAAAATGCGCATAAACTCAATAAACTTCCACCTTCATGCGGATCCCTTGGTCATGGCCACTTCCAGACAGCATCTGATTAGGTTCGGTCGATTTGGATTCTTTCGACAACACTACGTGCCCCAAAAATTTGACTTTCTCCTGGAAAAGCATGCATTTCTTCAGATGATGGAGCTCCAGCTGAGCAGTGAGCACCCACCTCGAAGATGTAGAAATACCTCCCGGAGGTTCTTCAGATGTTCTTCGAATGTTCGACCAATGACCATTACGTCTTGGAGGTAGACTAAGCAAGTTTCACATGTGAGATCTCGCAAGACGCAGTCCATCAGACGTTCAAATGTGGCCGGTGCGCTAGAAAGCTCAAAAAGCATCACACTGAACTAATGAATGCTGCTTCCGGCGGAAAACGCTGTCTTTTTTTTGTCGTCGTTGTGAAGTCTCACTTGCTTCCACGCATTTAAGATGTTTTAGCAAAACTCAAACACTTCTTCTTGCTTTGCCAATGGTGGCGCTTGGGACCTTGTCGAATTGGAGTAGCGTTTTTGTTATAAATGCGATGACGAATCACGATAATCCAGTATAGTAGTTCAGCCTTCAATCGCAAAGGCTACCATTGGGAGATTCCAAAAGATTTTCAAAGATTTTCAATGATTCCCATGGATGTTTACACCAGATAGCGGTTTACACTTCGTTTTGATTGAACCTAATACGGCAGCTAATCGACCACAATTTGAGAAAAACCAGTTGCGCTTGTTTAAAATGCTTAAATTTTATTTTTCAACATTTTCTGGCACTTCCGATGCATGTCGCAAATTACTCTAATCTTCGTGTGAGTGATTTTTAAGACACCCTGACACTAATTTCAGGCACCTTAAGCCTTAAGTATACAATAATACGAAGGAATAAGTTCGTGTGAAGGAATGGTGTATAATATCCACCAACTATATCCAAAGGACATCCAGTGGGAATCCACCATGGACTGGACGTTCAGTCGAACGTTCAGTGGATATAGGGCTATCCAATGGATATCTAATGGATATTGTATGCTGTCTGGGTAGGACTCCGTATATCACATGAAGGCACAAGGAACTTACACTGGAGCTGATAGCAATGCAAGAAGATATGAGATGGCTTTCTGGAATTCTGAAAACTACGAAAAAACTCAAAGGAGCTCATTAGGGCTCCAAGCTCCAACTACAATCGATGACTCAAGGGGGCCCGACAAGACTCCGAATGACATGAGAGCACAAGGGTGATTACCATGCTCTGAAAGTAACGGAAAATGCAAGGGGGCTCAGCAGAGCTTCAAATCACATTGAAAATGAAAACACGCAATAAGGGAGCCCAATGAGGCCTAGGTAACACAAGATGGCAAAATAAGGTTTAGTGGGATTCTGAAAGCCATGAAGCAAATAAGGGGGCTTATTAGGGCTTCACATTATACTTGAGGACACAAGGGGACCCGATGTGAGGGGACTCAACAGAACTTGAAACGGTATACTGAAGACACAAGGAAGGCCAATGGAGCTCTGTGAAGGTAACAAAATAACGCAAAATGGAGCTGACTGATACCTATACTCCGACTGCCATGAAAAAACAAAAGGGGGCTTAACAGGGTTTCCACTACACTAGAAGACACAATGGGGGCTCGATAAGGCTCCGAACATGACATGACGGCACAACGCTGTTTGTTGCTTCAGAAGTCACGGAGAATACAAGGGGGCTCATCAGGGCTTCAAATTAGATTGAAGACAAAATAAAAGGGCCCAATAGAGCTCTTGATAACACAGGACTGCAAAAGGGGCCTTACTGGAAGTCTGAAAGCTATGAAAAGTGATCCTGCTGGCGATAGTTTTCGGCAAAGGGACAGTAGTCCACCCTCTCGAGTCGATTTTATAGACGACTCACTACACCATATCTTAGAAGAAACATTATGCTCCCGCTGCTCCGTGCATAGAGGACTTTCTCGCATTTGAAACTTTTTCCCTTCCTCCTCTTCTTTTCACAGGCGGGGATTCATCAGCGCTTCTACTTCCAACGTAGGCTCTCAAGACTTGCATGATTGCAGCGTGACTGCGACGTTTTGATTTCAACGTATGTATGTACAAAAATCTAGGACAGGAGCTACCCCCGATCTATAATGATCTCCCACAGTCGTGCAAATCCTCATTTTGTCGTGATTTTCCCATTTTTGCCGTAGGCCAGTAGCAGGAAGCGAAAAAGCGCCATATGCATGCAAAAGGTCCCATAGAAAAATTTTCTCTCGATATTAGTTCACTGGGGAGTCTTAATGAACAATCAAAATTTGTAACCTTGTGTGACCTCCGAAACCGTGGTAAAAAAATGAAGAAGTTGAAAGTTCGTGAAAATCGTTTGTTTTTTCTCGAATAACTCGTAAACGGTGATTCTTCGAACAAAATGTCCAGCAGTCAAATTAAAGATTGTTGAATTTTGAACCAAATGATGCCATCGCCATTGCTGTGTAATAAGCGGTTACCTGAATACAGCTCTCGGAATTCTACACTGAGTATCGCTCAGAGCTGTCAGCTGAATTCTGATGGCCGTCAAACTGCAGCTTCTCACTCAAGAGGCTATATTGTCATTGTCCGTGAACGGATATGCTTGCCCTAAACATTTCTTGAAAAGCAATTGGACCAGCTTCAATATGGCTTCAATGCATCTAAGTTAAAATCTGTATCTTGGATGTTATCAGCGGTCAAAGTTGGTAGTGGATCAACCGCGGGACCTTCAAAAGGCGCACTTTTTCCGTTCCTGTCATAAAGTCTGCTTTTCTTTCAGGTAAACGCTGTTGACGGAATATGTAGAACAAAGTGTGCTCAACAGAACTCCAGTTACAGAAAGTTTCTCCTTCCAGTAGTTTTCAAGATATATGCGATCAAATGTGCGCCTTTTGAAGGTCCCGCGATTGGTCCAGTACCGACTTTGACTGCTGATTACATCCAAGATATGGGTTGTGACGACACTGCAGTCAAAGCATATTGAAGCCAATTCAATTGTCTTTCAAGAAATGTTTAGGGCAACCATATCCGTTCACGAACAATGACAGTATAGCCTCTTGAGTGAGAACCTGCAGTTTGACAGCCAGAATTTATCTGACAGCTTCGAGCGATATCAAAGGTAGACTTCCGAAAGCTGTATTCCGGTAACCGTTTATTGCACAGCAATGGCTTTGGCATCATTTTGTTTAAAATTGAATGCTTTTCAATGAATATCAGACATTTTGTTCGTGGAGCCACCGTTTATAAGTTATTCAAGAAAAACGGACGATTTTCACAAATTTTCAACTTCTTCATTTTTTTTACCATGGTTCCGGAGGTCACACAAGGTCACAAATTTGGATACTTCATAAGGACTTCCTAGTTAACTTATATCGAGAGAAACATTTCTTATGGGACCTTTTGCAACCTCAAATATTCCTGCTACTGGCCTACCGTGATACCGTGATAAACACCAAATTTGCCATTATTCGAACTAGTGGGAGCGGTACGCAAAAGCATACCGCATTTTGGAGTGCAGTAACGAGATTTTGCATTGATGTACTTTATACCAAGATAAGCGATTTGACCCGCAGCACTCGATATTTCGTCCCTTAGGGGGCCAATGGGGGCCCTCCAAATTTTCAAGATGCAAGAACTTCCACAAAATGATCATTGAGTATCGTCATGTATGTCATAAGTGAAGCTTACGGGTCTATTGAGAATGTTTTCATCAAATGTCGTCGTGTCCGGTTAATTCTTCACATTTGAAAAAAAAATTCTTTCGCAGAGGTCAAAAAAACTGTTTTTATTTTTTCTGCTGTGCAAGGGAACGATAAATTCATATGTTTTGTTGCGTTCCCAACTAAATCGCGTTCCGTAAGCTCAAATATGAAGAAATTTTTTCCGCAATATCATTTTCCCAGGAAGAGGTGACCTCTTCAGTACACTTTTTTCAACAGCATATTTTTCAATGTTCCTAGTGGATAAGACTGTCAATTTTCGCTGATATGAGAAGCTTGAACTCTTTTCTTAGTAATTTCCATGCAACATGGCTTCAAAACATACAAGAGAGCCCTAAAACTTTTTTTTTCTGCTGGGCCGTCAAATTTTTGGCATGTTGATTTTGTAGTAGGGGAGACGCGCAAATAAATAAGATCTAGTCTAGGCGAATAAGTTCTACCGGAAAATATACCTACTTACACCTAACGACTCTGCGTTTTGTTGTACTGCAATAAAACACGTCATGGAAGAATATTTTCTGTTGAAACCAAATCGCCTGTGCCTGAAGCCTGGATTGAATACTGGTCCGCGTCTCTCCTACTATAAAATCAAAATATCGTAAGTTGGACGGCCCAGCAGAAAAAAAATTTTTTGGGCTCCCTTTGGGCGTTTTAGAGTCATGTTGCTTCGCAGCCACCAGGAAAAGAGTTCGAGGTTTCCATTCCTGCAAAAATTACGAGTGATATCCAGTGGGGACATAGAAAGAAATGCTCTTGGAAAAGAGGTGATGAAGAGGTCACCACTTCTTTGAAAAATACCATTACAAGAAAAATTTCTTTATAATTAGGTTCAGGGAATGCGATTTAGTTGGGAACGCAACAGAACATATGAATTCATCGTCTCCTTGCATAGAAGAAAAAATAAAAACAGTTTTTTTGACCTCTGCCAAAGAAATTTTTTTTCAAGTGTGAAGAATGAATCGGACACAACGACAATTGATGAAAATATTTTTAATAGACCCGTAAGCTTCACTTATGACATACATGACGATACTCAATGATCGTCATGTGAAAGTTCTTGCATCTTGAAAATTTGGAGGGCCCCCATTGGCCCCCTAAGGGACAAAATATCGAGTGCTGCGGGTCAAATCGCTTGTCTTGGTATAAAGTATGCCCATACCAAATCTCGTTACTGCACTCCAAAATGCAGTATCGATGTGTTTTTAGGTGTGTACCGCTTGCACTAAACCTCTCCTGTCGTTTTATATTTGGCGTTCAAAATACTTATTTGTCGCGTGAACAACTGAACTGATCAACATTTGAAATGTCGGTATCGGAAATTTTGCTCTTTTTCAAAATGGTGTAACTTTGAATTGTCTCAACCGATTCCGATTTTGTCTTCACGGTTGCTGAGATACATCTTTCAGCAATCTACTTAGTCAGCAAGAATTTCCCATTTATTCTTATTACATTCGTTACAGGGTGAAATGTTAAGCATTGCAAAATTGTGCTTAGTTCAATAGATCCCCGTTTCTGTGAACAATTTTTTTTCAAATTCTAACGATATAACCATGAAGCCTGATGTCTTGTCTCAAAATAGTTGTTGAATTTTCCAGATTAGAAGTTCAACAATGATGATATGATTTTTGTTTGTAAAAGTTGCATTTTGGACATCTCTAAAAAATGATAAATTGAGGTTTCATCTCTGATATATATTGAAATTAAACTTCCAGGATGTATTTCTGAACCAACAAAACATTCACATATCCAATTTGAGGTCAGTACGTCAAAAATTCCGATATTGATACGATGCAATAAGTGCGCCCTCTCTCGGCGGATTTCAACCAAAATCACATAAGTTTATTAGACGCCTATATTATGGCTGCATGCCAAATTTCAGCTCAATTGGATATACCGCTTGGGAGTTATCATGGACGATTACACAGAGTTTGACACACAGACAGGCAAACAGACCGACTTTGATCTGGAAATGGTCTAAATAAATTGAAAAGATGGACCTTGAAAAAAGTTATTCTTCGAAATCCGGAAACAATTTTTTTGTGCGTTCACAATATTTTCCTTTTCATTCGAGAACGCGAACCGGGAAAGTAAAACCGAGGCGAGAACAGAGGTTTCTGAGGGTGCGGCAGTTTCTAACAGTTCAAGCAACAAGCATGCAAAATTACAGGTTCTTGTCATCCAAAATGCGATTTTATTGCCAACCGAAATGACTGAAATGCAACTTTCACAAAAAAAAATCATGTCATCATTGTTGGACTTCTGATCTGGAAAATTCAAAAACCGTCTCCAGATAGGACATCAGGCTTCATGATTATACC
Source organism: Anaspis maculata (assembly GCA_949128115.1). Lineage (NCBI taxonomy): Eukaryota > Metazoa > Arthropoda > Insecta > Coleoptera > Scraptiidae > Anaspis > Anaspis maculata. The sequence goes on from OX421965.1 coordinate 4,927,377, forward strand.
GTTGAATTTGGAAAAAAATTGTTCACAAAAATGGGGATCTATTGAACTATGCACAATTTTGCAATGCTTTACATTCCACTCTGTAACGAATGTAATTGGAATAAGTCAAAAAATCTCGCCAACCAAGTAGATTGCTGGAAGATGTATCTAAACAACCGTGAAAACAAAATCGAAATCGGTTGAGACAATCCAAAGTTATACAGTTTTGAAACAGGGCAAAATTTTCGACACCGACATTTCAAATGTTGAGCAGTTTATTTTGCCCTGTAGTCCGGACGTTAGGCGCTAAAATATGGGTGGACTCTGCATTTTAGGGTTAAAACATGCCACTTGGTATAGTTGTTGCATGAACCCTAATCTTTCGATTCAGAAGTGTAGACATCAGCAGCAGACGTGCAGGCTCTCTGTACAGGGTGAAGAAGGAAAAAGAAGAAGGAAACGTGGTAACTCATAAACCAAAAGAGGTAGAGTCGTGTAAATCGGCATATATATTCCGATGTCCATGCCAATGAAATTCCAGCAAACCATTTTCAAATATCTTAAAGCATTCCTGAACTATTCAGAAAAACTCGTTTTCTTTCATAAAAGTTAAATTTTCAGGTAAATCAGTGAGTTTTCAAAGTATAAGAGTGCAACTCGGTAGTTCTTCATTCAGTGATGTAATCAGTTGAAAATGATTGATAGCCAGTGCCTAGGCCTACTATTTCTAGAAAAAAGACATTCAACTTTTTTCCTCTTCCCGGCAGCCATCTTGCGTTGACTATTTGCAGAATAATTAAGGAAGTGACTGGTTATTATAAAGTTGGTGAGGTACAACCATTTTACCACAAAAAAGTAACCTCGGCATTGGTAACTGCCTTCTTGTAGAATAAACATTGTCATTCTATTTGTTTTTGGTTTTACAGACTTTCTTTGCTCGTGATGGCTAATGTCGTTACTGAAAGGAAGAACTACACTCGACATTCTAATGCCACAAATTTTGTCAAGTCAGCCACATAAATTTTTCATCATCAGTGAAGACGTTTGTCTCCGGCAGCTGACCAAACAAAAGATGTACGATTTTTGTGTGAAAATTGCAAAAATTAAAATGGTTTCGCTGCGATCGAATGCTTCTTGGAGAGAGTATACTGCCGCTGCCGCAAAATGTTTAATTTTACCTGGAGATAATCTTATAGGACTTGGTGTTAACATTGTCAACTGCAATGCTATACGCAAATTTGGTAAAATCATTTCAAACGACGCAGAAAGGACGATAAGACTCCGTTTTTTTTCGGTTTTTGAGCAACAACTTTTCGTGATTTTTCCACTTCTTCTCCCCATATACAGGGACTGTAGGGTTGGCGCTGATGGCTACACTTCTAAATTGAAAGAGTATGGTTCAAACAGTCACTGTGCCAAGTGGCATGCTCTAACCATACAGTGCAGGGTGCTTTTCGCCTACTGTTCGGATCGAGGTCCAAATATAGCTAATATTGCATTTTTCCACGCTTTCCACATCTTCCTCGTCTTTTATGGGACAGCTAGACACATCTGACCAATTTTTCTTGGCATCACTGTTAACACCAGATTGCATTAAATTATTTGCATGCTAATTCGCACCTCTCGAGGCAATAGATTTTCCTCAAGACGCATTCGATGACGACGAAACCTTATATATTTTTGCAATTTTTGCACAAGAATGGTATATCTTTTGTTTGATCAGCTGTCTGAGACAAACGTCTACACTGATGATGATAAATTTTTGTGACCGATTTGACAAAATGTGAGGCATTAGAATGCCTAACGTAATTTTTCCTTTCAATAACCACATTAGCCACCATGAGCAAAGAAAGTCTGTAAAATCATGAACAACTCGAATAACAATGTTTATTCTACAAGAAGGCAGTTCCTAATGTCGATGTTACTTTTTTTGAGCTAAAATGGTTGTACCTCATCCACTTCATAATAACCAGTCACTTCCTTGATTATTCTGCAAATAGTTAAGGCAAGATGGTTGCCGGGAAGAGGAAAAAAGTTAAACGTCTTTTTTCTGGAAATAGTAGGCCTAGGCACTGGTTACCGATTTTTTTCAATTGATCACATCACGGAATGAAGAACTACCAAGTTTCACTCTTATACTTTTGAAATTCACTGATCCACCCAAAAATTAAATTTTTATGAAAAAAAACGAGTGTTCCAGAATATTTCAGAAATGCTACGGGATATTTGAAAATGGTTTGATGAAATTTCATTGCCATAAACATCGGGATATAAATACCGATTTAGACGACTCTACCTCTTTTGGTTTATGAGTTACCATTTTTCCTTCTTCTTTTTCCTTCTTCACCCTGTACAGAGAGCCTGCACGTCTGCTGCTGATGTCTACACTTCTGAATCGGAAGATTATAGTTCATGGAACAACTATACCAACTGGCATGTTTTAACCCTAAAATGCAGGGTGGTTTCCCCTAACGTCCGGACTACTGGGAGGATTTTGCCGTGATTTCCACCTTTTTTGTTGTTTTTTTGACCTTTTTTGTCGGGCCGAAAAATACCACCCGATTCAAAATAGTTGGGTGACTCATATTTGAGCATTTGGAAAGTTGCAGCGGGGAACGTGGGTAGGGGACGGAAAATCATAGGCGGGTCTTGAGGAATGAGTCAAAAATGCAAAAATGCAAAAAAATCTACTCCATTTCCTCGTGCACATTGCAATCCATTTCTTGTTCTCGGCGCGTTGAAGTTTGCGTTCTGGTGCTGGAAGCAAATAAGCTTTATTATGGGCGAGCGAAGGCTCCATTTCAGATATTTTTTAGAGGAAAACACCCCATGCTACGCTACTGCTCATAGGTGTGAACGCCGAGTTGTTGTTCGGGCCGCTCGGAGGAAGCACGAGTTGCTTTCGGATCCTTGCGCAATTGTTCGGTGGAGTTCGCTCCGTTGTGTTACAGCGACACGTAGTGTGGTCTCAATTTTCCAAAGCGCAACTTTTTTCTCGTTTTAAAAGTTCCCTGCACTCTGTCAGCCCCACAAGTGGTTCATATTTTCACCACCATGGGCTATGTGTGTCCTGCGCTTTGATAGCTGAAGGTCATGCACGCTCCTCATAGGTGTAGGTCCACCTGTTCATAACACTTGAAGGGCAGAATACATGATGGAAAATATTCGTCAGAGAGCCACCGCCAACAATCCACGATCCCTCGTTCGATCCCCATTGCTCAAAATGCCGAGATTCGAAAGAAGTATAATCCGACTGAAATGGCGCAGCACAATCGTATTAGACGTAAGTACTGAATTGCTGAGTTCCTATTAAAATTAATAATTTGCGAACTGAATCCGGGCTCCCCGTTGTTTCCGTTCCCTCCCTCTCGAATATGGGTAATCTGTATGCCGTGAGCGGCGTTTTGGTCGGATGCGCGTCGGGTTCTTCGGCAGGTAAACGATCTCCGGCCCAAACGAGACACAAGGTGATCGTTCAGGAAAAGGTACGGCCAGAGCGACCCACACACAACATGCACACATACACAATATCGACTGCAAAGTGACATCGTCGGGATATGGTGTTGAACGGGTAACAAATCAGCTCCTTTTTGTTGTTTTATTTTTTTGTTTTCTTCACTTCCATCACCTTCCAATTTGTAATTTCCAGACACTCGCCACACAAATCGAGTTTGTTTGTTCACAACAACACATATATGATTGTTATCGGCAAAGTGATCAAGACCGCCTCTTTTTAACGCGCACACGTGCTGACGAACCGTTCCAAACAGCCGGGCACGATTGTTACCTACCACTCTTTTTATCCACTGTTCTCTTGCCAGACAAGACGTGTTGAATGTTATTTCGATAATATTTAAATGGACAAAAATCTCACATAGGCACACTTTTTGAACAACAATACTTATAGTCCGGTGGATAAGCGCCCAAACTATGCATTTTGTGATAAAGCAAAGGGCTTCTGGATTTACATTCTTGAGGCTGAACTTGACAATTCCAGAAATGGCGCCAACGAGTTTGGTGTGGTGAGTGACCTCAGGAGCCATCCAAAGCTGCAAAAGAAGCAAAATCTTCCATGTTCCTCGAAGGCACCCAAATACATGATACTTCGATGCGCTGATACCCTATGGGGAGGAATTGACAAAATATGTCGATGCTAATCACGTAAGGGGGCTGAGGAGAAGGCATTTTTGTCTTTGAAGGCGATTCATGGTTCTCATCAATCCTGAATGAATATGGAGGAGTTTGGTATCATTTTCGACTGAAATCGACGTTCCGAGTTCGAATAAAGTGTTCAAATTACGTTAGAAACATGTTTGAACAAGTTTATGTGAAAAAACACGCTTTTTTGATATTCAACTTTAATCCCATGGTTTTCACTCCTCACCACAGGCATTCCATTTATTCTTGCATATTCAGTTACTTTAAACCTTTCTTCGATTGAAAACAATGCATTAGATACGCTTCTCATCTTTACAAGCTCATAGAAGTGTCTGGTCGCGAGGGCGGTTTTGCATCATCACGGCACCTCATAACTGACGCATGCTTCACTTTAAAAACGTGTTGCGTCATAAATAAAGGCTCTATTGTACGGTTTTCAACTTTGTCTTGCAGAGGAAGAATTGGTCCTTTCTGTAAAAGCAACAAACATGATATCAGAGCTGTATCGCATGCACAATATGATTTTTCGTGTGAGGGTGCGTCAATTACAGCATTCAAAGTTGACATAAAATAGCTTTCGGAACAAATCCTTCTAATCATCTTCTAAAAACATAAGACATATCCAGTGTATGTTTTCCATCATTGAGAGACCTGAGACTGATACAATATGCAACAATTTCGATTCCACATGTCTTCGAAAAGTAATAAACGTGCAGTAAAAATTTAGATATTTTCCCTGATTTTTTTCCGAATCGAAATACCGAGTAATTCGATCCAAGGATACATCGATCCTGCATTTTGAGTTTAGGGCAACGAATTTTTTCACGTGCGAACCTTATACCAATAGGCATGATTTGACCCGCAGAACTTGAAATTTTGTCTATAAGGAGGCAAATGGGGACCCTTCAAACTTTGAAGATGCAAGAACTTTCACAAAACGACCATTGAGTATCGTCATAAAGGAAGCGAAGGAAGGAATCGTCATAAGAGTCTATTAGAAATGTTGGTTGCAATTGTCGTCGTGTTCGTTCCATTCTCCAAACTTGAAAAAAAATCTTTTGTTAAGGTTAAAAATCCTGTTTTTTTTTTGACAAGAAAACGATAAATTCATGATGTTCTATTGAGTAACCAACCATATCACATTCCGTGAGTCTAATTTCCTGGTAGAAAAGTGCCCATCGGCACATTTTGGAATATATACGTGCACCATGGCATTGTTTACCATAAGGATGTGCTCAACGTTCCCATGTGCATCATTCAGATGTACTCAACGTTCCCATGTGCATGATTCAGATGTGCTCAACGTTCCTATGTGCATCATGAGGATGTGCTCAAATACAGGGGGATCTGTTCAACGTGCTTATTTGCATCAACCATATAGTCACATCACCATGAATACATTGAGCACATCCGCCCTCTCCATGGTGCACATGGATACGTTGAGCACATCCTCATAGTGCACATATGAGTTATCATCACATCCACATCAAATAGTACCCCGAAGGTATTAAGTATTTGTAATAGCCTACCTGGAGGCTGTGAACAATCTGTAACACCCTGTACATGACAAAAGGCGGAAAATTATAGATAGGTAACTAATATTTTGGAATATCCATGAAAACTGACAATGCAAAGTTTTTTTTAGATCATTGCAAAGAGAAAGGCCCCAAAAAAAAGGTTGTAACTCGGGTTGTATTGTCGCGGAACACCCTGTATATTATGGAATTAATGATTTCTGATGAACAAGAACAGAAATCAAAACAAAAGTCTCACGAAATGTACAAGATGTTCACTGGTTCTATCAAACTAGAAGAAAAATCTATTCTTCCTCAAGAACAGGCCATCAACATGCTTGATTTCTATACCAACTCCACAAGCAACACAAATAGGACTGCTTTCAACAAGAAAGGCCGCAACACGATACAAATTAATATTTTTGTGATCGTTTTCGAGCTTTTAAATAACGGCAACAAAATTTTTGTTCTTCCATACTTTCGGATGGCTCCTGAGGTCGCCTGCCACACTAAACTCGTTGGCGCCAAATCTGGAATTGTCAAGTTCAATCTCAAGGACGTAAATCCAGAAGCCCTTTGCTTTATCACAAAATGCATAGTTTAGGCATTTTTTGGCGCTAATCCACCGGACTATTAGGAATGAAACTTCAATTTTTGAATAATTGTCGGTTGAAAACGTAAGATAAAAATATATAAGAATATAGGCAGAAGTTTTTGATAAAACAAGTGATCCTTCAGGCCGGATAGCATCTAAGACGGATCTCCCACTGAAGCAATCAGCAACCAGCAACTAGCAATAAGCAACCGACAATATTATTGCTGAAGTCATTACCCATGGAATCAAATGGAGGATCTCACACCGAAGCAATACGATATCGCTTTCAAGAAATCGTTGCCTATTTCCGCAACGAAGCCTAACACCGACGCCGGTGAATGCTTCCCTCGACTACACCGGAAATTGTGCCGACTCCTTGTGAGTTCCAACAACACAGAGTAGGGATTTTCAACGACCACCAACATCGCATGGGGTCTGCACCATCGTTTGTATTTTACATGCATGCGACACATTGCCTTTAGCAAACATCTCAACCGAATCAAGAAGCTTGTTTTTGAGACGAAAATCAAAGTTCAGTCAAGGTTCTTGAGCAAAAAGTCTCAGCCCTTTTTGTGGAATTTCGCTTCCACCTTCTTTCAGACTTCAATCATAATGTTATCCTTCTGTCTTCATCCTGTCCGTTTGTAGGGAAAGAAAACCGGTCGTCTTGATGTTAATGCGAATCCAGAACGGCCCACCCCACCCCAGCTTCCATGAGAAAGAGTGAAGACTTCCTCAGCGAGGTAAAGGATTCCGAAATGGAGAAAGACGAAGGGGAAAAGATAATACAGATGAGGTGAGATGGAAAAGAAAACGCGGTTCACCCGTTCAGCAGAATCAACACGTGGATAGTGCAATGCGATGTGACTCGGAACTGTGACCGGAACCCTCACAAATAGTATAATTGAATTAGAATTTTTGCTTGAAGAAAGTAGTTCTCAAACGGTTTTTTGCTATATGGTTAGCTCATCCCCACCTGTTCGACATGTTACAAGCATACATCCCTGTGACGCATAATACTTAGTATACAGGGTGAAAATTGAGAAATAAATCTTTGAACTTCTTTATTCCGGTGAAATAATTCTCGAAAAAAACAGCCTCTCATTATTCAGCAGCCTTATGGTCTCCCACTGAACGTGTGAAAAACTCACCCCTTGATAGCTGCTGGTATTCTACGTGCAGGGTGAAATTAATTTTTTTTCAATGAATTTTACCTTGATCAGATCAATCCGGACAAAGACCAATTCTGGCTCTGTTGAAAGTCTATAATCTCTCATTCAAGATATAAAAATGTCGCATTCCTTAAACTGCTAAAACATGACATACAGGGTGGAACACCATTTTTTTCTTTTATTTTTTCCTGGGTCACATTAATTCGGATGATAATCTTACCCACTTCAAAAGAGAGCCTGGAGTATTTGGCAAAACATCGAAAATTAACATTTCTGCAATCACTGCAACGACTGGTTACTGTAGCATCAAGCATTTTTGGGATTTTGGTTGTGCAAGGAGTTGCTAAGGAAAATGTCCTTAGCAACTCCTAGCACAACAAAAGGTGAAGCAACATATAATTCATCTTGTATATCAAGTCAGAATGATATTAGAAATGCTAATTTTTCATATGGCTTGCAGAAAACTCTGGGCTTTTCAGTGAACCAGATAAGATTATTATCCTGATCAATTTTATCCAGAAAAAAAAATAAAACAAATAAAGTATGTTTCACCCTGTAGGTTGTGTTCACGGAGTTTGAGGAATGTGACATTTTTATATCTTGAATGAGAGATTATGAGCTTGTAACAAAGCTGGAATTGGCTTTTGTTTGGATTGATTTGATGAAGATAAAAAACATTGTAAAAAAATTGATTTCACTCTGTACGTAGGATACCAGCGATTTTGGAGAGGTACATTTCTCAAATGTTCAACAGGAGACTATAAGGTCGCTAAATAATGAGAGACTGTTTTTCTCGAGGATTGTTTCACCGAAATAAAAAAATTTGAAGATTTATTTTTTCATTTTTACCCTGTATACCAAGTATTACGCGTCACAGGGATGTATGCTTTTAACATGTTGAATAGGTGGGAATAAGCTAACCATATAGCAGAAAACCATTTGAGAACTACTTTCTTCTAGCAAGAGATAATTTTTTCGCTATTTCAAGTACACTAAAACTGCTTTCGACCGACCACATGAGACCTGAACAATCTGACCAGATTGGGAGAAGACCCCAGATTTTCCAACTTTCTCAAGAGTGTGGTCTATGCGATCGAAAGCCTTTGAGGAATCGGTGTATATCATCAGTTTGCTCACGCTCGCTCATACAATCAGATATACCTAAATTGCGTTTTCTCCACGGATTTCTGAATATACTCGTAGAGCTGGATAGCTTATACAACACATGCGTGTTGTCCAAACTCGGCTGGCCTCCATACTGTGCTAAAATGTTATTGGCCGACCGGCAACATATCGTATTCAAAAACTAGACCGCCGTCTTGTGTGCATCGGTTTTTACATTTTTTTCAAATAATAATGGGGTGTTCCACGGATTTTGGGAAAAAATGAATTCAAATACTAGAGCCCTCGTAGAGCTCACTTGTTTTTTATTTGATTTTTTTGCGTTCATTTAGGCCTTGAAAAAAAATATGGAAAATTTCGCGTGACAGATGGCGCCAAATGACGCAGTACAATTTTTCGCTATCGGGAACGCGATGAACTCCGAACATCCCAGCGCGTCAGCCTGTCAACCTGACAAACAGCTGATCCCAAGGAAAATGGGAAGTGTTACCGCAAGCAAGCATCAGCAGCATTCAGCAACACCAGCCACGCTAGGGCTAGAGTTAGCCCGTCACAGATGGTGACAATAAAAATAAAATTTGCGAGAATAAGGGAAGTTCTGCGTCAATTTTGGAGTGTTTTGTGTTGGAATGTGAGTGCAATTTTTTTATTACAATTAATTACGTTAAAATAACTTGAAAAGCATTCGAGTATTCCCAATACCCTCCTATCGTGTACCCCTGGAGCAGGAGGTGGAGTTAGGAAGACTGGAATGTTTGCATAAATCAAAAACAAATTCATTTCACCCAAGAGTTTACCGCTAAGGGCCGTTTTGCAGCGGCCTGGCCGACTTCGCTGTTCTGAAAATAAGTTAAGTAGTGAGTAATGTATTGAAATATATAACTAATTAACTACCTACCTATTATTCATTTACACTGGATAGAGTTCCCTTTGGCCAATATCAACGTGATTTGATCCAAGAAAACCGATTTATCAAGACACAAAACCTCTCTCACCGATCTGTGGCGCTAACCTAGCTTGGTGGCCGTCATGGTTGCCTTCCTCAAAGCCACTCAAATGACGTTTTTCCAAAATTGTTCTCGCTACTGCAGCCGTTTCTAATTCAGACAATAAATGTCATGTAATTTGAAGTTCTGAATTGCACGTCAAAATTGACAGAACGTGATTCAGATTTGAAGACGCTAAAATGTCGGCAAAGTGGGTCACGATAGGTTTGCGCGCGAGGTGCACCGAGTGACGTCATGAATTTATAAGAAATATTTTTTCCTACAAAATTAGAGGAGAAATTAACGTGCGTATTACATGCAATGGTTAATTAGATCAGATACAATAGGAATACTCAGTAAAAATCACTACATTTTTCTCAATATAACACCCCATTGTGAAATAATAATGAATAATAATCACCTGAAACTGGATGAGTCCTACAGGAAGAAAGCTAAAATGCTTGTATTTTTGTTTCGTAGAATGCTTTTGGTTCTTGAATCTTCCTATTATTTATTTTGAAATCATTGGTTAGTGGTGATGATTTCATTGATGTTGTTCATTACAAATTGCAACTCATTTCATTTTGGAATAGTTACATGTTGGAAGTGTTGTCGAATTGTTTCGAAGACGAAACGTAGAAACAAAAGCAAAAAACTGATGGCGTTTTCGACTGGCCAGAACGGAGCCACTTCAGCTCGAAAATCGCTATCACTGGACAAGGATTTTCGAGAACCTATCGGATCCCCTGATTTTAGAGCCGAACTGGTTCGGTTCTAGTGATTCGAAAACGCTATAAACACAAACACGAACCTGATTTATATCACAAAAATAAAATGAAAACAATCATTGAAGTATAACATAATTGTTTATTTGCGCTTAATAATAATTCCGACATAGCTTGGCTTGTTGATGCTTGCGGCATAGCTTGATCTGTTATGATTCCGGCATAACTTGGCTTGTTGTTGTTGGGCTTCTTGGATAGCTTGACTCTCTGAAACTACTGGAATAGGTGTCGGGTATACCGTGATGGTCTCGGGGTAGGCAAATTAAGTGAAGGAATCACACTGGGTTTCAGTTTTTCAAGCAATCCAATTCGCTCGAAGGCTTTATCCAAGAAATGATCTGAACAAACACGCTCTCATTGTTAAGGTGCTGAATAAATGTTTGTTGATCCCCACTGATGGCCTGGAGCGGGAAGCAACTCCACTTTGAGTCGTTTCGGAAACCTAAAACAATGAAACATAGGACAAAAACATCGAACTTACACATGATAGGTTATGCCGGTTTTGTTTGTCGCTATCTTTGCAACTGGGCACAAAACAGGACGGCATCAAGTCTTTTCCTTCAACAAATCACTGGAAAACGTCGAGAAAACTTCGCACCAAGAAACGAATAAACAAGAAAAACGTCAAGGAATGACAATAAATTGAGATTTGACAATCAAAGTGACACTCAGGGATTACAATTATTTGCAGCTTTGCCAACCGACAAGTATTAAAGTTACTGAAAACTAGCACAGTATGGCGGCCAACAAGCGTTGGACATAAATTGTGGTGGGGGTATATTGTGATTGGCTATCCAGCTCTATATTCAGAAATCTGTGGTTTTCTCCATCAAGTTCGTGACTGTTGACTTTCCCCTCACAAAACCGTGCTGCTCGCTTACTATTTTCTGTCCAACAAACCCTGAGATAAGCCTATGTAGACAAATCTCGAGCTTCTTGCTGACGTTGCTCAGGATAGCGATCGGTCTATAGTTCTCAGCGCAACTCTTAGGGCCGTTCTTGTGAATGGGGCACAACCTAGAGCTTTTTCACGATTCGGGGAAGGTGCAGGAAGCAAGAGCTCTGTTGAAAATCAATTGCAGGGGGCGAGCGAGGGCAGAACGACAGTCCCGTTGTTGGCGTTCTTCGGCTCGGCTGCCAACAGCACCCTGTGGCGCCCAAGAAGAGGGGAGAGTGGTACCCGGGTACCCGGTAGTCAGCCGACCCCAGGCCGCCACAGGTGTAAGCCGGATTGTTACTGCCCACTCAGCATAGCATGTCATGTTTCATAAATGAGATGATCTCAATCATGTCATAAAATAACATCACAATGAACGCTACTTCCACATCTATGTGATGTTCATCCGCGATGTTATACAATGTAATGTCTGAGAGATGTTTCTAAATGAACTTAAATTGAACATCACACATTAGACATCTACTGAACGTAACATTGTTACTTCTTTCAACTGATCGAAGTGACACATCTCACTGACGTCAATGAGACGTAGTCACTGAGAGATTTTTCAAATTTCGCGGGCTGTCATCGTCAAGCTCCGTGTTTCGGAAAATATTTAGTCAATAGTTTTGCCTTCTATTCTATGTGTGTGATGCCAGAACAGCCCTTGTGTCTTCATGTTTAGTTTGAGGCCCTGCGGGTCCCCTTATGTCTCAGCGCAGCGAGGCTCTTTGGGCTCGGTGTATCGTTTGGAGTCCCAATGAAATATCCTGAGAAATATTCTTGACTTTCAAGCGCGCTGTTTGAATATACTGTATTAGACAAGTTGGTAGCTCAGACGAATCGGCAGCAGTGTCTCTAACTATCACCTGTGGGGATTCAGGTTCGAATCCTCTGGAGTACGCCTCCAAGCAGCAATTTAGGGCCAAATTACCAAGCTAAAGTCAAATTGACTTAAAGAAGGCGAAATATGCATGAATTTGACATAAAATTTCCCTTATATGACAAATGCTCCACAAAGTCATTATATAAATAAAAAATTACCAAGATTTAACCTTGCGAAAACCCTTAATATACCATCGACTTCAAAAAGTTTTTGGAAGTTAAAAATTACCTAGATTCCACCTGAAAAATGCCTTCAAATTGTTTAAAATTTATAAGGCATTATCTAGGGTAAAAATTAGTTCATTTTCGCTTGACTTTCGCCGTTAAAGTCCATTTTACCTCTGAGGTTGATTTAAGCTATCAACGGTAGTCGCAATTACTTCGAAATTACCCTAATTTCAACTTCAAAGTCTGGTTATGAATAACCTCTTTATACTAGTCCAAATTTGGTAATTTTCAACTTTACACAATGCCTTACACGTCATGGTAAATAACAAGGGTTATTTTAGTAAAAAAGCGGACCTATTCAATTTGAACATTTGCCTTTGAAGTCAGAATTACTATAAAAATTGACTAATTAAGGAACACTGGTCAAAAGGAGGGCGAAAGTACCATTATAGTGAACTTTAAAGGAAATCCGTCTTATGTGGCTTTTGAGGTCAGAAAATGAGCTGGCTCTTTGTTGTTTGGGGCTTTTCATGCAGATCATCTCTTGTCAGTGTTACCAGTACCTGCTGTGCTGTGCTGTGAAATAGTGCAAAGCAGAAAATGTCCTCCAAGTAAGAAGTTTAAGCTGTATAGGCACACCGCAGGTTACTATCGCCTATTAAAAAAAAGTGTCACCGGCGCGGCTCAAAATTCAACTCCGCTTTCGTCAGAAATGGCGGACATCGACATACCAGCATCGCTCTCCGACTCCGATTTATTGAGCGCGTAATTTAAAATTGTAGTCTTCATAGTTGAAATTTGGTCCAAATCGGTAATTTAGGGAAAGTTGACTCTGAAGTCGTTAACAACAAAAAACCATGAGTAGACTATGAGGTAAAATTTACCTAATTAGGTCAATTTTGACTTCAAAGTTCGAATTTCAAGTAATTTTGCCCTGTTCGAAGGGAAATTTTCACTATAAGTAAAAAACAATAGTAAATTTGCCCTGGAAGTCAAATTTCAAAATATCACCAGACACGCCATATTACTTCAGCAGGTTCCACGTCCGCCATTACGATAAAAGCCGTTCTGTAATTTTTGTATTCCCTCAATTACTTGTTTTTTTGCCAGGCACCAGGCAAAAAAAGTGTAATTAAGAAACACTGTTCAATTTAAGAGCTTAATATCAACATTTTAGTGCTCTAAACTGTGATTGACCAAAAAAAATTTAAGTTGTTATTTCCGCAAGTTCTGCAAAAACTCGATTTTTCCAAGGCGCATTGCAATATTTGGAGGTGCAAGAGGCACATTTGTCAAAAATATTTCCTTCGTGTGAATATTATGACCAGGGAGGAGTCTCTAAGTCCGCAAAATGTTTCGTGATATAAGTAGGTAGGTATATTTTGCTATAAAGGACGGAGGTCCGCCATGAAACTCAATCACTATGGTAACACAAACAACACTATTGTGCACTAATGTCTTTTGAAGTCGTATGACCAACTATAAGTCAGGAAAACCCAAAATAATACCAAAGTGGATAAAATAATACCTATTCAAGTCTTGTAAGACACAGGTCACAAATTAGTAAAAATAGGTCTTAAATTACTTATTGTTACCAAGAATGTAACTCATTTTAGGTTCAGCCGACTAACTGGGTATCTGACCTATGAATCAAATCGACCTATGTGCCCAATTTTCGACGTTTAAATTACCCACTTATTTTTCTTCACTTACCTGAATTCGACGTCGATTAAACGTAAATCCGACCTATTGAAAATTGGTCGCTGACCAATAGTGGGGTAGATTTTAACCTAATTTGGCCCTAATTTGTTGCTTGGGCCAATAGAAGAACAACTTTTCTTAGGGAAAAACGTGCTGTATAGATCGTAAAAATTAGTAAAAATAGATGAGGAACCTCTTGTGACATGAAACTATGTTGAAAAATGGTGGAAAATTGATTTTTATTTCAAAATACACATCAGGAAATGCGACGTTATATGTACGTCAAAAAGTGATATCTACGCGAGATGTGGAATAGCGGTGTAGATAGTATGTCACATTTGGACATCTTTGAGATATCTCATCTATGTTATAATTACCTGGACATAAAAGGTAACAGAGATGTCCACTTAACATCGCATAGACTTTTTTTGTTAACATCGCGGTTGTGACTTGAACATCTAGGTGATGTCACAGAGATGTTTTCTTGCTGAGTGGGTGCTCGCATAGGCATCTGAGAAATAACGTGCGGATCAGTTGGCAACATCACGAGAATTACTGTGAGATTCACCCGGGTGCAAAGTTTCACTGGGCATGTCCGAACGACCCTTTTTGCTCGCGATATGTTATTGCTAGAACTTTCTCGGGTCACTTCTTATATTATACCTTCGATCCACGACAAGTATCTGGCGTGAGCAACTCTAATGTCACGCTTGAGAGCCGCTCGGGAAGCCCTTAGTGTCGGAAGCGTAGAAACGTCCCAAGACGTTGAGGCGCGTCTCAACCTTCCCTTCAACTCTACGCGTTTTCTTATGCTAGCATCGAACCATGGATGATACCTCCTTTTTCGTAGCTTTCACTTGGGCACAAAGGCGTCAAAGATGGAGTAGAGAGTATCGTAGAACGCCTCAAGCATTCTAGTCTGGGTATGTACTTTGTAGGTAACGGAGTCTAGGTCTACTTGAACAATAAATGATTGCAAGCAAAAACAGGTCAGCATTCTTCCACTAAAAGAGTGTAAAAAGGAATGATATCAATTCTCAGAATATGGTATTGTTACGATATCTCGCGTACGGGTTCGAATATAATTGAGACGATCGATTCAAAACACACACCGTTTATTGCTGCGTACTACTACAATAAATAACGCCAACAATTGTCTACTTGGAATTATATTGCAGGTACTTTGCTTGTTTCGCACTTGTTACCACTTCGCGTTCCAATTCAATACTGCCGCGAGCTGCCGGCTGACGCCTTATAACGGGTGTTTTTTTCAAATCTGACGTCAAAGTGTGCTCTGCTCTGGCCGAATGCAGGCGAATTTGGCTAGAGCACAGCACACTTCGACGCCGGATTAAAAAAAAAAACCTTATAAGGCCTCCGAATAGTGTTTCCGAACTTTCGGTTTACTCCCAGATATTTCCATAGCGGCCCGGTATATTCGGTTTCTAGACCATTCCTGAATAATCACACACACCTTCCGCGTGCTTTCCATGTGTTCTGGAATCTGCGCCTCCGCCAAAGTGGACAGATGTGCCTTGATCGAACGTTGAAGTCTCCATGCATTTCAATGCCTCCTCGCACACTCTAGAAATGTCCAGAGCTCCACGCAATTTGTACACTGCGGCCGTGGATGGAAGAATCCAGAAAGATCGCCTGTTCACCAATATGTACGGGATCGCCGCTCGTAACAGTATGTACGAACCTAGTTGACTAGCCACTGATAGGATCAAGACCGTCCTCTTCTTCTTCTTCTGCCTCTTCTTGCCCCAAGAAGGTGGTGTATTCAGACAATCAATGCCCTGCCAGTATTTGCAGACAACTAAGCAAAATATACAGTTTTTTTTTAATCCGCAATTATCAAATTCGCAGCCCTATTTGCAGGCGCAACTTATCAATTGAAAAAGGCTGTCGGTTGTTGGTACTTTTTTTGAGTGACGACTGCAAGAACTTTTCCAATTCGAATAAGTCATAACTCGACTTCTAGCGAGCGCAGCGCCTCGACAATGGTGGTATCGTGACTCGCTAGCCGCAACAAAAGTTGATTCAATGCGCATCGTAAATAGTTGATAAATCCAAGGATAAATAAATTATCATAATTTTTACCCCTCATATTTTCCACGGTTCAAACCAATCACATTTCTACATGAAGAAATGAGTTTGCATACGTCGATTATGTCAAAAATGATAACCCACACATCCCTTTCGATGACAACATTTGTTGATTCAGGAAGCCCCATCGTAAAATTGACAGCTCTTCAGACAGGCGCATCATTTTGACAGTGGCGACCGAGGTGGCGACATTGTGATCAGCAGGCTCTATACCTTTACAACTTCAAATTGAGACGAATCACTTTCAAATTAAGAATGAACACATTCAAATT
The DNA here is from genome assembly GCA_949128115.1 of Anaspis maculata. Taxonomy (NCBI): domain Eukaryota; kingdom Metazoa; phylum Arthropoda; class Insecta; order Coleoptera; family Scraptiidae; genus Anaspis; species Anaspis maculata. The sequence goes on from OX421965.1 coordinate 4,943,760, forward strand.
GGCACTAAAAAATGCTACAATGATTTAACACAGTTCAATTGGGAATAATCAATTTAAAGATGAGAATAATCACAGTCAAATTGGGAATTAACATATTCAAATTGGAACCAAAAAGTTTTGCAGTGCTTAAACGCATTCAAATTGGGCATAATCAACTTCAAATTGAGAATGAACAGCTTCAAATTGGGAAAATAAGTGGGCATTCTTGTAGAGTAAGCTAACTCCATAATTTTTCAATATTGTTGTCAGAAAAAAAAAAAACGACAAGAAACAACTTCATGCAATAAACCTGTGCGATGCCTTATACGGGGTGTTTATAAGAATCTGTGATCGCGGCAGGCATATATATATATATGGGTCAGGCCGAAAAACGCAGTAAAGGCGCAATTGTAGTGATCCAAAGCGGATTCCAAAGGCGATGCGATCACAGACGTTTATAAACACCCGGTATAAAGAAAGCCGAAGCCGACAACATTAAGAAGCAAATTTGTGTCGTCTTCAACGATAATGGGGATTGGAGGGGACTGGCCAATACACTGGGGGTGACAAAAAATACGGCATACCGATGGGTGAAAACTCAAGACCACTGGCGGCTCCACGGGGGGTACGACGGTACGGCCGTACCCCCTGTCGCAAATCCGGGGGGCTAGACGTCAGTTTTGGAGAAAAAAATCGACGAGTAGTATCGATGGATATTTCTTTATAAAAAATAATTAACGCTATAAAAGCTTGCCAATGAAATTGATAATGTCACCTATGGAAATTCGCTTTGGGCGTCGCGCGACAGAATCTTGGAACTATTCTCATAACATCTGTGGAGGTGGAAACAACTTCTTCTCACAACCACCATAATAATTGATCTTACTGGCTTTTAAAAAAGTTGGAAAATGAACCATTACGAATTATCGGCTCGCGGCGCGCTGTGCAGCTACCTTGGCTCAGGCTCTTGTCTGTAATAAACCTCTTTCCGTCTCGATATGTAATGTACTATTACTCACAACCACTATGGTAATTGATTTATTACATATACTATGGAAAAGGGCGAGAAGTAACTCATTACCTACTCCGCAGGAAAAAGAAGAAATGGTAGCTTCAGAAGATAAATTCCAGAATAATGCATCCAACCAAACAATGAGTGGGTGAAGTTATGGCAAAAAAATTCTCTTATTTCAATTTTTGAACACCATAATCCTATAAGCTAGGTAGGTACATGGTTATGAGTAAAATGGTATATGTACTCTTAACAGTAAATAGGTAGATCATTACTGCTGAGGGCTAGAGCCTCCAGCACTGGCGGCTCCACGGGGGGTACGACGGTACGGCCGTACCCCCTGTCCCAAATCAGGGGCGCCAGACGTCAAGCTTATAATTTGGAAAAAAAACACAAGAAGTACCGATGGATTACTTTTTGTAAAAAATAATTAACGTGATAGAAACTCGCCAATGAAATTAATAATGTTACCTGTAGAAATTCGCTTTGGGCATCGCGCGATGAAATCTTGGATTTATTCTCATAACATCTGTGGAGGTGGAAAGAACTTCTACTCACAACCACCATGATAATGATTCATCACTGACTTTTGAAAAAGTTGGAAAATAAACTATTACGAACTATCGGCCCGCAGCGCGCTCTGCAGCTACCTTGGCTCTTGTGTTTGTAATGAATCTTTCCGTCTCGGTATGTAATGTACTATTACTCATAACCATTATGATAATTGATTTATTACATACTATGTAAGAGGGCGGGAAGTGACTCATTACCTACTCCGGGGGGAAAAGAAGAAATGGTAGCTTCAGAAGATACATTCCAGAATAATGGATCCAACCAAACAATGAGTGGGTGAATCCGTATTCCTGATATGAGCCAAGTTTCAAAAAAATTGATTCGCCGATCTGGAAGTTATGGCAAAAAAATATTTTCTAATCTGCTGAGGGCTAGAGCCTCCAGGCTCCGCCAGAACCAAAAGTTGGTCTACGATAACTGAAGAATGAAAAAATACCCTGTTGGTAATTACAGAAGAGGCAGATAGGTATAAATCCATGAAAATCGAAGATTGCATTGTAAAGTTTGGTTTTGTAGAATAGATACGTATATCCCATACACTTTCTATTTTCAGTAGAATGACTTTTTGGAGCAAAAATAAAGTGACAAGCTGGAAGGCTACGACTACGGCTGATGGCACCTGCAAAGTTTTGGAGCGAAAGTATCGGCGGCCATCGGACGTATTCTCCCAGCGCTCCACCTTGTCACTTTATTTTTGCTCCAAAAAGTCATTTTACTGAAAATAGAAAGTGTATAAGATATAGAGAAGAGTTCAATTTATATTATTAAAACAGAAGTTGAAGTTAGTGGAAGTCAGAGAAAGTTCGTGGAAGTCAGTGGAAGTCAATGGTAGTCTTTCGGAAGTGCGTGGAAGTTACTGGAAGTTAGTGGAAGTCTTTGGAGAACTGGGCATGCGCGGCTATGTTATTTTGCACACTGTTGACCTCGTGGTTAACAATAATCAACATTTAGTGTACAACAATAAGTACTTGAGTGTAATTGCAAATACAAGCACCAACGGCTGGCGCATGTAAAGAAAAATATTGTAGAATATTGTACGCTGAAGAGTGCCGAGCTCGGTGCCAAGCCATGCTAATTCCAGTGATCTTGTTTTCCGATTACGGCACATCTTTCTCAGTGAATACAGCCCGAAACATAGGTAGGAAGATAGGTAGATAGTAAATAAAAAATATTCAGGTATCGTAAAAAGACCGAATGTTCACAACAAGTGTCCAAAATGATTGCCGTTGTTTTCAAGGCAAAATAGCCCAGGCATTTTAGGTCAAAAATCGACAAAACCTAGAAATAATTCGCCCAAGGCTGAATTTTTGCACATTGACAGTTTGGACCTAGTACAACAACATATCAAAATACCCAAACTTTCCCCTGTCCGCGTCTTTGATTTTCAGGTCCTCAGGTTCTTGAAGTTGCATCGCTGATCTGCGACTCAGGCCGTAGCATTATTCTTGGACCGATCAAACTCAGGCTGGGCTTGAATTGAAGAGAAAAGACCATACAACGATTTTCTGGTGCGAAAAACCCATTTCCGGTACGCGGCAAGCCGGCAGACCCGCGAAATTCAAAATAACGCTGCTATTCGCGACGACTTCACACAGAATTCTTGCTTTGTACCGTTTGTCACCAATAAACAGTGACAAATCAGGAGTCAGTGCATTCAGCAATTCTTCAGCTTTTCAAGTGTGTATCTATGGTGCCTGTGGAAACACCGATTGCAGATATAAACCCCCAGACTAAGCGTGGGTCAGGGTGATGCGATCTCTGTGTTGCGCCATATGAGGCGATTGTTGAAACCCGTCAATCCATTGAATGCAAATACATCGTAATTCGATGTATTGTATATCCCGTTGATATCATTTTGGTACAAAAAGTGTCAATCATTGTTGAAGGGTGCTCGTGGGGGGGCGAAGCTCGGCTAGGTGGTTCTGTTTTTTCCTGGGCCATATTGAACCGATCACATCAAGTTTGGTATCTTTTCCGACTGAATTCAGTGTCGTGAACTCGAATCCGATGTGTAAATTTGAATAAAATAAGTTTGAACAAGTTAACTTGAAAAAACTTGTTTTTTCTTTGACAATTTTGACGATTTTTTTTACTTTTAGATGTGTTCATCTTTGGAAATACTTCAAGGGCCATTAGAATGAAGTGTATTCTTCACGAAATTCATCCACTCGATATATAATTTGGTTTCTCGAGTTTCAAAAATCGATTTGAACTTAAGCCGGCGCGGCGCAGCGTCTACTAATTACCTGAACACTACAGCATGCACCTGTAAATGAAAATAGCCTCAACTATTGGTTGAATAAGAACTAATCTTTGAGAATGCGGGGATCTGTGCAGAATTGAATTCCCTATAACATTCGCCGTAAATCGCACTGCAGGGTTTTGATTTATTTGAGGGTAGAGGTAACAGCTCCCATTTGAAATATAGAGTATGAATCTTGCTCAAATGTTATGCCCCTCCTCAAATAACGAATAACTCAAAATCCTGCCGTGTGCGATTCATGGCGATTTGAATTATGTTATAGGGAACTCACTTCTGCACAGATCCTTGAAGTTTGAAAGATGAGTCATCATTCTTTTAATAGTTTGAGTTATTTTTATTTGAAGGTGCATGCTGTAGTGTTCTGGTCATTAGTAGATGCGGCGCCGGGCCGGCTCAGGTTAAAATCGATATTTCAAACTCGAGAATGGCCTATGGCCTATGGCCTAATCTAATGGCCTGAAAATTCCCCTGAAATATTTTCAAAGATGAACACCTCTAACAGTGAGAAACAAAATTCGTCAAAATTGTCAAAGAAAAAACAAGTTTTTCCTAGTTAACTTGTTCAAACTTGTTTTTATCCAAATTTACACATGGGATTCGAGTTCAGGAGTTTGAATTCAGTCAGAAAAAATACCAAACTTGTCATGGTCGGTTCTACATAGCCAGGGAAACAAAATGAACCATCTAGCAGAGCTGTCCCCTCCCCACGACTCCCCTTCAAGAATAATCAACTTTTTTTGTCCAAAATGGTATCAACCGGATATGATGCGTCGAAATCTAATGTATCTGCATCCAACGGATTGACGAGCTTCATCCACTCAATTTTTAGCTGCAATTTTTTACCTCCTCTCCAATAACTCCAAACCCCCCGGGTGCGATTTTTGGCGATTTTGGATATGTAGTATAGAGCACTCAATTCTGAACCTAATATCAAATTTTCAGGACGTCCATATTTTTTCCGAGGTTGAAATCTATCTTTCTTGTACTACATGGCGCAAGACAGAGATCGCGTTACCCTGACCCGCGTTTAGTCTGGGGGCTGTATATTTGCAATCGGTGCCTCCACAGACACCATAGATACACACTTGGAGTGCTGAAGATTTGCTGAATGCATTGACTTATAGTTTGTCACTGTTAACTCTTGACAAACGATACAAAGCGAGCATTCCGTAAGAAGTCGTTGCAAATAGCAGCGTTAATTTTGAATTTCGCGGGTCTGCCGGCTTGCCGCGCATTGAATGTGGGCCACTTGCACCAGAAGATCATTGTTTGATCTTCTATCTTCAATTCAAGCCCAGCCTGAGCTTGATAGGTCCAAGAATAATGCTACGACATGAGTCGCAGATCAGCGATGCAACTTCAAGAACCTGAGGACCTGAAAATCAAAGACGCGGACAGGGGAAAGTTTGGGTATTTTGATATGTTGTTGTACTAGGTTTAAACTGTCAATGTGCAAAAATTCAGCCTTGGGCGAATTATTTCTAGGTCAAAACCTAATTTGACTGGGCTAAAAATAAAGCCTCTGTTCTCGAACTATTATCGAACATTTTCGAAGGTTTCTCTTGAAAGCGCGCGACATTCTTCGGTAATTCTACGCCGCAGTTCTTCAATTGACTTCGACTGAATTTTAAACTTATTTTAGAAAAAAATTTACTATTGCAAAATTTTGATAGAGGCTTCATTTTCGATACATTTGGGTTTGGAATTTTGGAAAACATCTCGAAATCACCACTTTTCAAGGCCTAAAAATTGGAATATAAGAAAACTCATGATTCTTCAACTGAAATGGTTGAATAGATTTTTTAAGTTGATAAACAACAATTTTGTTGCTAAGAAACAAGGAGCTTTCAGAAAAAAAAAAACAACAAATTTGGGTCTGTAAAGTGGCGATTTCGAGATGTATTCCAAAGTTTCAAACCCAAATATCTCGACAATGGAGCCTCTAATCAAAATTTTGCAAAAAAAATTTGTATCATTGATTTGGGAAAATAACCAGTTGGGTAAAAAATAGGGGGTTAAAAATAGAAACCCCCCCATTATTCACGTCCCTGAACTTTTTTTTTGAAACACGTTATATTGTTCGATGGAAACCTATTTCAGTAAACTTTGGTTCAAATTTGGACAAAATAGGTTGAACCATTCAAAAGTTATGTGAATAAAATCGATTTTGAAAATTCAACTTGAACTTGAACCCTGTAACTTTTCAACGGGCATTATAGAACATCGAAGTTATTTTTTTTCCTAGTCCATTTTTGATGGGGAATCTCCCCTAAAAGTTTGTAAACGTAATTGCGGAACACCCTTGTATAGGTGTCCCGAAATTAATGCAACAAAATGCACAAGGAGATAGAAAATTGAAAAATAATTGGACTTTCTGAATAAACATACCCTCATAATAGCTATTTACGATACAAGAGTTAAAAGTGACAGATATTATTTTGTGAGCAGGGACGCTTGAGAAACGAGCGTCAGCGAGTGGGACAACCCCGCGAACAAAATAAGATACTTGCAACGCGTGTATCATACAAGATTTTATCTACAATGGTCTTTGGAATGTTTGATAAATGTCAGAATTTATTGAAAATATGACAGGAACGCGCAGGATCATCACTTTCAGCACGTCGCCCATGACACACCCATGACGACGTGGTCAAAGTGACGGGTATTATTTAACGCTTGTAGATGAATGTGTATTACCCGAAATTGACAGGTAAAGTGTCCATTACAAGCGTCTTTTGACGCAGGAAAGTAAGATTCACCTGCCTAGGCGGGGAAATCTCACTTTCCTGCGTCAAAAACGTTTTGCTTGCTGGAAACTGCTGGAGACCGGACCCAGCAACGTAATATTTGCCAAATTGTGCCAGAATCATTTCTTTCTTTGTGGTTTATTAAGGTAGTTTCGGGTAAAACGTTATACATAATACGCCAGGAAAGTGTCTTTACAGGGCACGTAAGCTTCTAGGCCTCGCTTACGCTTGTCCTTGAATATGCCTACTATCCCTGTGAAGATTCACTTTCCTGCCTTATCATGTAAATAACTATTAACGTTTAACGGAGATACAGGCCTTCAGAGTTGTTTTTTTAAAATCAGAATTTTTTGCATAACTTCTGAACCGTTCGACCGATTTTATTCAAATTTGAACCAAAGTTTACTGAAACAGATCTCTATTGAACAATCATAACGTGTTTCATCAAACATTTTTAAGAGCGAAGATAATATAGGGTACCCTTCCCCTTTTCCCCTATTTTTTACTTCCTGAATATTTTCAGAAATGGTTTCAAGTTTTGAATTTTACGTTCAGTTAATTGAAAAAAGTTACTTTTCCAAAATTTTGCTTAGAACTTCATTTTTGAGATATTTGAGTTTGAAACTTCGGAAAACATCTCGAAATCGTCACTTTCAAAGGCCTTAAAATAAAATTCAAGAAAACTCATGATTCTTCAACTGAAATACATTTTTTAGGTGTTTTAAGTTGATGTACCACCATTTTTGACAAGAAACATGAAGTTTTTCAGAAAATAAAATTTGGGCCCTGGAAAAATTAATGGCGATTTTGAGATGTTTTCAAAGTTTTCAAACCCAAATACGAAAATGAAGCATCTATTCAATATTTTGCACAAGTAACTTTTTCCTCTAAATTGAACGTCCATTTCAAAAATTGGAACCATTTCCAAAAATATTAAAGGTGAAAAATAGGGGGAAAAGAGGGAGGGAACCTATTATTACCTATTCCCTATTATCTTCGCCCCTGAAAATGTTTGATGAGATGCGTTACTACTGTTGAACAAAGACTTGTTTAAGTAAACTTTGGTTCAAAAATTGGAATAAAATCGGTTTGACGGTTCAAAAGATATGCAAAAAAGCTGTTCTAAAAAAAACTTTGAAGGCCTGTATCTCCGTTATAACACGCTTGCGAGGGTATGTTTATCCAGAAAGTCCCCTAATTTTTTAATTTCCTATGTTCCTTCGAATTTTGTTGCATTAATTTCGGGACTTGAGTTCTTCATTGTTATCGTATTTACTACCTACTCAAGTATCAATTCCACAGTCCAAGGAAGATGAAGTGTGAGCAAGTAAATTCCTCAAGTTGACGTATATTCCTTGAATTTTGCTTTTTTCAAGTAGCTCCACGCACGACCTGACTCCATTTACTTAATAAGGAATGTTCTCATTGCTCACACTTCATAAGTCTTCGAAAATTGAGAAAATTTGTGAAAATAGAAGTTCGCGGAAGTGCGTAGAAGTTCATGGAAGTGTTGGAAGTTCGTGGAAGTCAGTGAAAGTCTTCTGGAAGTTAGTGGAAGTTGGTGGAAGTCAGTGGAAGTTGGTGGAAGTCAGTGGAAGTTAGTGGAAGTTAGTGGAAGTCAATGCAAATGGAAGTTTTGGTGTACAAAATTCTTCCTGCGGTTCACCCCTCGTCCTATGTGGACGCCGCTTAACATTTCCACCAAGTCGCGTCTTCTTTTTAGAAAATGCAAAATATTCCCAGCTAGCATCCGGAGTAGCAGGACCTACCTGACTACGTGAAATTTGAACGTCACTGATGACCCTTTCCTTTTTTTCACTGATGATCGGAATTCCATCCACATTTCAAAATAAAGAGCCCATCAGCAATGCGCAAGTTTTAGCTGTTGCCACCATGCATTGTTCGGTCCCAAACAACAATGGCCAGCATTGAACTATTGCACAGCGAAATGAGAAACGGAACATTGTGTGCGGCTATATACCAGTTTCATAACAGAGTAATCACTTTCGGTTTGTTGCTCTTCAAGGCATCAACGATGGCAAGAATCCGCGTCGAATTAGGCCGCGACGCGGCAAGTGAGCTAACCCGGCGATCGCATCAGGATTCCATATGGTTCCGGTCGCGCTGCGGCATTTCTTGGTCCTTCGGGCGCTGATCCGCTGATGCTCCATCGAAGCACACGATCGTGATGCGTCCAGAATCCAGAACCTCTGTAATCTCGTGCCGATACTCTGCCGATGCAAAGAAGTCTGTCGCGCGTTTAGCCCGCCACTTAATGCCGTTGAAATGGAGTAAAAGATTGATTCCGGCCCGCAAGGATCCCCCACGTGCCCACGGCTGGCCGCCTCAAAGTTGCCTTCTAACGGCGCGAAAGTAAATTTTGAAACTCTGGGAGCGTTCCGCGTCCACGGCCGAGACAGGCGCCGACTCGAACCTTTGCTCCTCGCGAAGCTCGAAAGCTAGCGGAATGGAGAGCGCAAGGCAGTACTACGCAAGTTCTTGTCCGGTGTTGCTGTGATGGTGTGTACGTGCGTTCGGTAATGCGGCAGTGAAGTTTTCCCCTACTCGCTCGCCGACCCTTAAGCCGCCCGAAGCGAAATAAAATCAAAAACGATTTACATGTAGTGCACCAGACGATTATCCTTAAAATATTTATTTTTTTCATGTGTGTTGACGTGCGAAATCAAGTGAATCGAAGAGAAAGTTTTCACAAACAATGATGAGGAGGAGCGACAGCAATTTTTTTGAATGAAAGTGTGTTTGACTTTCTTTTGACAAAACTACCAGATAAGAAAATCTTTTTGGATTACACCGTCATTGCCCAGTGACAACACAAAGGATTTGTCAAGGTAAATTGCATAATGACACCTGTGTGCGCCGAGCTGCCTTTCACCGTTTTTTTTTCTCGAAAAACTTTTCGACTTTTCTTTTTAAAAACAGATTTCAAGTTGCGTAAGCAAGTGTTTCTTTCTTTGTCGACCGATTTTATTGTATGAAACGATTATGTCGATAACAAGGTCGTTTACATTCTACTTAGTACCTATTTGAAAAGTTGTATTATTTTTCACAACGCGGGTGATTTCCCATTGTTCATTCACGTCACTAAACGCGTAAACAAAACAAAGCGCGCGGTGTTCAGGGGGGTAGATGGTAGGGGCGAGGGGTGGACGGTGGGAGTAGATCTCATTTGAGTTTTATTAAATTCATAACGAAAAAAAACAACATCATGTTTACTTCAAACAATCGCCCCTTTAGTAGAGTTTGCAGAGAACTAGCAATTGTGGCATTGCAGACGCAAAATAACCGAAAACGGTTCATTAAGACTAGCGATTTGAAGTTGAACCCGTCCCCTCTTGGGCGCAAGAAAGAACAAGAAACTGGCGAAACTGCCAAGAAAGAATTTTCTGCATTGCTCGAAACCGTAAACCATCACGGCACGCAATTAAAAATAACAATAACATCGAAAACTTTCTCTCTCCCGGTTAGCTGGCCGCTTCAGCACGTAATGTGCTGTTTATTCTCCTAATTGAAACTTAAATATTTTCGGAGTGTGTGTATACGTAAGTGTATGGTGTGTGTGTTCACAACCAGCCTGCCTGGTTATCGCTCATAATGCGAGCTGTTATCGCGTGTGCTTATCAAAGTTCTGGGGCCAAAGCTCCGACGACTAATTTGTTGGCACGCATCGTCCGTCCTCTTTTCGATGGTCATCGTCAGCTGGGCGGGCGTGCTTCAGAGGTCGGCTGGCTACTAATCGCTTTGTGCTATACCTCCCCAATGTCTCACTTTTGACTCTCTGTTCGCTCTTTTTCCATAAACAATCGTGCAATTCATAATTATAATAATTGTAAACTTATTATCAACTGTGATTATTGTAATTTTCATATAAAGCTCGTAATCGTTCAGGTATGACAGCTGTTTATTTAATTTACCACCTTCACGTCGACCTTAAGCCGTCGGCTTTTATCGGAGGCTTATTATGCGATGTTGCAGAATTTAGTGATTTGGTGGAAATGTTGATTAGTGAACTTGTCGTCAATTGGGACGGAAAAACAATTCACCAAATTTTAGAGTTTGTAATTAATTTTTGACCTGGATGACCAAATTCACTGTTGGATTACCTCATTCGTCGAAAATCGACGTGTCATATCACTCTCTATCTAACCCTAGATCAGCTTCTCGGGTTCTATACACTATACAGAGTGATTCATGAACAAGTCGAGTTTTCATCCAGCTTTGGTGAGCTTGTTCTTCTTTGTAGCCATCCTGTCCCTGTAATCAGGTTCAACATTACGTCTTATTACAAGCTCCAGCTCCTTCTCGAATTTTTGTTTCATACCGTTTCAATATCGAGATCATATCGAAACCCTGTATATCAGTAGTTGGAATTGGTGTAAGAAGTTAACTCAACCCCTTCATGGTCCTTGCTAATTAATGGTTTTTTATCTGACAATCTCTATTGCAGAAGGTCGTATACAGGCTCAATGGGGCTCATGCCAGGCGATATGGCCGGCCATCACACGCGCGCAAAGCTGGGCACAAAAACGTTAATCCGTTAATCGTCAATCAACGAAGTCAACTTTCTCGATAACGATTTAACTTTTAAGTTCAATTGGAAAATTAATAACAGACTAAGTATCTTCCCTTACATTCAATTTTCGTTAACTCAAGTCCGTTAATGTTGACTTGTTTAGTCATATCGGTTTTCAGAACCCGGAATATAAGAAGTCTTAAAGAATGGAGTAAAGTTTTGATCATACCACCACTTGTGAAAGATTATCTATCGACCAGCACAAACATTTTCAGAATCGGGCAATTTTTTCTCGAGTCATCCTCATTGAGGTAATCGAGGCAAAATTTTGTGATGGCCCACTTCAATTCTGACTCAGTTTAGTTAGGCACGCTGGTGTAGGGTGTAGGGTAGGTATTATAGTTAAGTCGCTTCCAAGGTGGTGTTCGGGTGGTCTAAGAGATGATCATTTTGGTTTACAAAATGAAAAATTAACGTTAACGGTTCAACGTTAACTTCCGTTACATTTTAAATCAATTAACTGATTAACGATTGACGAAGTTAATTTTTTTGTCAACGATTTAACGTTTAACAAGTTAACTTTTTCGTGAACGGTGCCCACCTTTGCACGCGCGATATTTTTCGTCATGAAGTTTCATATATACCGATATCTTTTAGAAATTTTAGTAGCTTGATGTATTTGGCTGGGTTTGTTAGGATATCTGGAGAGTGTGTGATGTTGTTCAGCGATCTCTGGATGTCGTAGTCAGGGCATGTGTGTAGGATATGGTTGACAGTCAGTATGACACTGCACATTGAACAGCTTGGTCGGTCTTGTTTTGCTATCAAGAAAGAGTGAGTTAATTTGGTGTAGCCGAGTTGTAACCTGTTTAGTATAATTTGATCCCTTCTCTTTTCGGGATTCAAAAGCATGGCACTGATGAAAGGTTTGTGTTCCCTGAGGCATGTGTCTTTTAGTTTCCATTTTTGCTGCCAGAAGTATGTGGTTTTGCATTTTATGAAAGCTTTAAAATCTCCAGGGGGGATCAATTTTGCAAGTTGGAAGGTCATGTGAAGAGGTGGCCTCTGTTGCCAAGCGATCTGCTTCCTCGTTACCATGAATGCCAACATGAGAAGGGGTGTGGGTGTACATCAGGATGATTCTATCGGATTTGTCAAATGTTTCTTCTCTTATTTGTTGTACTAGGGGGTTGCGGGGGTATATGTGGTTGATGGACTGAAGAGAACTTAGTGAGTCTGAGCAGATTATGTACCTTTCTTCTGGCCTGGCTGAAGTTTTATGAATAGAAGTGCTTGTAGAATCGCGTAAAGTTCGGGTGTGTAAATGCTGTTGTAATTCTGGAGTCTGAAGGCCTGTTTTGATGATGGTGTGAATAGGGCGGAAGCCACTATGTTTTCAGTCTTTGAGCCGTCTGTGTAAATAAGGTTGTAGTCTGGGAGACTGGAGACTATGGCGTGAAAATCTGCTCTAATAAGAGAGTGGCTAGTTTCGTTCTTGTTATATTTTTTCAGATTGAGTATTGTCCGAATTTTTGAGTGTTTCCAAGGAGGAGTTGAACAGTTGTACCAAGGAAGAGTTTTTGGAATTTTGATGTCCAGCTCTCGTTGGATACGTCTAACCCTTTCATGTATTGTAGGTGTGGTGTTTGAGTTGAACATGCCCTCAAACAAAAAATTATTGTTATCTCGATTGTTATACTTTTGTGCGATCAAGCTGTGATTATCTTTTCATGTCTGGTCTTATAGACATGTTGCAGCTACATACTTCTTGAGTTATTGCTTTAGCAGTTTCTTATCTTGAAATATGACCTCAAGATGTGTGGAGGGACGAGTTAGCAATTTTTTTTTGCTATTCCGTTTGCTCCGTAAATGTAGGATTGGAGCCTGTGATTCTACTATCATCATAAATCTAGCCTGAAAATTATCATTCATGGATGAAAGTGGTCCACTACACCCAGCTGTTGTAGTGAACAAGTTTTTTCAAAAAAAAAAAAAAAAAAAAAAAAAAAAAAAAAAAAAGCCAAAGTTGTACCACAAAAACACGTGTTACTATATCATCCTGTATACAGTCCAAGAAGTGTCAAGGTGGAAAAATCATGTTGCAGGTGCATTGCCAAAGAATGGGGTGACCCAACAGTGGAAGAATTTTCAGAATCGGCCATCCAAATCAAAAATTGAAGGCTTCCAAAGTTCCCGAATATCTTGCCCGCTAGTCCACTGTCAAAAGAGCATAAGTCAGTGAGTAAGTGAGTAAGATGCAAGTACCATCAAATAAGCAAAGTCTCAAACGCTCAAAGTCTCAAATGGTTGAAATCAATTTGTATACTTTTTTGATTTGTGAAGATAACAAGATTAGACCAGTGTCATTGCGATGCCACCAGCAGCTGGAATTTTCCACTCGACTCCTCAAATTATTCCTGCTGTAATAATTCAGATTGGGTGTTTTGAGCCTTGGTTGATTTGCCTAATGCTAAACAAGCATGATTTGAAAACATCTCATTTCAGGGAGAGTGGACTTCCTGTTAAAATCCTGAAACGATGACATTTGTATGCGCTAAAGAATATTGATAACTCATAAATTAATATGTAGTTCTGCTGTCTACACTACTTTATAAAGGCGTTGTCTATTTGGCCAATATATATTTCGAGCTAGCGCTCATCATCAGGGTTTTTTTGCTACAAATAAATGATGAGCGCTAGCTCGAAATATATATTGGTCAAATGGACAAGGTCTTTATAAAGTAGTGTAGACAAAAGAACTACATACTTATCAGAAAACACATTACAGATGGAAGAATTCCTGTGGAAAATTGATAACTCAGGCACCTTCATCTTGCCAAATAAGCCGATTCAAGCAAGAATACCTGAAATAGATTGATTCTAATGACTTGCAAATTGATACTGACAAACCGAGTGATAAACGGTAATTGTTATTAGGTACCTTTCTACATTACATCATGTATACCTACTTGAAATGTCTGTGAACACCTTTTTCATATACTTGAAATGTGAAATTCAGAATAGAAATAATTGAGAATTATAAAAACTAGTAAGTACTTAAATCGAGATTGTGTGAGATATGCAAACAATGATTGTGTAGAGGAGACTTCTCCATTCCTCTACTCTGTACAACTAAAGCGATAGTTCACGAGCTGTGATTCAAATTCACGCATTAGTCTATGGAGGTTTTCCAAAATTCAAATCTCTGTTATTTGTTTCCATGAAGTTCAAAAATGCAGATAGAACCTCATAGTTCTATACTTCACTAGTCATAGTCTCACTTCATAGTGTGGAAAAATGGGTGATGAATTATCGTTATTACCATAATAACTATCGCAATAACAAAATATTGCCCGCAGAAAAAACGCACTCGTTCGCCATAGACTATATTTGCATAGGTAACAATGGGATTTTCCATGTAGCCCCATTTGTGTTGGCTCCTGGGCTGAGATATTTTTTACTCGCGAAAAAACCTTTCTGCGTCACAAGACGCTACCGAATTTTCCATCCATCAACACCAGCAGCGCTGTCTTCACCACCGCATAGCAATTCACAAATTTTTACATGAGTCTGCTTGCCTGAATTCTCTTCCATTTGGGACTTTTCATGAGCCGATTTTTCCCTCGATTTTTTCCACTACTCCTCTGCAAGCTCTGGAGTCAACTGGATTCTGATTCTGGAGGCTCTACGGATTCTTGACGTATCTACTCACCCTCCCCAAATCCAAGCAGATTTGTCTGGTCTGGATAGGTCCCTCTTTTCAGTCAATGATGACTGATTATGACTCGAATTCCAGGAAGACTTCAGTATCATCAAGATCCTGGTCAAGATTCCAAACAAGTTTTCCAGAATTATGAAATTAATACCAATACCCGAAATAAAAAATTTGCAAAAATCCTTGATGACACCACTTGTTCCTTGTCTATTCAGACCTCGATTTAGACCTTGTTTGAACTGTGGAAAAATGACTTCATTTGCTTTTGATCCTCGGCTCAATCCTCGGCTCAATCTCAGTTCTTCTTATTGAATTTCTCAACAACTCACTGATAAGTATCTAAACGACTTCTTCTGTCGCTCAATTTTGGAAACTTGAATTTTGGGCTTACTTCTAGAATTTTCTTGAAACATTTAACAAGGGTTCCAAAATTGGCCTAGCTTTGTCGAGATAATTGGAAGTGAACTGCATTTGTCAAGAAAATATATGCATAGAAACTTTCGAAGAACATTCGGCAAAAATTCAACTACGCCGGTCACTCCTTTCCGTTACCGTAAAAGATTAGGTACACTCATAATGGGAATACTTGACAAAATGTTCAAGTTTGAGCTATACAGAGTGATTCCAACAAAAATTCTTGAAACAAAACGACGGTCTCGGTTTCGCCAGCGTTGTCGAGCTCATTCAAGCATTATCCGGTACAAATTGAGTGAATATTATCTAACTACGTGAAATAATACATACCCTTCTTACCGCAAAATAGAAAAAATATTGAAATATCTAGCTTTACATGACCTACTGAGGCTGAAAAAGTGAATTTTTAAATCCCATGGATGCGGCACAGAAACCGGATTTTACAACTAGTCGTCGATACACAAGGTTGTAGCGAAAGAGGGAAACTTTTTTTTTTGGCACAGCCTTAACCTTTAAACTTTGAACGACTGCGAACCGTTACCATTTTCGATTCAGTCCGACAATCAGTCGCGAAAACCCTTATCAATCTATGGTCAAACGTACTGTTGTTTGGTGTTACTACCGACGTAGTCACTTACATAAAGTAAGTGTGTTACTTCCGGTTACTGTACAGTCAAATATAGGTTTTCAGCTACATTTTATAATTTCAGGCCCCTTGCCGTCTTCGATGGAAACTTGCACAACATCCGGCACGGCGTCTATAATTGCTCGTAATTCCAACACAACACACATAAGCCAAATTACCGATTCAGTTTATTGCATCAAACACGTTATAGAGGAGCGGAATGGTATGGTGGAACTTACAGCGACAAACAACATGCCTTTAAAAACATAGTGCG
The DNA here is from genome assembly GCA_949128115.1 of Anaspis maculata. Classification (NCBI taxonomy): domain Eukaryota; kingdom Metazoa; phylum Arthropoda; class Insecta; order Coleoptera; family Scraptiidae; genus Anaspis; species Anaspis maculata. Next base: position 4,959,893 of record OX421965.1, read on the forward strand.
CGAGAGTTTCGTCATTAGTAAGTAGTTTGTGTGTACGTTCTTGTGACGGAACTGATAGAGGTCACTGTAATTATTCACTTAGCGAGCGAGCAACTCGCTCGGTTACTCAGCTGTGTTGTCGATTTCTGCGTAAAGGTACCGTATGAGGCGTATCGTATCCAGAAAAAGTACAGCTTGTTGCACACGTGTGTACCGCGAGCGAAAGCCAAAAAGGGTTGGCCAGCAGCGTCACCCCAATGTTTGATTCGCGTTCCCCTTCAAATTGACGAGGCCTGCCGGTGGGTATAAGGTATAGGTAGGCAATGCTGGGTATAGATACACAGGTGTTTAGAAAACCGAGCGTGTGAACTTGTAGCTTTTGCCTCTTCCATAAGGTGCTTAATATGATCGATTCTACAATACGTATACGGTAGAAGTATCTTAGACACAAGTGAATATTGGAAGTCTCATTATACGTACTGAGCTGGTTTGCCAGCTTCACCCAATGAATTTGAATAGCCAAATGCCTCGTTGTCTGACTGCTGTCCCGTATGGATTATAAACTACACGTAAATTTGGCAACCTAGTGCTGCTTTGCAATTTGTTCTGGTCTTCGGCCGTCTCAGTTCCCATTTTCTTCAAGTAAATAGAAAACAGCCTATATTTTGAACACAAGTGAATATTTGGAGGCTTTTAGGTACACCCACTGAGCTGGTGAATTCGATTGCCAACTATACCTAGTGAATTTGAACAGCCAAATGCCTCGGCATCTAATTCGTGTCTCGTATGAATGAATCTGAGTCCATACATGAATTCGGCAGCATTGTGCTGTTTCTCAAACAAATTTTTCTAGTTTCAGATTTGCCTCAGTTCTCAGAAACATTTTCTTGGAATAAACTGCAAATAGCTTATATTTTAGACAAAAATAATCATTGGAAGTCTTCAAGTATTCTTACTCTGCTGGTTTATCCGGTTGCAAACTTCACTCGGTGGACTTGAATAGCTAAATGTATCGGCTCGTTATCCAACAACTTGACATCACTCGAGGTATCACTTCAAACAGGGGCGGACTACATCGGCGGGGCCAAATTTTTGTCCTTTTTTTTTGTAAAATAATAATTGTTGGCCCCGTTTCTTTTGTGCATTTGAGTCGGAAAACAGTTAACATTCCTAAAGCCATTTGTTTTAGTTTTCATCATTTAGCATTGGCCCCGGGCCTTTTTTATCTTCGCTCCCATTAGACTTGAGTGAAAAACTGCAAAAAATTTCTGCGTCGCATCATCTTTGACAATTGTACTCTACATCATCATAGCATTATGCATGCTAGGTCCCAATAAGAAAATCACCGAATTTTCATTGTTTTAGCTTTTGTTTTGACCCTTTTCCGGGATCATTTGGGGGCCAGAAGCCTAAATGATAGGAATGTGTGATATCATTATTAATAATGATTATGGAATTATGAGGTGATCCTATTTCTCGTCTAGTCCTCCTTTAACAGAGAATTTCTTGGATCTCATGGGAACAACAGACAGTTTGTTTTTTTTGTATAATTTTTTCTTTTGTCAGCGTTTCGGCCTCGTGACGGGGTCTTTCTCAAGGCAGTAGGTACTGAAAATAATACAATAAATAAGTAACAATACATAATAAAATTCGATAACTTACAGAAGTTGTGAAAAATATTAAACCCAGTGTATGAGGAATTGATAAATATGTCAAAAATTTGAAGTAGAAAACTAAAAAGTCAAACAAATCAGCAATGAAATAACCAACACCCCCGAACAATCATCCTATACCACCTCCCCACATTCCAAGTAAATTACTATAAACCACACTCAAACCCATTACATCACTTCTATAATTTACAGTATTGTTATTATTGTTTATGTGCATCATTTCCAAAAGATTTCTTCTGAGAAGATGGATTTCTTTATATAAAATTTTTGGGTTAATGAAGTCAAATTCGTGTTTCATTTCAAAATGATGTCTAGCTAAGGCTGTAATTTCACTCTTTTTAGTGTAGATAGGACGGCAGCTATATTGATGTTGTTTCAATCGCATTTCTAAATATTGTTTTGTTTGTCTAATGTAAACTGAATCACAGTCTTTACATTTTTTGATTGAATAAATAAGTTCGGAAGATTTCAATTGTGGTGTGATATCTTCTAACTTTGTATATAAACTTGATGTGTTTTTAACTGTGAATGCTGGCTTGAAAGAACTATCAATATTTAATTTAAAAAAAAATTGATTAGAAAAGCCTGGTATGTGAGAAAATTTGCAAAAAATCTTTGGAGAATCAATATCCCCAGTTGTACTCTCATTATTAGCTGAATTTGAAATCTTGCTTTTGTAATAATCAACAATAGTGTCCATAAATCGTTTAGGATAAATATTGTGTGTCAAAATTTGATTAACTAATTCAGTATTCTTTTTATGAAATTTTGGGTGACTTAGTTTCAATGATCTAAATGATAAATTCGAGACAACTGCTTTCTTCTGACTCATGGGGTGGTATGATTCAAAGTTCAGTATCCTGGAACATCAAGAAGGCTTTCTGTACCAATCTGTCAGTAACGACCCATTTTCTTGTCTGATTTTTTTCACATCCAAGAAAGGTGAACTTTGGTCTTGTTTCATTTCACAGGTGAACTGCAGTTTCGGGTTGTACTTTTGAAGAAGAAGACGAAATTTCCTATTGAGCTGTAGAAGAAGGAAAGTCATACCATACCATCACACATAATTCACACTAACAGGTTTTTTTACATTACAAGTGGAGGATCACCCTTTTCAGACAGACGTAGAAAACTTTATACAGAGAACACATTATTTGATATTGAATAGAGAAATAAAAACAGCAATATGGAATCTAGAGAGGTTAAGAAAAAAGAAACGGATTTGACAATAAGAATTCAAAACTGGGTTGATGAAATGGAGTTACAAATAATGCAGGGTTGGAAAGTTAACAAATATGAGATCATCTTCCAACGAATGAGAGACAAAAACATAAAGAAGCTCGATCGTTTGATAGAAAACCAACGGATAAGTTACATACAAAACGAAACACTAGGAGATGTCCCTGTACGTAACTTTACATCAGAAAATTTACCGAAAGCAATTATTAATGTATTAAGCTTAGGCCCAAAATTCAGTCTTCCTTTGAATGAACAAGACTTGAAAACAACAATATCCAAATCCATATGTAATTTTGAATCAATGATGGCTCGAAGTGAATGGGAAGATAACAAGAAAGATCAATTGAGAAGAAAAGCTGTCAACATTTTCACAAACTATTGCAATAAATACAAGATATATAAAAGAAACACACATAGAGATAAGACGATGTTGAATGAATTACTAGAGACGAAGAGATTTCTACGTGATCACCAAGAAATTATGGTAGGAAGAGCAGATAAAGGCGGAGCTACAGTTGTCATGTATAAAAATGAATACAACAGTGGGATGAATAAAATGCTCCAAGACGAACTCACATATAAAGAATTTACAAGAGACCCAACTAATGGATATCAAACTAAAGCAAATCTATTAATCAATGAATTGACGAACGATGGTTATATCACAGAAATGGAAGGTAAGAAACTTAAGAGACAGAATGCTGTTCCTGTAAAGTTTTACCGTTCGAGAAAAACACACCAACCAACATTATGTCTTAAGAGCTGTTGTATGTTGTATTGGCTGTCCATCTTATAATATTGCAAAATTTATCCATGGAATTCTTCACCCAATCACATTCAATTTCCGCTATAATGTCAAGAACAGCTTTGATTTTGTTGAATCGATCAAAACGATAATCCTTCCTGCTGACTACATTCTCATTTCATTAGATGTCATCTTATTATTTACAAATATCCAGAAATCACTATTTTTGAACATAATCAGGAAACATTGGACTTCTTACAACATTGAGCTACCTAGAGATGTTTTTATGAGCCTTATAGAATTTGGTTTTAAATCGAGCTACTTTACATTCAATAAGAAAATATACAAACAGCTTGATGGTACTGCAATGGGGAATCCGGCAAGTCCAGTCATAGCGAATATAGTGATGGACGATTTGATGAAGTTTGCAGTTGACATAATACATTTCCTGTTACCACTTCTTCGAGTTTACGTAGATGATAAAATTTTGGCTGTTTCAGTTAATGAAATTGAAAAGACAATAAACATCTTCAACAGTTACAACCCGAAATTGCAGTTCACCTGTGAAATGGAACAAGATAAAAGTTTACCTTTCTTGGATGTGAAAATAATCAGACAAGAGAATGGGTCGTTACTGACAGATTGGTACAGAAAGCCTTCTTCATGTTCCAGGATACTGAACTTTGAATCATACCACCCCATGAGTCAGAAGAAAGCAGTTTTCTCGAATTCATTATTTAGATCATTAAAACTAAGTCACCCAAAATTTCATAAAAAGAATACTGAATTAGTTGACCAAATTTTGACACACAATAATTATCCTAAACGATTTATAGACTATTGATGATTATTACAAAAGCAAGATTTGAAATTCAGCTAATAATGAGAGTACAACTGGGGATATTAATTCTCCAAAGATTTTTTGCAAATTTCTTCACATACCAGGTTTTTCAAATCAATTTTTGAAAAAATTAAATATTGATAGTTCTTTCACGCCAGCATTATATACAGTTGAAAACACATCAAGTTTATATATTCAAAGTTGAAAGATATCACACCACAATTGAACTTATTTATTCAATCAAATGTAAAATTTGTGATTCAGTTTACATTGGACAAACAAAACAATATTTGGAAATGCGATTGAAACAACATCAATATAGTTGCCGTCCTTTCAACACTAAAAAGAGTGAAATTACAGCCTCAGCTAGACATCATTGTGAAATGAAACACGAATTTGACTTTGTTAACCCAAAAATTTTATGTAAAGAAAGCCATATTCTCAGAAGAAATTTTTTGGAAATGATGCACTTGAAAAATAATAACAATACTGTAAATTATAGAAGTGATGTCATGGGTTTAAGTGTGGTTTATAGTAATTTACTTGGAATGTGGGGAGGTGGTATAGGATGATTGATAGGGGGTGTTGGTTATTTATTTGTTAATTTGTTTGACTTTTTGGATTTCTACTTCAAATTTTTGACATAATAATTAATTCCTTATACACTGGGTTTTATGTTTTTCACAAATTCTGTAAGTTATCAAATTTTATTATGTATTGTTACTTATTTATTGTATTATTTTCAGTACCTACTGCCTTGGAAAAGACCTCGTCACGAGGCCGAAACGTTGGCAAAAGAAAAAATTATACAAAAAAAAACTATCTGTTATTCCCATGAGATCCAAGAAATACTCTGATTATGGAATATTAATGTTATAGTTCTTTTGTTATTGATTTGCGCTTAAAAAAAATCTTGGTTGGCCCCGACCATTTCTTCTTGCATTAAATTGAAAGAGAAACGATTTTTGCTGCATCTGTATCGAACCTATCGAACCAATTCCGCCGCCTCCAACAGTTGTAATTCATTATTTTACTTGACGTTAACACTCAGAAGACGAATACCGGTGTTCAACTGATCAGTTTAGAACAGTTTCTATTTTTTTTTTGCGCCTACTGCGCCTCGCTCTTCCTCCCTCCCGAAACCCTGCGTCCCATATTATCAGCAAAAAATATAAAAATCGACGAGCCTCTCTTTCTATACCGAGGTGTTCCATAATAAACTATCCAAAATTTGAAATTACATGGATTCGATCATTTTATTTTTTTAAATGACGGAAAAGATGGTTATTATTATCATTATTGTTATTATTTTTCTGAAATTTTCACATGCGGCGCAGTTTATGCAACTCGCCTTTTCTTGACGACCATTGTTATCAGCCCCCGGGGCCAATCCCATGCAGTCCGCCCCTGACTTCAAAACTATACGTAAATTCAGCAGCCTCGTCCTGTTTTGCAAATTTTTCTGGTCTGCGACGGGTCTCAATTCTCGCACATTTTTCTCAAATGAATAGAAAATGGCGTTGAGATTCGACAGTAAATTCACTAGCTAAGCTAGCAATAGCACCTGCTGCTCCCAGATAACATTTCTCGTTCAAACGCATCCAGTAACAGGGTGTTTTATACGATTTCGGCAGTCAAATTTGAATCAAAAATCAAGGCCATTACTTCAAACCTATTTTCAACTTCCTCACAACGAAATTAGCTAGTGCTTATAATACTTCAGATGGAATATGGGGAAGTGATTTGGTCGCTTGTCAACACATTGGAAATAAAAATATTTGTCGGAAGAGCTATGAACCGTAAGCAAACAGTCATTTCCCACAGCCCATTTGGACATAGTCCAAGACGCGCACATGTGTCATCAAGGACCCCTGGGATTGGAATTCTTCGCGATCCAGTTTCGATATAACAGCACCGCCCTGTTGCGAATCCGCACAAGGAATTATTATCATCGTCATCAGAGGAACTAAGTTTTGGAAAGTTCTTATCGAGACCCGACTCCTACTCAGATCGTGGTGATACAATCCATGGATGCTCCTGACGACAAAATAAAAAATATATATATATATATATATATACTCCTTTGATTTCTGCAGTGTGCCATGAATTCTGCAAGATGAAAACGATATGAAAATTTTTGAACGATACATGAGCTGTTGCTCTACACGGCTCGCCCCAACTTGAGCTTGTTCTACAACTCGATTCACCAAAACCAGCTCGTGCCTGCATCGGCTGGAACTCGACCTCGAAGTGCGAATAACCTGGCTGTATGGGATCCGAAACCTAGATGAAGCGTGACAAACCGACAAACCGTTACGTTATTTACGCCAACATTCTGCACCGAGCTCATCATTTCCTCTCCTTCCCCCTTTCCGAGAGCTTCTAGCCGTACCGTTTCCGCTCATTTGCCTTATTTCTCCCGCAGATTCGTACTAGTAAATTGCCCGGTTTGTTTATGCGTTTTAATTCCATTAGTTTCGTGACAAAGTGGATGTTGTACATTTCAATTTTTTGTGGTTGCGTTGCGTTGCCGCATGCCCTTTCGACCAAGTGTATTATTGCGAGGCAAGAGGAACCGGCTATGGAGCACCTAGAGACTCCGTGAGAGCTCATCGGCTTTGCGGTGTGAAACGAGCGTTTCTTGAAGGTACCCTACCACAGCACAACGAAGTGCAAGAGGATGGCGATGCCAGCTAGGCTGGTGTTAACTGTTCAAGTGCATTTACCATAAATTTCACCATACATTGCAGAGCCGAGCTCATACGCTGTAAATTATACTGCTGCTGCAAGACCTGTTGTTTAATGTATGGTGCGCCGCCGATGATGGTGGAGTAGTTTCCAGTTAATAAGAACGGAGAATAGGAAGTCCCGCCAGTTGGTCGGTTCAAGATACGCTCGCTGGTTATTATTAGTTGGTGTATACTAGCATACTTGCACGGGTATTTATGATAGAAAACGTTAATGGGAGCGTCAAAGGCACCTGAATCCTGTTGCGGATTCTCATAAAGACTATAGCCACCTCAGTACAATGAGGAGTATATATGGCGTATTTATATGTGTGGTGGAGTAGAAGGCATGTTTGATCATGTATGTCTCATATTATACAGCTAAAGACACCAGAATGCGTCCGAAGGCGACGTGATGCAATGCAAGAGGAAAGGGAACTTGGGGAGAACGGGAATCTCAACACAGCACCACAGCTGAAGGCACCAGTAGAGATCTCAGCTGGTGTAATCCTGCACAGATCGGGCTTGATAAGTGGTACCCATTGGCCCAGTCTTCAATTAGAATAGAATAGAATATGCTTTATTCGTTCGTTGTACATATACATTTCTCAAAGAAAAACAATTTCATGTGTATTAGACTGTATACTTTTTTATAGCGTGATCTTGAAATAGTATCAATAGCGCAACTGTGAAGTTTCTTACAAAATACTAGTATCATTCTCATATACATGGACCCCATACGTTTCCCACAGAGGTCTTAGATAGTGAAAAAAGCATCGCTGGTTACTATCAAACAGTTCGCATACAGTTCCTATCGGGCTCTATGTTGCGAGCGATGGTGGCATATCCATCGACGTAATCCCCATTGAAAGCAACCACCAGGTAAGCAAACCAGTTATACAATTTCAGTTGATTGTCTTCATCTGAAAAAGCAAGAAAACCAGTGTTTTGCAGCACAGCGACATAAGACTTTGTAATTCTCAATATTTTAGCATACATCTCATGATTTTTCTGAAGCCATAGAATAAAAATATGCAGAATACAACATGTTATTTCTTCAGAATGCATATTTTGCAATATGCGAAAAATCCGCAAAAATGATGCCAAAACTTTAAAAAAACTGAAATATCCTACGTCGCTGTGTTGGGAAAAATTCAAGTTATATCGGGATCATCCGAATAATTGGGAAAAATTGTACAACTGGGTTTTCTACCCACTTGCTCTTGGCCCACTTTCGGCTTTCTGGTGACATCCATAAGCTAGCGCTGTTTCATATTAGGCCACCTAAACTTCTTGTCGCAGATTTTACTGATGTGAAATTACTCAGTTCCATCCCCATGAAGGCCCCATACGTTTTCTTCACACTCAAAGAGGTGAGGAAAAACCATTTATAAATAGTACATGAATAATTTGCATGAGCTGCATGGGCTTTCCCGTATGGATTCCACATGGGTTTGTGTCTTCAAACTTTCAAACTCACGTCATACGTATCTATTTACTCACGTGAGTTACGGAGCTATACTTTTTCAACTTCAAATTGAGACCAATCATTCTCAAAATAAGCATAATCAATTTCAAATTGAGAACAAAAAATTTGCCATTGGGATCAAACACGACAATATCCCTCTTGAAAAATCAGCACTTGATACGACGTTACGTGCTTGTCGTATCAACTATTGACATTTTTAGTCTTTCTGTTGACTACTCAGAAGTAGGTGATATTCGGCTATTACCTGTTCAACAATTACTATTGTCCATCAAAATTTTGGGAGTTATACACCGGTGGCTCCAGACAAAGTAAAGAAACGGCCGAGAAACGTCAAAAACTGGAAGCGTAAACGTTTCGAAAATCCAGAGATTAGTATGCCTACAGCGTGATATTTGGCACATGCCTTGACCTGACCCAACATGACCTAACCTGACCCAACCTAACCCGACCTGACCTGACCTGACCCGATATATACAGGATCTGTTGTACTTCAATCAAGTGGTACAAGTGGTGATTCCCAATGAGTTACCGGAAGATGATAATGCCGATCACGATGATGTTATGACAACGCTGATAGAAATACCAACTGCGAATTTTATGCGGGAATAGCAACAATTTTGATTAATTTTTTGTACGCTCCAATAGTTTTGGGTTCATTTCTGTTGACTTCGGATATTTTTCGTTATCCACATTTTCCGTTCCGTTCCGTACATATTCCGTTTGAACGAAACATTTTGCAAACCACTAAAGTTATTGATAGTATTTGAGAACGGCTATGAAGACGACAGTAAAATGGAGGATGTAAACAAATTTTCAGATTGTAACAAACATGGTAAGGTAATATACACTGCTTGGATTCAAGCTCGGCTATATCCAAATTGATTGATAATTTCATGCACTATAGGGTAAATGCTGGTTTTAATGGATGATCGTTTCTGATTGTTATCACATTAGTCAACATGCTGACGATCTTCTCTCAATCGAGGCCAGTTTCTATCAAGTGAAAACAGGTTTTCGCCTCTGAGCCCCTAAAATCTAAAATAGCCGTAAAGTTCCCATTTTTCTCCAACTATGATGTGATGGGCGTAAAACTGAATAAGATTCAGCTTGTTGAGAACAAAAGTTTATTCCAAACACTTCAAAACAAATTTCGCTGGTCTGGGGCAAATATTAACGACGATCTGTCGATCCAGATGTTTCAGATTCTCACCTTCACTGGTATAATGACTGAATTTTCACCCCCACGAATAAACAGTTGCAAGAAAAAGTTTGTAAGCCTCGTCACATAGATTACGTGCATTTTCAGGTGAGCAAGGACATCTATTCAGTTGAAAACATACAGGCTCTTCCTATGTTGATTTTGGCCACAAACAAGCGATATTGGCCTTGGAGTGTTCTAATGGTTCCTTTGACGACAAGCTGAATCTTGTTCAATGCTCATTACCGCCATATTTAGAAAAAAAATGGAAACTTATGAACCACCTTGGATTTTGAAGGAATTCCTGGCTGAGTTTTTGAAATGCCTCCATTTCTCAAAACGATTCTTGTCAGTCATGCTTGCAGTATGCTTACTGATCATGCTAAATTTTGTAGCATAATACGTGATTGCTCTATTGTCCGAGTTTTCCAAACTATGCCGCTGCACCACATGATGGAGAACCTATTTCGACTACTGTCAGCAACCATTATTTACCTGCTCAGAGCATCTAACCAATCTTTTGTAAGAGAAAAGCCCCAAGGCCTCGCTCAAGACCCCCAATTTTGTACACATTTAATATAGTTTCTGTATCCTTTCGAGTAGGTAAACGTTGTCAGCTTCACACGTAATTTTTTCGTTTGATCTTCAAGTTCTGATTGCTATTATTCCAATAAAAAGTGTGTAGCTACTCTCCATTACGTATGAAGATTGCTCTCTTTTTTTATGAGCGTAACGCTTCTAGTTCAGTAATCCAAGTTCAAACCGCGTCGATTTCAGCCTCAAACTACTGCTGAAGGAAGCCCCTGCTGCGGCCAGGATGAAGGTCAGAATTCATCACGTAAAAAACCCACAACAAAGCCCTAATTGAAATGAACGCGGCAAGTTTAAATTTTCATCATCTGAATACTTAATGAATGGTTAATATCAATTTGAATAAAAGCACGCCGCGGATAACAACGGAACGCTGTCCTGCATAGTGCGCCATCTGGGTGGAGCGGGAGCGTATAAACCGACGTAATTAGGGTGCAAAAACGCGAATTTAAACATGTGGTTGAGTGTACGTTCTGAGTACAGAATTGCTTTTCAATCCTCAAGCTGTGTGTATTTCCTCAAGCTGTGTATATTTATCTAGATACATTTATCTCTCAATTAGCTCTGATGCGCCCGGGTATAAAAGTAGCTCGAATCTAAAGCTCATTATCGGAAAAGCAACATTTTCCTGCGAATCCAGCGATTGTTGAGAAAGTGATCCATTACGGACGGGTTTTTCAATTCCAACTCGATTTAAAATGGAAGGATTATCAAATTTGATTCCGTCGTAGGCATTCTGAATTACGAGGAGCAAGGTAATTCGGATAGACACGGTTAAAATTTTGTGGTCTATTGGAACAGTTGCAGAAAAAATGTTTATTTATAGCAGAGTATGCATTATATATTCGTTCATATAAGCTGTTATCCAGAAGTAGGTAACGTTCTATAACACACTCGAGCGAACTATAAGCCACTAAACACGTGAAAATTCGCCGCTTACCAAACACCTCACTTGCCTTAAATGGCGTATTTCTCTCATAGTGGAGCGAAATCGGCCTGAAAAGTCGTCGTTTTTTTTTTTAAGGTATAACAGCACCAAACCTTATAGGTCTTATAGAGAATCCAATTCCACGTATGTATGGTCATTTTGAGGATGATCTTGTGGTAGGGACCTTTTTTATGGGCAAAAAACCTCAAAAATTGGAAATGAGCAGTTCAGCATTCACAACGTTATATTTCTGGATCCAGTTGAGCTATCGGTCTGTTCTTTTTTTAAATGAAAGTACATGGAAAAACCTTTCCAATGGTACATCTCTGACTTGAGATAATTGTTCACAAACGTGTTTATGGGGCAATAAACATTATATTGACCAAAAATGCAGTCCCTTCTTGACCATGCGAAGAACTTCTTTCCTCGTAGGAATTTTTAGATACAACCTGCGAGAAAAATGAAGCCAAGATATGAGAAAAAATTTTAAAGGAAGTTTCATTGATCTAGGCCGTATAGTTTGTCAGTTATGAATTTTTTTCTGTCGCATTGAGTTGGAACGTCGCCCGGCGCGTGCTTGCATACAGTAAATCGCCGCATAACAAACAGCTGGTGACGGGAGCCGTGCCGCGCTCACTGTTCGTTTGCGGCGATTTACTGTATGCAAGCACACGCCAGGCGACGTTCCAACTCAATGCGACAAAAAAAAATTCATAACTGACAAACTATACGGCCTAGATCAATGAAACTTCCTTTAAAATTTTCTCTCATATTTTGGCTTCATTTTTCTCGCAGGTTGTATCTAAAAATTCCTACGAGGAAAGAAGTTCTTCGCATGGTCAAAAAGGGACTGCATTTTTGGTCAATATAATGTTTATTGCTCTATAAACACGTTTGTGAACAAATATGTTCAGTCAGTGATGTACCATTGGAAAGGTTTTTTCATGTACTTTCATTTAAAGAAAAGAACAGACCGATAGCTCAACTGGATCCAGAAATATAACGTTGTGAATGCTGAACTGCTCACTTACAATTTTTGATGTTTTTTGCCCATAAAAAAGGTCCCTACCACAAGATCATCCCCAAAATGACCATACATACGTGGAATTTGATTCTCTGTAAGACCTATAAGGTTTGGTGCTGTTATACCTTCAAAAAAAAAACGACGACTTTTCAGGCCGATTTCGCTCCACTATCACTTAAAATAAAAATCTACTATACTATACATAGTTACATAATAGAAGACGATTACTGCTTGATTATGTTTGAATTGTCAACGATGTCAGTGGCGAACAAGCTGTGATTTACGTTACATCTGTCACTTTTAAAGTATATGTTTCAATTTATTTATTCGTGTCCAGCCAAGATACTTGAAAATACTCATTCTTGAATCTTTAGCTCCACATGCCATGTAGGTTCTTGGCTGATTTCTCAATGCCTGTTCATATTGAATGAAGATGTATTTACTTATAACGATGAATATAAAGGGTGTTGTGCTGCGAAAAGAGAATTTTCCGGATTGTATACTTGAATAAATGCAGCAAAGCTCCTGTGGTGTAGAAAAAATGCCGATAAAGAGGAAAACAAACTTAAAAAAAAATAACGATAATTATATAAATGTGAAACTGAATGTAAAAACAAAATAGTGCATATTGTGTGCTGTGTATGTTCCAATATTATTATCGATTGATGGAACGGTTTCGAAGCAGAAAAATGAAATATTTCCTTGTTTGAACATTATTTCTATGTGCCACTTTCAGGTTCCACATCCTCCATTTTGTAATGTCAATCAATCAAGTTACTTAAAAATCCACTCTGCCGATTTGAATTGCCCGCCCTCCGCTCAAGTCTCGATAAGTCCCAAGGAATTTCATTTCCTCCGCCAGAGCCACTGAGAAGCTTTACGACGCTCTGTATGCAGTTACAATGCAGCTTTTATGACCTACGTGTCTTATATCTGAGAGGCAATCTGGGAATCAGCCTCGTTTGTCCAGATTCATTCCTCATCTTTATGGAATATTATATGAAAACGCAGTGTTTATGTGCGCCAGCTGAACTCCAACAAGTCGGTATAAAATATCATTTTTTGAAGTGAAACACTTGGATTGCTTTCTCTTGAAAATGTGATATCGAGGATTTGCTTTAAAGTAAAACAGTCTCTGGTTCAATGGTTGTATGTGCAAGGGTTATAAATCATAATATCATGATTATCATGTCGCTGTACTAGAATGATAGTAAGACAACTTAAAAAACATAGTTTTGAGTAATCGCCATTTGAACATTTCAGAAGAACGAAAAACACTCTTCTTCTCGAAGTTTTGGAGATTTTTTTAATTTTCCAGTTGTATTTTATCGCTCCTGATAGACCTGTGAGGAATTCATTATGAAATCACATTTACTCTTTGAGAAAAAAAATCAAAAAGTGAACATATCCTTGTATATCGCTAGAAATAATGGTTCTGTTGGAAGTTGTCCGTTTTTTCATGTAAGTTATCCTACTATTCGTCAGGAATTCGTAGAGTGATTTTGAATTTATCCTTTTTTTTTTTTTCAAGTTGTCCGAGTATTGCACAGTAAGCATAGCCTGGTTCAACATATTTTTCATAGTTATCCTTAAGTATTGTATGACATGGAATAAGCCCATTAGTTTTTGGCTGTCATCTGACAAATAGAAGTGTCATTATCAGAAACTGGAAATTCATTTGAAAGTCCTTGAAAAACTGTATTCAGAACAGTAGAGTGTTTCGCTAACTGTCGTGTGTCAAATATTGAAAAATGTCAAAGTTCATAACTTTGTCATTCAATTATTCAAGATTTTTCATCAAACATTTCATCCTGTGAACCAATTTTCACAATTTCTTTTATTTTTGGCAGTCTTGGCCATAGCTATAACCAATATACGTCTGCCTCCGCATCTATCCATCGTTTTGGTTCAGTTCCACCCAATACAAACTAACCTGTGAATAACGAAATCATGGCAATGTACATTGGAGATAAGTTCAAATTATTGAGTCTTTTCAAACAATTCACGGAACATTTCTGGTCAAATAGTGGGACAACTTCGAGAAAAGTAAGATATTTCACAAACGCATGAGGGTATGTTTTGTGCAATAGTGAGTTAAAATGAAATATCTGAAGACTTTCATTGAATCAATTGGGTTTTTTGGTATAAGAGTGAGATATCTTTCACAGTAAAATACTGAGATAACATGAAAAACAAGGACAACTTGAAATTTCCAAATCAGATTTGTTGTAAAATTGAGACATGTTGAAATGTCTTCGTATTATACCAGAAGGCAAGATCAAATTCGATCTATTTCTCAGTAGAAAAAATAGAACATTTTGAGATGTCCGAGTATTAGACCAGAACTGTTTAAAAAACAGATAATTATAACAGTGAGATATTCATTTTTTATGTACTTCCATGATGATTCTGAGTAATTCGATTTTTTTACCAGGTAGAGAATAGCTTGGAGCTATAGATTTTGAATTAATCCGAAAATCAGAAATTTGAAGTTATCTTACTATCATTCTAGCACAGCGATGTGATACAAAATAAATAGTTGCGGTTTACCTGCAACATTAGGCTTTAATCGCTCATGTGAGTACCTTATTATTGCTGATAGAGTTTCAATTGAAATTTTACCCTTTAATTTCACAAGGCTCAGTACACGCGTAATGATATTATGTGTGTGGTGTAGCTTTCGTGATTTACTATTAACTTGATGCTATGTGATGCGCATTTGCGCAACCATAGAGCAGTTCGACCACCGGATTCCATAGCCAGATAAACAAGTACTTATTAATCTATTACTACGGAATTAATGGACATTGTGCAGGTCATTTATTAGTTCCCTTGTTTTTTGAGCTCTTCTTGGCCAGCGCTTTCAGTGAAACTAAATCTTCTATATTGTCACTCACTAGGAAATCTCATACCTACTTGAGTTCTTCAGGAAAGAAATAATTGAATTAGCCGGGAGAAAAGTGTATAGGTACTGTGATAGAACAGCTACCTCTAATCGCACGTGATTGCCTTACGTTGTGTTTAATTTTTCTCCCATAGGATCTTGTAGCTTTCAGCGCCTATAATTGTTTAAACAAATTCCCAGATTCTTGTCTTGGTTATTACATAGTCCCGAACTGTGCTGAATTCAGCTAACAATAAAAAATTATTGAATTCAATTTCCAGTTTCGTATCTGAAAGGAAAAATACATCCTAATTGCGTGACAATACCCTAGTTTTCACAACCAGAACAATAAATTTCAACCCTTCAAAAGAATCAATGGATCATGAAAGATGAACTTGCCTTTGCGTTGAGCATCAGAAAGTTTCCTGCCATACAATATTGGTCGGCAAGCATCCAAGCTTTTATTGATTGTTGATTTCGAACGTGTCTTCTTTCAACTAGTCACGCTTGAGACTTCATAATTATCTATAATTATATCATTTCTAGAGAAGTCGCTACACCATCAGGTGTAAAGACATAATTTGACGGGGTTAGGCCAAGAAAGTATTCTTGCAACGGTAGATAAAAAACGCCATCATTTTGCATAATACCAGTGCTATGCGTCCATCATCAGTCGTTTCGTCCGATAGATAACGTTCACTGCGACAGTTTCATTCAGGACCGGACTCGGCCCGGGCCGGTGATGGCTTGTCAATCAATAATCGTCCAAGGTTTTTACTAATAAGTAGTAAGATGTCATATAATTGTCGCCGTCTAAAAAGTTCACCGTTGCTTAAAGAAGAAGAACATGCACTCTGCTTTGTATAACGTTGTTTTTTTTATAGACACGCTAGGTAAAATACGAAATGCAACCGAGAACGTGCTTTATAATTAAATTCATCAATATTCCTCACGTACGCGTATACATTCCAGCCCGCATTAGGTAGGTGACATTTTAATAAATGAGCTTGCGACGCTGCTCGGAGGCCGTTAAAATAAAATATTACAACAAGCCCACTAATATAATTACGATTATCATTATATAATGTCGAGTATAATGTCTATATTCGAAATATATGTTTAAATAACAGTTTATGTCGTCTACAGTTAGGTACCTACTCACCCAACGAGTGTACAAAAAGTATTTATATGGCCTTTTAAAAGTTTTAACTCGAGTTTTAATCGATTTGCTGGACCCTTGGTTAGGGATCCTTGTTCCTTTGTTGCCTTTGCATCGTCCCCTCCGTTCTAGTACACATCGAGACTATTGAACCCTGATGGTGATATCGTCTCGTTTCTCGAACGACGCTCCCTCTCGCACACGTGTTTACGAAAGTTTCGTTTCTTTGAGCACTCTCTGCTCTCATCACACACAAAACCCAAAGCTCAGTTTAGTTCGCACCGCGTAATGATCCCCGATGTTGTTTTTAATAAAAACGCGGCGCTGCCATTACGCCCCTAGTTTATTAATTATGTAAAGGGACCCCGGGCGGCGCGCGCAAAAAGTCTCCGAATCGCTCCAATTTCCCGTAACTTTCTGAATATTTAAAGAGGAGAAAACCCACTAATTTGTTCTGCATGAAAGTTGAACTTCTGCCTGACATTATTGCTTTGGCGCGGCGCCAGCTCAACGAAATTAAAACAATAGCTTACATCGCGTATTTGTAGAGAAGCGTGCTGCTCGCGTTCAACAAAATAACGTTCAACTTTTTCTCTGTTGGCGCTTTTCTCTCGACCTGAGCGTCAATGACAATTTTCAAATTATCATTAAATATGATTATACAGACGTGTGCTTATGCGTTGATAAACGCCAATATACATCGGTGTTATACGAAAGAGAGGTTAAACGAGGGCTTCCTGCTTAACAAAGCTCGCTCACACATCAGCGAATCCAGTGCTGTCGTTGCGGGTAATTAACTCATTAAAATCCGGTTGGAAATGCAGCTGAAATGCAATTAAAAACAGTTTTTCGAATTTGGAGCCCATATTCAACCAGCTATACACAGGCACAATCACTTCCAAGCCACCACGTAATCGTCACGAACCAAGAACTCTAACGCTTGCCGCTGTTGCCAACAACAGCAGGCGATTTCAAAAATCTTTGGAGCCACTAGTTGCCAACTGCACTTGTAGATCTCATAGTTTTGAAACAGCTTCCACAGTCGCTTTGATAGTTGACGCTCCAACACTTGCTCCCCAGGAAAAAGTTTTTGTAGGTGTGGCCGGCTAGTTTACCGGACACGAATCCAACTGACCACGGTTTAAGGTTATGATTAGCAAACGGGGGCGTCGAATCGGCGCCTTGTGTCATTTCAAAGGCATTGGACCAGGTCAGCCACAAAATCAGAAGCTGGAGCTTTATGGAACCAGAGGAGTTGCCAGCAACTTGATTAGATCATACGTAGCTGCAGATGCACTAAAGGAACAATATGAATCAAGCAAGAGTAGAGTCAAGCATGGAGTAGCGCAGTGTAGCAGATCGCAGCCGCTACTGCTTATACAGGGTGATTCATGAGTGACCTTACATAGGCTAATGGGAGATAGAGGACTTCGAGGCGAATCAGGATCCACTGAAGAAATTTTGTTTTCTCCATTGGTTACGCAGATACAGGGTGTTTTGTGTGTTTCGTATCAAACTTTGATAAGCGATATTACTGAAACGGCTAGAGATATTTTGAGTCCTCTATCTCCCATTGGCCTATGTAAGGTCACTCATGAATCACCCTGTATACTGTTGAAATTTATGTAATTCATTCCCAAGAACCTCTACACAATGCCGTACAGCGCCCAGGGCCGCTATTCTTGAATCGTGTGAGGAAAGTCCCTGGGAGTTTTATGCAATCCACGATACACTGATGTAGCGAGAGTTGTCTAAAACCATGTGAGAATGGTTCTCGCCTACTTTAGAGTAGACGAGAAAACTCACATGGGTTGCACCATTATTAACCATTATACGGCGTGAAGTGTCATCGCCTCGTGGCGCAGTTGGTTGTGTGGCTGCCTGCGGCCACGGGAGCCCCGAGTTCGATTCCCGGAAGAAGTCTAGATGTTTTTGCTGTCTAATTTACAATTTTTCAATGTACTGTACGCTACTAAATAAAGGCAAAATATCCCATGGCCAATGTGGGCCGAGAAGGAGAAGAAATTTTTTTTTCAAGTGTCAAGGCCGGCGGCGGCTTTGGGTGAAGGTTCGGAACACGTTACGGGAAACGGACAACTGCGAGAGGAACCGAATCGGCCATTGACGTATTCCATGGCCCAGGGCTATTACAGTGCAATATAATACTCACATTGTAAATAAGAAATGATCAAATATACATACATACATACATACATACATACATTTCTCCCACACTTCAAGAATATATGTTTCGGACTGGCATGTAATTTTGTCACACGAGTGGGTTGCATCTCACCCGAGTGAGTTCCTCACACGATTCAAGAATAGCGGCCCAGTTCTCAATATACTACGATTTTATTGTGCTAAAATTGTAATATATAATTATTTTATCGCACATCAGTGTGTAATGACTCAATTATACATTCGTTTTCAGTGATTAAATCAAGCTATCATCTACAAGTGACTAAATCATCACAATACAATAATCATTACAAGCGAGTCATTATACACGCCTTTCACAAAAAATACTGGTCAACTTTGTCAACAATGGTTTTGTTGCCCTTGATATGAGAGTGGTTCCGAATACTTATGCCAACAATCCACAAACCACTGTTACGTATTTCGCGTACGGGTTCGGATATAATTGAGACGATCGTTTTAAAACTCACACGGTATACCACTGCGTACTACAATAAATACACGCCAACAATTATTCATTCGGGAATATCACTGTGATTACTACTAGCTTATAATCCGCTTGCTACCACTTTGCATTCCAATCCATCACTGGTGCTGTGGGCGATTCATAGTGCTTATATAGGTCCGACTAATTCATCTCGAATGTTCCATGCGTTCTCCAGTAGTTTCCACAGTGATACGGCATATGGTTTCTAGACGACTCCTGAATAATCACTCACCTTTCGCGTGCTTTCCGTGTGCTCCGGAATGTCTGCACCTCCGCCAAAATGGACGGATGTGTCTTGATCGAGCGCTGAAGGTTCCATGTATTTCAATTACCAAGCAATCACGTATATGCTGGGAACGTCCAGAACTCTGCACTTGTATCTACATCGCGATCTAATGGATGGAAGAATCTAGAAAGATCGCGTGTTTACCAGAATGCACGGAATATCGGCTCGTAACACTATGAATGGTTTTGGGATAGTGGCATTGGTTTTTTTCAAATCTTCATTTTCCAGTCCAGTCCAGTCAGTATGCCCGCTTTTAGCGAGGCCAATACTGGCTCATAAATTGAGGTAGAGACATGAATCAAAAAGCAAGAATGCTCATTATATGCCATTGTTCGCCACATCCCGAGGTCCCGTAGAATTCTTCAAAAGTGCCACGAAATTCTCTTTTAAAAAATCTCGTAGAAATCTTATACAAGTCTTTGTTCATTCCCATAAATTCCGTTGGAATCGAAAGGTAACCACTTGGCAATTTTGGTGTACAGCCGTGAGCGAGTTTCTGGCAACTGTGGCAATTTTCAAGCAATTGTGTGGCAATTTTGGCAATTTTCGGGCAATTGGCGATTTTGGTGTACACATTTTTCTCAGATGGTCAACCCCTCGGTGGGATTATTAGAAATCCATGGAAATTTTCTTCAAAAACAGTTAGAAATCCCTACAAAATCTCGCAAAAACTCTTGCAAATCTCTGGAGATCCCGTAGAAATCTTTGAAAATCTATAGGAACCCTCGGGAATCATTAGAAATTTTCACAAATTCCATATGAATGTTGAGGAATCCCGTGGAATCTATATACCTAAGTCTCTCTAATTCTCGTACAAGTCCCTCAAATTCCCGTACAATCTTAAGGAAGCCCTAGGAACACTCGAAAATTCTCAGAAATCTCGTTGAAATCGCTAGAACTCCCAAAAAATCTTGAAGAAATAGTCAAAGTCCTAGAAATTCCATCGAAATTTTCAGAAAATCTGTAGAAATCTCTAGATCTCCCTAAAAGTTTTCAAAAACATTGAAAAATTATTAGGAATTCCTACCAATTTTGTAGAATTGTTCAAGAATTTCTCAAATTCCCATAAAATTTCTTAGAAATGACCAGAAATCTTGTATAAATCTCAAGAACTCCCTATAAATTCTCAAAAATCTTTATAATCTTGTGGGAACTCCTAGAAAACCTTATAAATCTTTCAAAATCTCGTAAACATCTTGAAAGCCGTAGAGACCCCATGTTCATCTTCAATCTTGGCTCGTAGACATCTTGGAAACAACAAAAATCACATACACATAATCCCAGAACTCTCTAGAAATCCTCAACAATCCTCAGAAATCCTTGGAAACTCCGTATAAATATTTAGAAATCCCTAGAAATCTTGAACGAATTCTTGGGTATCCCGTTAAATTCTTACGAGATCTCTGGGAATTTTCACAGGGATAATCAGAAATCTTGTTAGTTTTTTAAGAAAATCCGTAGAAATCTTCAGAAATCCTCAAAATTCTTCAAAAATACCGAAGAATCTTCAGGAATCCCTGAAAATCTCACACAAAAACTCATAAATTACTAGAATTCCCTTAGACATCTTGAACCTTTCAGAAACTCCTGAAAACCATAGAAATATCAATAATTCATTAGAAATTATTGGTTATTCTTAGAAGTCTTTGAAAATCCCTAGAATTGGCGTAGAAAGTCCTATAAATCCCTTACAGAATTTTGGGAATCTCTAAAAATCTCGTAGTAATCCCGGGAAATCTCTAGAAATTGTCAGAAATCCACAGAAGTTTTGTGGAAATTCCTAGAAGAATCCTGTAGATTCTCCTGAAATCCCTAGAAATCTTGTAGGAATCTTCCTAGATCTTCTTAAATTTTTAAAAATCTCGTAGAGTTCTGAAGAATTTTTTTTTGAATCTTTGGAAATTTTTTGAAATGTTCCAAAATTTGGAAGAACCATTGTTCTAATTGTCACTAATTGGCTTGATTCATTTGGCAAAATGTTTTCAATTTCAGCTTGTCCAAAGCTTGAGTCACTGCTCTAAGATGGAACATCGTAAATCATACGTGAGCAAAATGCCATTATAAGCATGTGAGAGTTTACCACACATTCGCGCATAACGGCTGATTTTTCTCACTCGTGATATATTCCGCTTAAAAACAGTTTCACACTTCTTACATTTTATTGTATTCCTGTTGGTGAGAGCTGTCAAATGTGTCATTATTTTCATAGAGGTTTGTGAATTTCCTTTATTGAAACATTCGACGTTACTCATAATTTTGTATTACAACAAAGATTTTATCTATCCCGTTTCTCAGGCCATCACAATAATCATCAAGACAAGATTGTTCGTGTATTCGAAAACAGAACCCAGTATCTGTTTGGCGGAAGCTCGGCATATTCTCACATCCACTAACGTATAAAATAAGTGATAGTAATAATAATTGATAATTAAAAACACGAAATGGATCCATAATTGAACTATCTAGACATATAATAATTATAAAAAATGATTTCAATGATAATTATACGGCTAAGCGAAACATAACATTATTTACAAGAAGCAGTTAATCTATAACCTGGAGGAATTTAGCGTTGCACGTGTCTGCAATCTCAGCCAGTTCCTTATTACGACCTAGCGGTGTTATGCGTCTCCTAATCATCAAGTACAACCTCATGCTTATTCATCATGAGGATTTTTTTGAATTCTGTGGAGACTATGCTCACATCTCGGCACGAAACATGGCTCTTTAGAGCTCTCGCGAGCATTCTATAAGCAGTTCGGAACGACCAAAACATCCTGAAAAATTCAAAAGCCAGGTATAAAAGCGGCACTCTTTTTCCATGAGCCGGGTGATGAGACCTTTTCGCAGGGGAGGTTGCCCTGCGGTCACGTCGAGTTATTATTAATTTGGACGTCTTCTCAGCCGTAAAGATATCGAGGCTTCTCAAGGCTGCATCAGCAGACATCAGGTACCTAGATATTACTTGAATTTTTCTTTTTCAGTTCAGTTCAGTTCAGTTTATTCATTTTTTGCTACAGCATAGACCGTATAAAATCAAAGGGGAATCTAATCAGAGATACTCATGGTTCACTCAATGTGTTGTTTGAAGAAGGCCTCAGCATTTTATCAGATGTTAGGGTCTAGTCTGTAACGTTTTAACGGGCCAGTCAAATTTTAAAAGACGCTAAATGGTTTTTTTCACTACTAGCCGTGAAGTACATCATTATTAACCTGTTCCTCAACTGGGATGGCGATTTTCAAGTAGTAAAAAAAATTCTATATAAACCACGGTCGAGAAAATTATTATAGCTTCAGCGCCTTATATCCCTCAGCTGCGCTTCGGGATCTAAACTGGCGCTTCAGCTATAATAATACTTTCTCAACCTTGGTATATAATATACTATTAGCAACTACATACATCCCTAATCAAAAGAACAAAAACTCACTTGGGAGAAAATTCAGAAAATCATCGGCACCGAGGGCTATTTAGGTGCCTCTTGTGTCCCATAAACCGTTTACGTTGTGTTCAATCTTCAAGGTCGCGTCGATAAGGTGGCAGCGCCTCCCTAATGAATGGTGGCCATCACCATTGTTGTGCACTTTCATTGTTGCACCCACCGAGCTGGCGGCTCATCCCCGGACATGACGAAAATTCTTGGCCGTCGAAGTTCGAAATTGCTCTCTCTCTCCGCATTCCGATTCCAAAATAGAGTCGTTGCTAAACAAACCAGTTTTCTCTCCTTCTGGTGGTGAACTGCAGCTCTTTGCGCTGGGGCATTACCTGGAGGATAAGCCACACACACCACGCAGGCGAGACGCATGTTGTACGAAAAGCCCGTGGAATACCGAATGGCTATTCGACGACTTTATTATTGTGTGCGTGTGATTTACGGTTACGTTGACGTGCGTGAATAATTAAACAATGGGAATACAAGAAAGTTCAACAGGCGTGTACATGATGTCTGAAAACGCTTTATTAAAAACTTTATTATTTGCATGATCATTCTGTACAATATGTACAATATCAATCCTTATCAAGTATAAGTAACTATATGATGAGAAAACCAAATTATTCCATCGAAAGTATCTTGTATCCCTTCACACGCACACAAATCGCGCCTTCGCATCTATGCGTTACAGAAACATTTGAGCTCTTGTTCTCTTAACGGAAAATACCAGTCGGGAAAGTTTCGGGGTGACACAACCGATTTTTTCAACCACCTGCCAAACGTTTTTGTTCTTCTCAGCAAAATCATTCCCATGTAAAAAAAAAAGTTAAAAAGGTGGGTCGCTATTCCATTTTTCTAGGCATTTTCTGAATCAAAAACCCCTATATACAAAATACACGTTCTTTTTTTCAAATTTGTGAAACTAACATCCAGTTCCACCAGCGAATTTAATCATTGTTATCTAATTGAGGCATTTTCTCTATTGGATTCTAGATCAGTGCTGGTTGAATGACCACGGAAAATGTATACAAGCTGTTGTGGTCTAAATAGTTTCCCATAATATTTCTTGAAACTTGTGTTTTCAGTGGTCACTGAGCCAATATCCACCAGAGAAAATCTCTCAGTTAGCTAACAATGATTTAATTGGCTGGTGAAACTGGCTATAACTGAGCAATCCTGCAAAATTCACCAGTTCATATCAATTTAGAATTCACAAGCAGACCACCGAAACCATGACGGAACCAATTATCACAACGTTGACAATCAGACCAATGATTCCTTCAAATTTTGAAAAATTCAAAAGAAATGTCTGACGATTTCTGAAGAAAATTTCAAGAAATTCCAAATGATTTCTAAAGAAAATTTCTGGAGATTTATTGATATTTCATAGTTTCTAGGAATTTCTGGAAGGCTCAAGATTCCTACGGGATTTCTAGGAATTTATAAGGATTTGTGTGAGATTTGTAGGGATTCCTGAAGATTTTCCAAGATTTTTCAAGAATTTCCAGGGATTTATGAAGATTTCTACGGGTTTTTTGAAGATATCAATAAGATTTCTGATGATCCCTGTGAGACTTTCCATAGATCTCCTAAGGTTTCTACGGGATTCCCATTCATTTGAGATTTCGAGGGATTTCTAAATATTCATTATACGGGTTTTCAGGTATTTCTAAGACTTTTTGAAAATTTCTATTGAGTTCTGAGATTGGACATGTGTATGTGACTTCTATTGTTTTCAAGATTTCTACGCGCTGAGATTGAAAATCAGTATGGGTTTTCTACGGCTATTAGGATTTTCACGGGATTTTCAAAGATTTATATGTTCTCCAGGGGTTTCTACGAGATTCTAAGGATTTCTGAGAATTTCTAGGGAATTCTTAGATTCATACAGGATTTCTGGCCATTTCTGGAGGATGTCATTGGAATTTGAAGGATTCTTGAAAATTTCTACATAATTGGCAAGAATTTCTGCTGAATTCTAAAGTTTTCTGAGAACTTCTAGGGAAGTCCAAAGTTCTTTACAGGATTCCTGAGAATTTTGGTGGAATTTCCAAGGACTTGACTATTTCTACAAGATCTTAAGGATACTTCAAATTCAAATTCAAATTCAAATTCATTTATTTTCTCAACCAACAAGGTTTTTCAATCGTTGAGAAACTTCTGATGATTCTCGAGAGTTTCTAGGGCTTTCTGAAGATTTGTACGGGAATTCGAGGGATTTCTACAAGAATTAGAGCGACTATATAGATTTCACGGGATTCCTCAAAATTCATGTGGAATTTATGAAAATTTGAGAGTTTCTAAAGATTTTCAGAGATTTCTACGGGATCGCCAGAGATTTGCAAGAATTTTTACAGAATTTTGTGGGGATTTCTGATGATTTTTGGGGAAAATTCATATAAATTTCTTATTATTTCAATGGAATCTCTAGGAATCAAGGAAGACTTGTATAAGATATCTACGAGATTTTTGAAGAAGTTTTAGGGACTTCTGAAGAATCTACGTCATTTCTAAAAATGATTACGAGATTTTTGAGAAATTTCGTTGCATTTTTGGAGAATTCCACGGGATCTCTGGGAATTTTTGAATATTTCTACGGATTCTGTAGGGATTTCTAGAGATTCAGACAAGATTGTATAAGTTTTCTAAAGATTTCTAAGAGATTTCTGAAAATTCATAAGGCTCCCAAAAAACTTCTACAAGATCCCTAGGGATTTCTGGAAATATTCACAGGATTATTTCGACAAGATGTCTGCGGATTTCTAGAAGTTTCCGAGGATCACTACGGAATTTTCAGGTATCCACAAAGATCCGTATGGGATTTACGGACTCCTCAAGATTTCTATGGAATTTCTAAGGATTCCTGAAGATTTGTATGGGATTTCTTGGAATTTTTTAAGGTTTTGATGGCAATTTTTTTGATTTTCAAAGTTTTCTACAGGATTAATGGAGATTTCTGGAAATGTTCAAGGATTTCTGATAACTTCTAGGGGGTTCTAGAGATTTCTACAGGATTTCTGAAAACTCGCACTGGATTTCCAGGGATTTCTAAATATTCCTCTACAGGATTTTCAGGGAATTCTTGAGATTTTTACGAGATTTCTTATTGCTATTCAATCAATAAACCTGTGTTTGCACTGAAACCTGCGAAAATCGCTGAATCTATTAGGTATGTATTTTGTATTCTATTCTCATATGCTGTATATATAGTATATTGGAAATAGAATATCTGCTGGAATTAATTCAAACAAAATCGATTTTTTTACCATGGATAGCTTTCAGTTCCCTCTTCAACATATCAAAAGTCCTCAACTCTGGGACAGCTACAAATTAGTATACAGGGTGAAAGTTTATTATTTTTCCTTACTTTCTTTCTTTTTTGAAAAACTGATGACTGAAAAAAACGGTTTTAGGCTAGTTTGATAGGCCATAGTCTTTCAATGAACATATAAAAAATATACCACCCAGCCACTCCTGTGTATCGAGTTACAGGGTGGAAACTATTTTTCATCTTTAATTTTTTTTCTTGGTGGAACTGATCTAGATTGAAGCCGGTTCAAGTTCTTTTGCAAGCTTATAATGTCATACTGAACATATGAAAGAGATACATCTCTACAACTGCTGCTTTTCAATTTACAGGGTGAAAAGTAATTTTCACGTTTTAATTTTTTTTTTGGTGAAATTGGCTCACACAACAATTGCGACTGATTTTTCTGTAAACTTGAAGTTTCTAGTCAAACATATCAAAATAATACATTTCTGCTACAACTAAGTTTTTTTTTATAAATTTAAATGTTTGGGAATATTTGGGTAAATTGCATCAAAAATTCAAAAAATCTTGGAACGCAACCGATCATTTAAATTTGTAAATAAAATCGTAGCTGTAGCAAAAATGTATAATTTTGATATGTTTGACTAGAAACCTCAAATTTTCAGGAAAACCAGTCGCAATTGTTGTGTGAGCCGGAATCATCAAGAAAAAAATTGAAACGTGAAAATGACTTTTCACCCTGTAAATTGAAAAGCAGCAGATGTAGAGATGTGTCATTTTTATATGTTCAGTATGACATTATGAGCTTGCAAAAGAACTGGAACCGGCTTCAATCTAGATCAGTTCCACCAAGAAAAAAAATTGAAGATGAAAAATAGTTTTCACCCTGTAACTTGATACGCAGCAGTTGCTGGGTGCTATATTTTTTATATGTTTATTGGAAGACTATGGCCTATCAAACTAGCCTAAAACCGTTATTTTCGGTCATCAGTTTTCCAAGGAAAAAAGAAAGTAGAGAAAAATATTAAACTTTCACCCTGTATACTGATTTGTAGCAGTCCCAGAGTTGAGGACTTTTGATATGTTGAAGAAGGGACTGTAAGCTTGCATTGGTAAAAAAATCGTTTTTGTTTGATTTAATTCCAGCAAAGCACCTATTTTTTTCTATTTCCAGTATACTAATACTCAGTCGAAAGAGAGAAATAAAGTTGAAGTTATAGTAAAAAAAGAAGTTATAGTATTTTCAAATAAATAGTTTGTATTTTGGAATTTCTTGGTTTTCTAAAATATACGTTTATAGGTATTTCATTGACATTTCAACAAGTAGTTCGTATTCCCTATTTCGACTATCTTGGATCAGGTATTTTGTATTTTGTATTCAAATACATTTGTCGAAGTATTTTGTCCAGCCCTGAATACGGTTTCCTAAGCATGCCGAAAGGAACCTAACCTGAATAGTAAGCCATCACAGTAAAAATCAACCAATTGTATATTGCTTTAGCTTAAAATTTTATACAAAAAAAGCTTGTACAATTTGATAACGTCAAGTATTTTGTTATTTCAATTATTTCAACTAATAGTTGCAGCAAGTTATTGTAAGCATTTTTTAATATGCCTTTAAAGCAAAAGCAATAACTGCTAGTTAATTTCTGTTCACTAATTAGTAGGCCCAGTTTATCTAGTTTCAAACTTTCTTGCCATTTTTGCGAGTTGTTCTTTGCGACACGACGCGTGTTTCTTTATCCTCGAGTATTTCGTTGGTATTTCACTGCAGATTCGTCCTTGCGAGAACTAATCGAAAGTTAACCGCAACTATCGCTCTATAGTCTAGTTCTCAGCTTTGTTCAATTTACATTCTTATTATCAGCTCTATACGCCTATTGCCGGTTATCTGGACAAGCTATAAACATTTCCTTTTTAACAAAAAACGTGACATTTACATCGTTTTATGTAGCAAACTAGGTAAGGTAAGGTATAAAGCTATTATCATGAAAGCTGTACCTACAGATATTTGATCAAAAATCGACTGCTCGATTCAAGATTCGCCAACTATTACGACCTGAATCTTTTACATACTGAAGAACTGAATGTTTTATTAAGGAAAAATTGAAATTACACATTCGTGAGTTTTGAAGTGTCTCTTTCGGGTTAACGACATTTCCGCTCTGTGCAACTCTCCCTGGTGTCGGGAAAACAATGGGTTCGAGCACGTCATTATCCTTATCGTGTAAGTACATTCAGGCTCGCGATAAGATAAGCTGAGAAGAGAACGGTCAGTTCTCTCCATATTGTGGTGCCTAACAAACTGATTTTCACGGGCAAAGCTTCGATTTTGGACAAGTTTTGAAGACAAAAAAAAATCGAAAAAGGTGTGCTGGATTTTTTCAAATGTTCGTGTTGAATCAAAGTGCTAAATGTTTTGTTCTGTTGCAGGTGAGGATCAAGAGAGCGGCTCCAAGGATGATTTAATTGGGTATGATGAGATTTGATCATGAGCTAGGCGCGTTATCGGTATCATGCTTTCGGCGTTGATAAATTCGTGGTTTTTAAATTTAGCTCTGTTTGCCAGACTGCTGGTCTAGCTAAGGTAATTTGCTTAATTACGGATAGTTGTTGCTCATAGAAAGAACGCGTGAGACTACAAAATCGTGTCTAAGTTGTCTATTTGTTTTTTTTTTCTTTATAAAAATTCTATATAAGGAAATTATGTCAGCACAAAAAATTGCTATCCTCAGATTTGCGCTTTTTTATGGAGAGAGTGATGCAAAATGAAATGTATAACCTTCATTGAGATCAAAAGACAAATTTACGTGTGAAGTTGGCTACAGCGTCATCAGCCGGGTTAGTTCGAAAAAGCTAAATTGGAGGAGCTCGTGAAAAATTCCGTGACAGTTGAACGCAATTTCTTTAGTAAACAAGCATCAAACTCAAACTCAAACTCAAACAATTTATTGGCCATCATAAAGTTGCTTTACAACAAACATGGCATGTCTTGCATGTATAACATATTGACATCACATAACGGATAAACAAACACAATAAATATCACCATTGGCACTTTTTCAACTACAAGATTAGGTAGGTGCCGTCAACTATGTTCGATAAACTCATTCACACTGTATAGAGGCCTGTCAACAAGCAGTTCCCTTAACTCGCGCTTGAACGTTGTGATCAGTTGAACTGCCCTGAGAGAAGCCGGCAGCGAGTTGTAAATCTTGACGCAGTTGTAATAGGGTGACTTCTTGAATTTGGTGGTAGTGTGCGGTGGTATGCTCAGGTTTGCGGAGTTTCTGGTCGAGTAGGGTGTGAAGTCAGCATTCGTCAGAAAAAGTTGCTGGTTCTTGTAGACAAAAAGTGAGCATCTGTAAACGTAGATTGCATGCACAGTTAATAGTCTTTTTGACCTAAATATCGGAGCGCATGACTCCCGCGGTCTCAAACCAAACATCAAACGCATAATCCTCTTCTGAAGGATGAATACCCGAGATATGCTCGTTGCTCGGCCCCATAGAATGACGTTGTACTGTAGATGTGTGTACACCAGAGAATAGTAGCTCGTAACAAGGGTTGTCTCTGGTACAACTGGTTTCAACTTCATCAGAGCGTAATAAGCCGAGTTCAGTCGGCCACACACGGAGTTTATCTGCCCTTCCCAGGAGAGCGTGGAATCCAAGAAGACACCCAGGAACTTCGTTGAACTGACGCCATCTCGAATTTGTTTCGCGCACGCTGACGACCTGAAGAACTGCATGTAGACTGTCTTGTCTGCATTCAAAATCAGACGATTTTTTCGGCACCAACTCTGCATGCCCTCGACGACTCCTTCCGCCGCAGCCAGTGTGTCCGCGACCGTATTCCCCGTGATTATCACAGATGTGTCATCGGCGAATTGGACCATGTGACCAGGAAGCATCAAATCATTGGTGTAAAGATTGAATGCAAGAGGCGCAAGAACAGCCCCTTGGGCTGCACCCAGGTCAATGTCAAATATAGTGGAGTGTTTCCCATTCGCCGCCGAACATAGCTTCCTTTGAGTCAGGAATGAGTCTATCCAGTTCAGGATATTACCTCGAATTCCCTGGGAATATAACTTCTCTTTGAGAAAGGCTGTGTCGATGGTGTCAAAGGCTCTTGACAGATCGAAGAAGAGGCCCATCACATTTCGCTTCTTCTCCAGTTGTTGGTAGATGTATTGCACGAAGTTGAAAGATGCGGTTTCTGTTGACCTATTCTTCCGGAATCCATGCTGTGTGTCAGACAGTACTTCATATTTATCCAGAAAGACGGTGACTCTGTCGTAAACCACACGCTCAAAAATTTTGGAGAAGATACTCAGGAGTGATATGGGTCGGTAGTTCATGATGTCCATTTTATTGCCCTTCTTGTAGATTGGAATCACCAGCGCAGTCTTCAGGGACGTCGGAAATCTTCCACTCTCCAGAGATCTGTTCAGTAGCACTGTGAGAGGTCTCGAGATCGACATGATGACGCTTTTCAGCACCCTAGCCGAGATTCCATCAATTCCGCTTGTTGACGTATTTGCCAATTTTCTTGTGGCAGTTATTACTTCGTCCTCCTCCACCGAAGAAAAATACATTGAGTTGTTTTGCAACCGTTTTGTCGTGCATGCTTCGCTCAATTGGTTCCCAAAATGGTGCGTTAGTTGTTCACGTGCGACAGTAGCGAAGTGGTATCCGAAAGCATCAGCCACCTCTCCAATTGGGATTTCCTTGTTGTTCTTCATCAGGGTAATGTTTTGACGTTTCTTGGTTTTACCCAGCTCCCTGTTGATTATAGTCCAGATTTCCTTGGTTTTGTTGTGGGCTTCACCGATAAGTTTCGTGTTATGAGCCCGTTTGGTCGAGATAACTGTCGTTTTGTATTGTTTTCTTTTTTCTTGATAAGCTTTTCTGGTAGTTTGTGAAGGAAAAGCTCTGTAGATATTGTAGAGTTCGTTTAGCTTCATTCTGTCTCGTCTGATGGTCTCGGACATCCAACTCGCGTGCCTGACTCTGTTTGGGCATCGAACAGACCTCTCGGGGCAGGCAGCGTCGAAATGTCTCAACAAGGTGTCCATGAAGTAGTCGAACGCATGATCCACATCTGACAGTAACTGGCTGTCATCCCACAACTCCTCGGTCAGTCGTTCGTTCAGGTCGTTGAGTGTTCTGTCATTCAGTCGTCTGATAGTCTTCCATTCGTATGTTGTGTTCGTCATTGTTTGGTGAACCTTGGCAGGATAGACTCTGATCTCGTGTGCCATGTGATCTGATAGATTAGCGTTAATAGTCCGACAAGCTGTCCGGCTCCTGCTGATGTTGGTGCATATGTAGTCTATTGACGAGGACGTTGTAATACCGTTTTTATCTGTTGCAATTCTTGATATGTCGCTGCAGCAGCTTTCCATCCGGTAGGACCCAAGGATGTCGCGCAGGAGATTCAGTGTTTTTGATGTCTTCAATTTGTCGATGTTGAAGTCTCCACAGAGCACGATGTCGGAGCATATCTTCGCTGCCTCGAGCAATACATGATTTACGCTGGAGATGAATATCTCTATGTTGCCTGTAGGTGGTCTGTATACGTTGATTATGAGGTATTTGTTGCCGTAAATGGTGACCAGGGCGGAGCTGCACTCGAAATCCATCTCCACTGAAGACCCCCCAATGTTCAACAAGGATTTTGCAGTTATGTCCGCTCTAATGAAGATCGCCGAGCCGCCGTGGACATGAGTCTGTCTACAGTAGATGGATTGGAGTCTGTAACCAGGTATGGAGACATATTGAGTTGCATCTCTTGGGATCCATACTTCCGTGAGACAGAGGATCTCAGGTGAGACCTCACTGGTGAAGATTTCTAATTCGGCGAGCTTGTTCATGATGCTTCTGATATTTAAATGGACCATTTTGAATGACCTGGCGGTGGTGACGGCGTATGACTTTGAGTTCGACGAGTGGTGGTGATGCCCAATTACATCAGTCTCTACAGGACTGTGCTGTCCATGCTGAGTTGTGAGAGACGAGGGTATAAAAAATGTGTGGTACTTTCATCGCTTGGTTGGTTAGTTGTTTCTGTGGCGGTAGTAAGAGTAGAAGCAGTCTCAATCGTCGTCGCGCTCCTCCGGGATTTGTTCTTGAGCAGGTTGTTCTCAATGTAGTCGACTAACTTCCATCTGCCGCTAGCCTTCAATCTTCCCCGGTCGTCGACCTGATAGGGTTTGATGATTGTACTAGGGTCAATATATCTAGCGTGATCTTCGGCGCAGAGGGCAGTGATGGTTTCAGAAAGCAGCCTATTCTCTTTATGGATGTATTCATTCAGAATTGGACGGCCGTTCATGAGAGGTTGACCCACAATGATCAGGTTTGTTTTCTTCGACTTTTGTATAAGGTCCTGAATGACCTCTACCGATGGTAGCCTCCCCTTTCTGGAGTCTCCAGCACCGCAGAGAACTATTTTGTAGTCGCTCTTGTCAAAGCCTTTTGATAGCTTTTCGTGCAACGTGGTGACAGTTTTAAAATCATCCTTATCTCCAGACTGTGAGTTTATGTCAAAGGTGCCCAACGTTGTCTCTTTGAATAATTTATGGTAGTTGTAGCCATTTCTGTCGCTCATTACTAGTAGTTTGGGTTTCTTTATTGAAGGCGGATTTCTGTCTCTTCTCGAGTTCTGGGAGCATTCCACAATTGAATCAGAAATGTCCTCTGTGATTCCCACATTAACAGCCGTGTCAAGTGTTTCTACATCATTCACTTTTGCTTTCGAAGTTTGTTCCGAGACAAGACGACTCTCTCGAATGTTTATAACCGTGGACTTGTTCTGTTGTAATAGGTCAACCATAGCCTTGAGTTCAACAACTCTGCATTCCTGCTGCCTTAGGAAACTCCCGGATAGGGTTAGTTTGTCTTGCATGTGTCGAATAGTCATTTTGTTGTAATTACAGTCTTGACAATTTTCTGAAATTGGAGGGTTATCATTTGTTTGTGCAGTGTATTTATCATGTATAATGTCCTCCGTTTGTATCGAAATAGTTTTTGTTTCAACGGCGGTCTTATCTGTAATTTTCTTGCATGCCTCCAGCTGATTTCGCAATGTTTTGATTGTTAAATTTTGTTCGGTTATGACCTGGTTTAGCTCGCTTTCCATACGCTGCGACTCCTCCACGAAGCGTTCGTGATTCTCCTTTAGCTTCAGGATGTGCTCACTCTTCATCTGTCCCTCGATTTCCAGGTCCTCTATGGTGCTCTCGTTATTTGTGATGGTGTCTGTGGTGTCGGTGTTGTCGTTCTCAATTTCCTGTCGGCTGCAGGTTCCACATTTGATGAAGTTGCTTTTCAAGAACTTTATTCCGCTTCGGCTTTTCAAGACACAGCTTTTGTGGAACACTCCATAGCAACTCGTGCAAACATATATGTAACTTTTTGATTTGTAGCCACAGCACCCAAACTTGCTTCGATCGTCTTCCGCCATCTTGACTATCCTAACTATATTTTTCAATTTTTTTGAAAAAAAAAATCCCGGCGTGTTGTTTAAATATCAGATAAGAATTATAAACCAAATTATCTGTTATTAAAACACGTTCATATGCTTACAGTACTATGGTGTGTTTATACGCTCCTGTGTTTGTACGAGGCTATTGTGACGTTTTGCCTTGGCATTGACGTGACACAGAGCATGCACCCTTGTTTCAGAGTGAACCAAAAACTTGAACTTGTGGCAACACGCACAGATAAAGCCATCACGCTGATGATTATTCGGAAGTTGCATAACATCCAGCAACTTACTTATATCAGATCATTGCTATTGTTCAAAATTATTTCCAGGAAAAATTCCTATTCTACTAGGTCTTTTCCAGTAAATCAAATTCTTATTCTATCCTTCTTATTCTCAAATGACTTCGAACTGATCTATTTACTATTTAGATTTTTTCATCAGCGAATTTTTGGCATATGGCACCCTGTTGGGTATTTCTTGGAAAAAATTCCACTGTTCAGAATAAATCATTAAGCTGATCTCGACTCAGGCTAGTCCGACTATTATTTTTCGATACTTCATCATCTCGCGGAATGGAATTAGTCACTTCTTGCCTTCTTGTAGGTAATGGATCAATTACCATAGTGGTCGTGAGTGACGGAATATTATTGGTCAATGTCAACAAAATCTCTTGTAATCGTTTACTGCAGCATTTCCAAGTGGTTTATCAGCTGTAGAAATCCTGTAGTCATTGATTACCTTAATTATCTTTTATGAAATCCAGCACTAGTCTCAGACTTCCTCTTACAAACGTGAACATTTGAGATGGATTTTAATCACGAATTCTAATATATTAACGTTACACTGCAGATTTATAGGAGTTCATTCGAGTGTTCCGCTATATACAACAAGTGGCATATTATTGTATAAAACTGCTCTATGCTCGAACAACCAACAAACGATACGCTTTGTAACGGAAGTTGTGCTTATTACAATGGGTAATGGATTCATTACACTTCTACTAACCGGCTTGCAATTTTCTCCTCACGTATATACGTACCGCTAACGGTTCTTTTGATGCAACAATACTTGGTGCTCCTAGTATCCTTTGATTTTCAACAAAATAGTACAGTATACAAGCCCTAGTGGAATGCTCAGGGATAATTATAGTGCTGCCAAATAATTCGTCGTTACGCGTGCAGAAGGGTGTAAGCCTCCCAAAATTTTGAATAAAAACCAATTCAAATTAAAGCGCGGAAGTAATAAGTTGCGGGACAAGATAGTACTGCTGATAAAAGGCTTGTATATCATTTTAAAACATTGCGTTATGCATTTGAACTTTTGCACTTTTTGCAACTGTGCTTTTTCGAAATTTTGGAAATAGTTACCACTTACTTACATACCGAGATGGAAAATGCATCAATACTGCTGAGGGCAACGAGAACCTCCAGGCGGAGCCATGTATAGCCCGAAGCACAGCCATACTCTTTTACTCACAACCATGTACCTAGCTTCAGGATCACATACTCAAAAGTTGAAATTTGGGAACCAACTTTTTGCCATAACTTCCAAATCGGCTGATCAAATTGAAGTTTGCTCAAACTAAATTCAGCTTATACTGATCTATCCACTAATTGTTTGGAAAGATGCATTATTCTGGACTCTTCTTCTGAAGCTGCATTTTTTTCATTTTGCTGCGGAGTAGGTAATGAGTCTCTTCCCGCCCTCTTACGTGCTATATGTAATGGATCAATCACCATAGTGGTGTTAAGTAAACGGACTTATGCCCTTTTTCACGCGCAGCGCCGAATTATTCTCTCTGAATCTCAAGTTCAGTTTCACTCACGGCTTCAAACATGTGTCTCCTATTATACCTGTACCATTGCTAACTGCCAGTACTAATAAAATTGCCTAACGTCGTCCCACTGACCCACATTTTGGCAGCACCGCGCACCATCGAAGTGTATATTTTATATTATGGTAGCTAGCGATCCGTGTCGTGTGTATGCGTGTGTGGATTTGCCAACGTTAAGCGCTTCCTGATTGACTGGTGATTGATTTATCAACAAAACACGCCAGGGAGGGTCGATCGGGGAGCAAAAGAGAATCGAAAATGGCACAGCCAGCATAGTGTAGAGCTCGAATTTCGTGGGAAATCGTATTTTTGTTCACTCACAAAATGTACGAACGCGTTTTTTTTACGATCCACTATAGAATTCTGTTATGAAATCAAATTTACGTAATTACAATTGAACATCAATAAGTGAATTTTTAGAAAAATACGACACAAAATTCAGCAGTTTATAAAAGAGATCAAGAGTACCCGACTTGGTCGTATCAAAACGAATATTTTGTCACTTGTACCCTTTGCTCAATTACAGTAGTTATTATTATTAAAATCTGTAATTTATTGAAGTGAGTACGGATATGAAGCACAGAAAATTGAGGGAACTCTTTCTTGGGGTTCCTCGCCGACGAACTATCAATGGCAGATTTGATCGAAACTTCACAGGAAGCAAGCAAAACGGGTATTCTCAAAGTCTTCAAATTAGTAAGCCTCTGCATCACTTGCCTAAGATACACCCCATGTAGCCAAATCAACTTTGCAAGATTTTTTGTTTAATCTCTGAGATAGCCTGAAAAGTACTTATAAGTACCATAATGCTCTGATAGGTTCAAATAATTGATTCAAGTTCCTTGTAGTCATTCTTCACCGGAATCAGGCCGGTATCGTGTCACTTGAGGTGTCACTTATTGTGAAGAGGCACTGCTTTGTTCGAAAGCTTGTAAAAAAGACAAGGAGATGATCCAAAGATGGTTCAAGTTTGAGCCAAGTGGATTTTTCTAGCCGTGAGTGAATTCGCCTGTTGGTATAAATTGTTTAAAACGTGTCTTTGCAACATCTTCATACCGTAAAGTTTTATTTCACCACTGTTTTTTGACCATTCGGTGTAATTTACAAACATCCTCGGTCCCATGGAAAGACTCCCATTGGAGTGTCAGATACTAATTGGCTCCATCTTGTCAGCTCCAGCTCCCTCGTTAGTCGCTCACGGCTCCTTATTGCCCTCCGTACGAGAATGGCAAGAAAGGATATATAAGCTACAAGCTCTCATAACTTATAAGCTCTAGAGCGTATTGCGTGATTCGTTTGTCGTTTGGTACCAGCTTTATTGATAATCACAAGGTCAGGAGCTTCTGGGGACGACGAAAAGTGCAATCCAGGATCCAGTTTTGGGCCCAGGGGTCCACTGATGATTCAAACTTTGAGAAGTGGATATCATCCGTGCAAACGAGCGCTGTCCAGCTACGCTGTTTTGCTTTTCCAAATCGCATTTCATCCGTCCAATTATTCCAATTAGTGCTAATCAGCAACAAGCATTACAGGGATAAACATTTATAATTTCGTGGTATAATACAGACTTTTATCGTAAGCACAACGGTGACGCAACGGTTTTCACATATTGCCACAGATGGCCGAAACATATGAGCTAATTTTCAAAAGGACTTTTATCACTCGTGAAAAACTGTCTCTTCACAATAAGTTACGATGCCGGTCTAATTTCGGTAACGAAGAACCATAAAGAGTTTGAATCGAAGTTTGAATCAATCGAACCTATATCGACGCGTACTGCAGGTTGCGCGGGTCATCTCAAAAGTTCAACTGAAATCTTGAGAAGTTTTGGCAAATGGGGAATAACCAACCGGCTTGCTTCTTTCAAAATTTCGACAAAATCTGTCAGTCGGTTTGTCAGTGAGATAACTTCAATAACGTGTTTTTTTTTTAATTTTGTGCGAGAGTTTGTTTGGTACAACATATCGGAACAGCAACAATATGAAATCCATATAAACCGTTTTGAATGGAACAGAATTTCCGGGCCCAGGCCGTCTCCGGATTAATACCACCGCGACTGGCTCGAGTGAATTAAATTTTCATGATGATAAAACCCCCCTTCGCTTTGAAGACTCTGTGGAATCGCGTGTCGCCGGCAAACACAGTCACGATATGTTTTTGATTGTCAGCATTATTTCTGTGGATACATCTACTTGGGTGGATCGGTATATTATGGCATACACTGTTTTCCATTAGTGATCGCAATATGGTTATCTTGGGAATTCAATTAAAACAACCGGCGGCCACGAAGTGCACTTTCGCCAAACTGACTATGGTATAGGCATATCCATACCTAGTGCACTGGGTATTTGGATTGGAGGCGTTATAGAAGTATTTTAAAAATATTTTTTCACTACTAGCCGTGAAGTACATCATTATTAACCTGTTCCTCAACTGGGATGGCGATTTTCAAGTAGTAAAAAAAATTCTATATAAACCACGGTCGAGAAAATTATTATAGCTTCAGCGCCTTATATCCCTCAGCTGCGCTTCGGGATCTAAACTGGCGCTTCAGCTATAATAATACTTTCTCAACCTTGGTATATAATATACTATTACGAGACTGTGATTTCCCCAGAAGCATCAGTTTTTCAAAGGCTACATAATCTGCAAAGTAGGGAATAGAGATCTGTTCTCTGGAAGAGTCAAACTTGAAACTTAACCTTGCACCGTCAGGCTTTCCTAAACGTTATCAGAAGCCGTCCTTATCTGAACAAGTCCTGGTTCCACAGTCTTTTCCTGTCTACGAGCAATCAATGGAAGACCTGCCACGGGTCCCTTTGCGCCTTTTTCGACCATGTTGGGACTTTCTTCTGTGGTAACGATGCTGAGTTTTCTTGACATTGAATTTTTGTAGAGGTGTTTCCTTCGTTCAAGATAGATGTAAAGGATCAAAGTCTCTTGCAAGGTGTAGTTGTTATGGTCTTTGGTGATGGACAACTTTTGCTCTTTGCGGACAACTGCTCTTATCTGCTTCCGATGATCATAGGTATCGACTTTTCCAAAAGTCTTGCCTCCTATGACTCTGTAATTTTACTCACGTTACACGTCACTTCTCATCAAGAACCGCAGGATGAAGATTTGGTGTTTAGTTTTGATTAATTCCAAAAAATTCTGTATCAAAGGTAGGTATTTAGTAAACTCCAAGCTCGTGTCCACAGCTGTGGCTATAACTAAACGATGCGCTGACTTTCGATGCATATCTTTTCGGTTTTTAATTCGGGCAAGTTCAGGGTCACAGTAACTCACCCTGTTCTGCCCTGCACACACGCATAAATTTACATGTCCTTATGCGGAGAACTCCGGTGGATTGTCTGCCTGCCTGTGTACGTGTGTGTTCTTATAATACGGTAATTTACAGCTTGTGCGGTTCCGGTCCGGCGCCCCCGATTGTTCTTTACGAAAGGCCAAAGGCTGCTCAGAACGGCGTTTAAACGAGCCACCTGAATTAATTACCGACGTGATGATCGGATCAAATATAAATTTCAGGAAATAATAGTTTCATAGATTAAAATACCGAGTGGGTATAAAAGCTAATGTCCAGCAAACAGCCAAAGAGGTATTTTATAGCAGTTTTTGCTGCAGAGCTAAAAAGTTGCAGCAGTGAGCAAATAGCCGAGGTTAGATAATGCTGTTGCCTTGGCTTAGTTTCGTTATTACGGATTCAAACTTGAGCACGGAGTCGAATTGAAGAGCAAAACTGTTTGATATCGTTTTGTATGGGAACTGGATTAGGAAGGTTCACAAATCAACAGCTTTCGTCTGGCCCCTATGGAGCCTAGACTCAAGCACCATTGGACCTCGGGCTTCGCCCTCGGCATGACAGTTTGTCATGGTGTGAACATCCTACCTACTCATTTCAAACATAAACCGTCCACTGAACTGTCGAAAAAACTTGCACACATACCATTTTCCATAGAAAAAAAAATGGTTCAATGAAAAAGAAATAACTTCTGCAAAACTTTTGACCGTATGCAGGCGACAGTCTCTTCATGCGTTGGAACAAACTTGCTAGGTACATCTGTGATTCATAGCAGCCGAAATAGGGCAATGCCCGAAATATCAACCGGCTATCTTTGTGGCTTTCCTGCGTCTAAAAACCAATCTCCGGAAAGCTACTTTGAGAGTTGTATTGAAATTATTAAAACTATACTGATCACAATTTGAAGTGGGTCACCCAAAAAAAATGGTTCGGTTTTCAATTTCTGCCAATCTCTTGAAAATTATCGGATTTTGGAATAACTCACACCAACTTCAAGATAAATTCTCCTACTTTCACCATCTGCAAGTGATTGTTGGTTCGTGACAGCGATATGTTCAATACAGGGTGATAAAGAATGCCTTGTAATTTTGTACTTTTTTGCAATGGTACAGGAACTTTCGTGGTGACCCAGTAATTTTGGATTTCGCTGTATTTGGTAACCAATAGTATAAGGAACTCATTTTTTTCTCAGCTTGATGCTCCAGGTTGCATAGTTGCAGAAATACGATTTTATATTTATGAAGTGATTTTTCGCGCTGCACTGCTTCTATACATATAATTTTCACAGGTGACTTCAAATATTTAAGCAAGTAAGGTATTCAAGTTGAGTTGATAAATTTGACAGTTATTAATGTTGCTATAAACAGTTTTCCTCTGA
Organism: Anaspis maculata; assembly: GCA_949128115.1. NCBI lineage: Eukaryota > Metazoa > Arthropoda > Insecta > Coleoptera > Scraptiidae > Anaspis > Anaspis maculata. The sequence continues at coordinate 5,000,047 of OX421965.1, forward strand.
GTTTAGCAAAAATGGCTTTGAAAACTGTAACAATAACAATACCTAATAATAAATGTAACATGGCAATATTAGGAATGAATCTTTCTTGAATAATTGAATCAACTCAATTATATGGCTAAACTTATCGCCCGATATCAATCCAATTGAGCACATACAAGATGCTCCCCAAAGAAGACTGTCAGCACTACCAGTACAACTCACTACAAGACAAGAACTTACTGGATGCTCTAACCGCGAAGTGGAGAGAAATCTCTGTGGCAACTATCAATAACCTGTTCAAAGGTACGTTTAGATCCTACCAAAAAGTAGTGCGGTCCAGACCAGGTCCAACTTTGTATTGAAATATTTTGCCCCGTTCATTTTCATAGCTCATAATTTAAATATAATTGAAAAAATGTTCGTATAAATCAACGTCATAAAGTAACTGAATAAGAAAAAAAAAATTCCGTTACTAAGCAACGTAGAGCATCAAACTAAGAAAATATGAGTTCCTCATACTATTGACTACCCCATACAGAAAATCTTAAAATTATAGGGTGGCCACAAAAGTTCCTGCACCATTTCAAAAAAGTACAAAATTGCAAGGTATCCTTCACCACCCTGTGTTACGCTCATCGCTGTCACAAGCTAACAAGCATTCGCAGATGGTGGAAGTAGGGAGATTTATCTTGAAGTTGGTGTAAATTATTTCAAAATCTGATGATTTTCAAGTGATTGACAGAGCAAAACCGAGCAACTTCTTGGGTGACTCACTTGAAATTGTGACCAGTATACTTTGACTTGACCTGACGGAAGCGCAAGAAGGTGTTCCAGTTTTTATCAGGTACTGACTATTCAATTTTGGCCACTTCCCGATCCAGCCTATCACGCATAGCATATCCACTTATTATTACGCAGTTTATTCCTACGGATTCTGTAGGAATTTCCAAAGATTTTGCGAAGATTGTTTCAGATTTCTAAAGATTTTTGCGAGATTTCTGGAAATTCATAAAGCTCCCGAAAAACTTTCATCAAGATTTCTGCATGCAGATTTCCAAGGATTTCTAGAAGTTTTTGGGAATCACTACGGGATTTGTAGGTATTTCCAAAGATCTGTGAGGGATTTCCATAGGGATTTCAGTGTTGTATTGTAATGTTGTTTACGTCTGCTACCATAGAGCTGCCACCTACTTGTTTTTTGGGTGAGATGATGGATCGGCCTTTGGCCGGAATCTCTACCTTTTGTGTATATTTTATTTCGCAATAAACTGTTATCTATTTATTTATTTCTACGACAATTCTACAATTTTCCATATAGACTCCAGGAGTTGACCAATAATTTCCAAGGATTTTTTGATATTTCTACTGTTCCTAGGGATTTCTAGGAGGCTCAAGATTTTCAAGGGATATCTAGGAGTTTACAGAGATTTGTATGAGATTTCTGAAAATTCTCAGGAAATTTTTGAAGAATTTTTGAGGATTTCTGAAGATGTCTGCGGGGTTTAGGATCTTATAGAACGAGTTCCCTGGAGGTTCCTATTAGTCCGGTGGTTAAGCGCCAAAAAAAGCTCGAACTATGCATTTTGAGCTTAAGCAATGCGCTTTTGGGGTTCGATTGGGGATCCCCATACCTTAATTTCAAGAGTTGGAGACATCGGTGCACTCGATGCGGAGGGGGTCTGGGGGGCCCTTGAAAGTTGAAGGTGCGAGGCTTCCCACCAAATCACCATACCACCACGAAATTCCTACTTGGATGTCATTAAACGACTCTAACCTACACATTGACAACATTTGTTACCATGTCCCAACAGTTCTTCACACTGAAAAAAATTAATTCTTATGACAGATCGGAAAAAACTGTTTTTCTCAATTCTTCATCCCCACAAAGAATCAACTGTCAAGTTTGGTGTCATTTTAGAATAAACGGCATCCTCTGGTTTCATTCACCAAGTCAAAATGTTTGTGAGACCAACGTGCAAAGAATGGCACGCCAAGAAGTGAGCATTTTTGAGCACCTCATTTAACAGTAGTTTCTTGACTGATACCAATCGATATGATTGATAATTTTGACATGGATGAATAACTTGAACTCTTTTGTAACGGTAATACATGTGAATGAAACTCGACACGAGCGTGGAGGCCTGGGAAAAAATTTTTTCTCCAGCGGTCGAATTTATTTCACGCCTACTGAGCGTTAGTTTGTTGGACTCAGGCAGGCAGCGTTTGAATAGGTTCGGAGACAAAATTTCCATATCTGTCTATGCAGCTGAGTAGCATAATTCTGGAAACTGATTTGAGAATCATCAAAGATTATTTTGACAGTCACTACGTACCCCCATGGGGATTAACTGCAGGGATCATGGCTGACGACGGAGGGCATTCAACTTTTAAAGTGTTATTTTCTATTTTCCTCTACCAACCTTCAAGGTTGTTATCATTTTGTACGTGTAAGTTTTCTTATGTTTGGAGAAGAAATAATTTTATAAAAACAACCGTGAAAATGACTGTCATAGTGGCAGAAAATAAGATCTTGGACGTTGAATTTCCTCCGCCGTTAGCCATCACCTCTGCAGTTAACCACCATGTAGGTACTGACCGGCAAAACAATCATTGATGATTCATAAATCGATTTCCAGAATTAAACTGCTCAACTTTTCAGAAAGATATGGAAATTTTGCTTCCAAAGCTATCCAAACGCTGCCTGCCTGAGCCCAACAAACTAACGCTCAGTAGGCGTGAAATAAATTCGACCGCTGGAGAAAATTATTTTTTTCCAAGCCTCCACGCTCGTGTCGAGTTTCATTCACATGCATTACCGTTACAAAAGAGTTCAAGTTATTGATCCATGACAAAATTATCAATCATATCGATTGGTATCAGCCAAGAAACTACTGTTAAATGAGGTGCTCAAAAATGCTCACTTCTTGGCGTGTCATTCTTTGCACGGTGGTCTCACAAACATTTTGACTCGGTGAATGAAATCAGAGGATGCCGTTTACTCCAAAATGACACCACACCTGGCAGTTTATTCGTTGTGGGGATGAAAAATTGAGAAAAACTGTTTTTTCCGATCTGTCATAAGAACTAATTTTTTTCAGTGTGAAGAACTGTTGGGACATGGTAACAAATGTTGTCAATGTGTAGGTTAGAGTCGTTTGATGACATCCAAGTAGAAATTACGTGGTGGTATGGTGATTGGGTGGGAAGCTCCACACCTTCAACTTTCAAGGGCCCCCCAGACCCCCTCCGCATCGAGTGCACCGATGTCTCCAACTCTTGAAATTAAGGTTGAGGGACCCCCAATCAAACCCCAAAAGCGCATTGCTTAAGCTCAAAATGCATAGTTAGGACGCTTAACCACCGGACTATATGAGAATTTCTAGATATTTCTCAAGATTTCTGCGGAATCACTAGGGATTCCTGAAGATTTGTTTGGGATTTCTAGAAATTGAAATGTGAAATCTTTAATATTGTCTTTCACATTTTATAGTGTTCATGATCCGTGTATGTTCAACTTGTCAGTGATATTTTTATTTATTGTCATTGCTTCAACATATTTTCATTTCAAGTTGCTTGACAATGTTTATGGACTAATAATACTAATAATATGCTGTAATTACTTAGTCGGAAAAGGAAATAAAGTGTAAAGTTGAGAGTTGGTTTCTGAATATTTCTGCGGAATTTCTAAGAATTTTTAAAGAGTCCTACAAGATATCTTGGGATTTTCACAGGGTTTTCAAAGATTTGAAGGGTTTTAAAAAAATTCTGGGGAGCTCTGAGATTGAGAATGTGTACCTTTGTGATAAATTGTTCAAGATGAACCCTTTACAGCCTTTGGGGTGTTTGAATGAACTGCTGGCTCATTTGTTGGGTCCTATGATGCTACTCCACCTTACGATGACTGTTCAGTTCGGTTATATTTGGGCACAACTTGGGTAATCATTTTATTCCCATTTTCACTGTTTTTCTTATGAACTTTTGATCCTCATGTTGGCCAAGTGTGTTTAACTATCTGTTCCATTCAAATAATTACAGAAAAGATAATAGTTAGATTCGACTTTCGAAATATTTACTCAACTTTGCGGCACTTGATGTCTTTGAATGACACAATAGCTTGACATCATAGCCTATACCTCCTACTAGCTGAGCTGAGCGAATGAAACCAATTAGTTACTAAATTAATTGTAACTATACCCTCGACTATACCTAATAATTATTTTGGTTTGGGGTACAATTTTATTCCACTTTCATAGGCCTATGAACTACGCCTTCAACAAGCTTTGAATAGACGTGATGCGAACGTCTCAAATTGATCTTCTCAGCTTTTAGCATAATTTGGCCATCAGTTTCATACGTTGACGAACTACGACTATCACTAGTTCCAAAAAAAAAAATTACGCAGGTATATGTATAGTTTTTAGGTGTGATATTATCCCACTTTGAGACGTAGATGGACTACGCGTATCAGACGATTGATAATCACAAGTTATAACGGTTCAGTTGTGGCCAAGTTTATAAAAACGATCTGTTATATTCTCAATTTATATAAATGGATCATACACGCACAGACGTTTGATAAACGAATTTTCCAGAGAATCTCAGTATTTATCACGCTTAATAAGTAACGTATGAAAAAGGTAAAAAATAGTTTACAATAAACGAATTACCCCTACACCATATTCATCCCAAGTTTTCGTTTATAAAACGTACATAATCCGAAAGTGTGTTGTTCAGGTCGTGACTCGTGACCCGCCGGTACCACTGCCACCGGGTCCGAGATTAGGAACGAACTGCAGCGAATTTTGGCGATATCCACTTTCACTTCGAAGGTTGAACGAATCGTTTAGTGCTTGTAGCGTTAAGTGCAATGCCGGGTTTTATATAAATAGTTTTTTTTTTCTTTTCCATGCGCGTTTCAGCATTTTGCAAGACCCCGCCACCACATGGCACTTTTACAAGCAATTTATTCCGAATCCGAACGCTTGAGGCCGAAGCACTCGAACCTCGGAAGCCGATTCCAAGTTTACTCAATTACTTTCTCGGCGACTCTCCTCCCCTCCTGGAATACATTCAAGAGGGTTGTTTGATGAATACTTTTCCACTTGATAAAGACTCGGATATACAACTGCTGAACATTGAAACAAGCCAACAAGCCCCTAGTTTCCGGCACCTTGTAGCGCTCATGCAAGATCAATAAAAACCAATTTATGTTTTATCAATAATTATATTATCATCACTACACTGCTGGTGAAGTTTTCCTTCTCCATAATAACTCTGCGTTACCGGATAATGATTTTCGGAGAGTTTTCTTGGAATTACGCGGATGCGTGGGTGTGACTGAAGTAAGTAGCCGAAGTTTGAAAACAAATCAAAGTCAGGTCACAGGACTAGGACTGATGTGGGAGCGAGGAGGAGTAAGCATGCCGATATATTTTCAGTGTTTGTACCGAAACCATTGTTTGCGAAAGAGACAGAGAGTGCGAACGAAGAGCCCGAACAACGGCAATATCGGCTTTATGGGTGAGAAGTATGTGTGTGTGTGTGCACCGTTTCGTTAGCTAATCTCAGAGCGGCGACTTTCACTGCTGGCGCATGCGTTCAGGTGCGACGGCCCACTTCGGAGGTCTATTAACGGGGTCGCAAACTTGACGGCGGAACGGGCCCCCCGAAACAACCGTTCCTAGCGTGTGATCATTCACTTTTTACCGACGGCCGACATTCTTCGCCATCATCATCAGCCGACGCGCGGATTCCGCATCCGAAAGCACAAGCATGCATGGGAACTATTCTTTCATACCTGCACGTTGCGACATTGACAACTGTTGTTGCGACCTTCTCGAACACCTTGCAGCTGAAAGCACTGAATCGAGCTCAGTGCTTCATCTTCAAAGCAAAATCCGGAAGTGAACAAAACTGATCGTCTAGTACCTACGCAAATTGGTAGAAGCAAATCAGATTGATCATGGCAAAAAGATTTCCACCGAACAAACAGTTCCGGGAGCGAATAGAATGCAGAACGGTCTGCAATCACCAGATTTCTGCAGAACAACAGAAAATTTCTCCAAAAATTGCCAGAGCTTGATGAAACTTCGCACCGACAACCAAAAGACTATGAATACACGATATCTAGTTATGAGTATACCCCTCCTTCCCATTTCGTTCTGCAAATTGCAGAATGGACATAAAATGCTGCAGACCAGGTCTTTAGAAGAGAACTGGAAGATCAAAACTTGGTAAACGCAACCAGGCAGTGATCCCACACGTAACGGAGAAGACGTAATTCCGATACCTCCTCCCCATTTACGTTCTGCAGATTAAAGAACGGACATAAAATGCTGCTGGTTTACAGCATTTTATATTATATCCTGTAGACCAGATGCTCCAGCTGCTGTAGACCAGCAGCATTTTATGTCCGTTCCGCAATCTTCGGAGCAGAAGGGGAAGGGGGATATACCCATAAATAGGTATCGTGTATTTATAGTAGTCCGGTGGTTGAGCGTTCAAACTATGCATTTTAAGCTCAAGCAATGCGCTTCTGGGGTTTGATTAAGGGTCCCTCAACCTTGATTTCAAGAGTTGGAGACATAAAGTTGAATCGCCTTATTCTGGAAATTGAATTAAATATAAATCATCATTGTTTGTTTTGCCAGTCAGTACCTACATGGGGGTTAACTGCAGAGGTGATGGCTCACGGCGGAAAGCATTCAACGTCGAAGATCTTATTCTTTGCCACTCTGGAAGTTATTTTCACGGTTGTTGTTTATAAAATTATTTCTCCATTCTCTCCCAAACTCACCCTAAACTGATCGGTGAGAGAACCAAACGACGGCTGGTTGAAATTTGTGAAAACTAGACGTCGGATTTTGGCGGGGTATTTTTTTTTTAATTTCCGCAAACGAACCGCAATGCAATGCAAGTTGACGATAGGAAATTCCTAAAATTTCTGCTGGATTGAGGGGATTTTTCGAAAATTCATAATTCATTCCAATCTTTCCCAGGGAACCGCTGCTTCGACTAGTCCATCTCAGGCATCTTGTCACGTTTTTGCGGCGGAAATTAGGCTTTTTGGGGAGAATTTCGAGAAATTTGGTGTGAAATGCCGACCTGGGGGTTTCGGGAACCTGGTGTCGTCCGGTGCGGGCCACGAGGTGGGGTTTTTCTTGAAATTTCGCCGTATAATTGATCAAATTCGTCCACGGCACGGCCAAAGTGACAGAAACGTCAATTGACGCTCTGGGTTTTGGGAAACTCAACACCTCGGGGTATTTGAACCATGTTTTTGGAGAAAATGTAACGTGTCAGCGTGCGAAATTGGATTGTGGCCTCGAGGAGGCTTTTGAGCGTCCATCAGACACAAAACACAAGAGCCAATCCAAATTCAAACGGCATTTTGATCAAATTTCGCAGGCCGGCTCCGGTGTTGACGAGATAATTTCACCGATACAGGCGATTTGGGGTGGGCAAAGCACGTCTGGGGGGTACTCACAGTATATTTGCACTAGGGCCCGATTTTTAAAGGTTACACATATCGAGGAAGGGACTTCTCTTGTTGTCCATAACACTTTCCGTGGCGAGTTACACATTTATCTTGCCGCGACTTGTTTTCTACAAAATCCGTGTTGATTCCAGGGGACCTTGTGGCTGCACTTCCACAAAGGGTCCATGTTTTAATTGATATGTTTATTTCGCACATTTTATTGTCCTATTTTTCAAAATTTGACTTATAATATTCAGCTTCATTGCTGGCGCTGCACTTGTTGAACTGGCAAATGTCAATAATGTCACAGCACTCATCTCATATTAGGCGATTTCGCGCGAGTGCTTAAGCGTATTTTTTTGCGGGTGCTCTTGGCTCTTGGTTACGTTGCAATTTGCAATGATGTTGACAGTTATGGACATTTTCACGAGTAAATCTAATGACGAATGCGGAAATCGCGCCATGTTGTTCCGAATATTCAACTTTTGTATTTTTCAACAGATTATATTGAGATTGAATGAATACTCGGCCATGATGGACAATCGAAATGCATTTGTCATTTGTGATTGTTGATTTCTCAGTGGATGTCTTTCACTTTGAGGTTACTTTTTTGTTTGTAAGTAAATTGATCTTAACATTACAATTACTTGTTAATATAACGGTGCCCATTTTGGTGACTCGCCCAAGTGACCTTATTGACAGTCTCTTCTCGTAGTTACATGACATTTCTATCATCATTAACGCAAGATCCGATTGGTATTTTGAACCTATGCCAACAAAAAATAGACAGTCTAAATGCATCTGCCGAATTAAAATTTTTGACGTGTCAACACGCCGTCATATTGAACTTTCGCATTTTTCAACCGATCTGATTGGGATTTTAAACCTACACCCACTTGAGGTTGGTGATCAAAATGTCAAAATGAACGTTCGACCACTTGAGGTTGACAAACGAAGTGCATCTGTCAAATTTTGATATTTGACGTTTCAAGAGGCCGCCATATTGAATGTTTCCATCTTTCAACTGATCCGATTGAGATTTTCAACCTACACCCACTTGAGGTTGGCGATCAAAATGCATCTATCAAATTTTGATTTTTGACGTTCCAAAGGCCGCCATATTAAACTTTTGCATTTTTCAACTGATCCGATTGGGATTTCAAACCTATACCTACTCGAGGTTGACAATGAAAATGCATTTGTCAAATTTTGATTTTCGACGATTCAGAGACCGTCATATTGAACTTTTGTATTTTTCAACCGATCTGATTGTGATTTCAAACCTATACCCACTTGAGGTTGACAATGGAATGGCATCTGTCAAATTTTGATTCTTGACGTTTCAAGAGGGCGCCATATTGAACTTTTGTATTTTTCAACTTATCCGATTGATATTTCAAGCCTTTACCTACTCGAAGTAGACAATCGAGATGCATCTGTCAAATCTGCCATTGTGACATTTGCAAGACTGCCATATTGAACTTTTGTATTTTTCAACAGATTATATTGAGATTCTGAATAAATACTAAGTCAAGATGGATAATCAAAACGCATTTGTCCAATTCGACATTTTCGCAGTTTGAAGCCGCCGGCCGTATTGAACTTTTGCTTTTTTCAACCAACCGAGTTCATTGATTTTTCAAACCTAGACTTGGTTCAGATGAACAATTGGAACGTAACTGTCAAATTTGTAATTTTGCACATAATTTTATTTCATCTCAATTTCTTCTACAAATATTCAGAAAGGCTCCTAAATATGTAATGCAAATACTCAATTCTGATTTTCCTTCCACTACACGGTGTCTTCCACGACAGTACCGACAAAGCTTTATCATGTTTCCAGTATTTTTAGTAGTTACCTTAAACAAAAGTAGAAATGCATAGCAATAAACAAAATAATGGTGTATCGATGTCTCCTGACAACTCTTCACTGACCAGGCACCACCCACTGACATGCGTTTCGTTCACAATAGAACCCTATAAGTCGGGGCAGAAATTTCAAAACACGCGGAAAACATCTTTTCGAATTTATATTACTGTTACACAGTCAGATGCTTACGCCCCTTAGAAAACTTCATCTGACCAAAATACTATCGACGGACATGCATGAAATTACTAAACTCGCCAGGGGAAAACCTGACATCTGCCTAAAACTACGGAAAATCAACATCATGTATACAATTCCCTTTCCACTTGTCCGGTGTCAGTGGAACAGATTCCCTGGCTACTTTTCAACCAATACTGTCAATGCTGACAGCTAGTAGGAAAATTTACATGTGCAAAATGATAACAACCTTGAAGGTTGGTAAAGGAAAAAAGAAAATAACATTTTCAAAGTTGAGTGCTCTCCGTCGTCAGTCATGATCCCTGCAGTTAATCCCCATGGGGGGTACCTAGTGACTGTCAAAATAATCTTCGATGATTCTCAAATCAATTTCCCAAATTATGCTACTCAGCTGCATGTACAGATATGAAAATTTTGTCTCCAAACCTATCCAAACGCTCCCTGCCTGAGCCTAACAAACTGACGCTCAGTAGGCGTGAAATAGTATATTACATAACTAGTGTGGAAAGTGATATATTTCATACGAGTGGCTATATGAAGCTAAATTTGTCGAAACGTTCCTGAGTTACAAATTTTTCAAATCCGAAAAAAGTGAACTTTGGAGGGCTGCATCTTCGTTACTAGGCCAAACTTTGCAAAATGATATATAGGTTTTCGTCATATTTTGACGAAATCTACCCACAGTTAAATTTTTTGCTTTTATCCCTGAAACACCCTGTATTGTGGCGGAAAATCTGGAAAATGTCAATTTCGCAGGTGAAAATTTCATAGGCTCCTGGATAATTAAGTAGCGTCCGATTTTCAGAAATATCACATTTGTGTGATATGATGTATTTTCGAAGTGTCAAGAACATGTAGAAAACGTCACTTTCATAGGTGGTCGTAGGAAAAAAAATTTGCAGGCCCCCACGCTTGAGTAGAGTTTCATGCACATGCATCATCGTTACAAAACACTGCAAGTTATTGATCCATGATAAAATTATAAATCATATCGATTGGTAACAGCCAAGAAACTACTGTTGAAGGAGGTGCTGAAAAATGCTAACTTCTTGGCCTGTCATTCTTTGCACGGTGGTCTTACAAACATTTTGACTTTGTGAATGAAATAAGAGGATGCCGTTTACTCCAAAATGACACTGAACTTGGCAGTTTATCTGTTGTGGGGATTAGGAATCGATAAAAACTGATTTCTTTCGATCTGTCAGAAGAATTGATTTTTTTCAGTGTGAAGAACTGTTTGGACATTGTAACAAATGTTGTCAATGTGTAGATTAGAGTCATTTGATGACATCCCAGTGAAAATTACTTGGTGGTATGATGATTTGGTGGGAAGCCTCGCACCTTCAACTTTCAAGGGCCCCCAGACCCCCTCCGCATCGAGTGCGCCGATGTCTCCAACTCTTGAAATTAAGGTTTAGGTACCCCCCCCCCCCCAATCGAACCCCAAAAGCACATTGCTTGAGCTCAAAATGCATAGTTCAAGCTTTTTTTGGCGCTTAACCACCGTACTATAGTCCTTTTGGTTGTCGGTGCGGAGTTTCATCCAGCTCTAGCAATTTTTTCGAAAATTTTCAGTCGTTCTGCAGAATTCTGCAGATTGCAGACCATTCTGGCTGCAAGCAAATGAACACCGGCTCTGAGTGGCAAAAACTCCCGGGCTGAAACTGTTGGAATTCGAAATGTATCGCTGGCGCACAGCAACAACAAAAAGATTGCTTTACGACGGTTAGACGGCTGCAACCTTTGTGTGTCTGGAAAATGTGTAACAAGGCGAAGGAAGCAAAGGAATTAGCATTTATCGGCGATGGAGGGCGGCCTTGTGCACACGCGGGTCGTCCAATTTCCCAGCCCGTTTCAGTGGCACCGCGCTTCACGGCCGTAGATGGCGGTGCAAGGCCGGCGGACGTCGCGACGCCGTTCGCTGCAGCCCATCACGACCAGTCCGATCCTCGTCAAAATAAACCGCGCGGTGCTTGTAGCGGCTCTTCACGTGGCCGGTGTTTACAACAGCGTCTGTCAGCCCGCGGCTAATCGCCCGTCACCGGCTCATTCGACTTGATCACTGACATTATTGTTATTATATTGGAATTGACACACGAGACGCCGTTGCGTAAGCACCGGATTAACCGAGAATTAATCAAGACAACAAGCCGAGCACGCCGGATCAGTTTCGCGAAACAGTGAGGAGGAAAACGGGCGTTTCCGATTGCACTTGAAGCCATTCGGGCCGCGCAACGCGCCAGATAATTCTGGATTGAGTGTAAGGAGTGATGGAACAAGTTTCTGTATGTAGGCTTCACTTTTGGGTCCGTTGTACCACGTCGCCAGTGGTTGGCTCCCCTCCTGGTCCAGCTAGCCAGTTCGACAAAAGCGAGGTGTCAGGTGAGCTACCAAGGCTGGCCAGAGGTCCTCCAGTAATCTTCCCATCAAATTAAGAACTGGGCAGTGACAGAGCTGATGCTCAGCTGTTTCATCTTTTTTATCACAGCCTTGAGATATGTGCTGTGCATGTGGTAGTTTGGTCCATCGAAACTCCAGGAGTCTTCTAAATTCCACCTTGAACAATTGCTAGCAATACTTGGCTTCATTTATCCTCATCCTTGCCTGCTTCATCCATCTGTCTGTGTATCTGAAGTATTTCCGTTCAACAGATTTTTGTCGGCTGTAATAGTTAGCGGTAAGCGGTTCGCAAGGTAGAATTGCTGCGGCCTGTCACGTTAGCATATCCTGCTCATTTCCCTGGTCCCCGCTGTGTCCTCTAGCCCATATAGTTCGATAAGGTTTGTGCTATTCATTCCTGGACCTGGTGACACTTCCAAACAACACCGGAGGTTACTCCGCAACCTGCCAGGGCCAAGAGTACTGCCTTGCTATGGTCAGAGTATGCATTGGTTCCTGATGATTGTTTCAGAATCTAGGTTTGCTCCGTATGCCCATAGATTTTGCCTTGAGCACTGTAGCGTAGCTTTCCATTTGTAGACTGTCACGATGCTCTAGCTGTGGCATTTGAATACAATTACAGAATTGGTACGATGAGATTAAGTCGGAAACGATGAAACGAATAATCAAGCTTGATCACTTGCTGTTCTTTATTGCTCAGCTCTTTTGCACTATTCAATTATTCTCAAACCTGTTCCCAAGTAGCAACCTGAGTACGTCTTCTGTGAGGTTTCTTGCAAAACAAGGTCTCTTCTGCTATGGAAAGCGAAACAGAAAACGCATGTTTGGCTATAGTATTGGGACACGAAAAGCTCACGTAGAAGTAGTTCTATCAATTGTATTGTCAAAAAGACACGGAGCTACCAGCGATAAACATGTTGAATCAAGCGAAGTACAAGCGGCCCGACTCTGAATCTCGACTCTCCACTGAGACTTTGCTACTGTCATACGATCAGTTCTATCATGTGATGGCTGGTAGATTGTAGATTAGAGGTGGTCGTTTGGTTTTGGAGGATCCTTTCTGCGTTGCGACCTGTAAGATCTTCATTTTTTGTGCGTGATCATGTTCCTATTCAATGTCCCAGGGAATCTACTTCTTCACTGAATCGAACGATTTCCTTGAGAGACTTACCTCTGATATCTGCGGGTGTCAGATGTGATGGCTAGTAGAATCAAAGAGATTTTGGAATTGCTGAATTTCTGGTACGAAATTGCGAAATGGCAAAAAGTACCTCTTGTGATTGTGCGAATTTAAGAATAAGCAATGAGCATGAGGCAGAGGCGGGACAAAATTGAGCACGCTGTTTACTTTAAATAATAGAGATGTAAACAGCTGATTGTTATGGAGCTCATTGTGGCAGAGGTGTGTTCGTTACGTCACTCCAAAGCGCGATAATGGTATGATGATTGGATGGTAGGTAAATGTCAAATAATAGGAGCAAGTTCGCTCGTCTCAAGGTTCGTTCAACGTTAACGTTTATGTTCGAATATGCCTTGGATATATGTTTGGCTTTGTAAAAGAGGAAAACCGAAGCTATATAGATAGGTGACGGTAACAATGATGATTGTAGGGTGGAGGAGCGTTGCCATTTAGGGGATCAATTGTAGCCAAAAAATTTGGAACGATGTTTGAAGGTAAACATCGCTGTACCTGTAGGCGTTTGCGCGCATAAGGCGTTATGTACAAGCCCGTCGCCTGTTACCATCACCAATTTTATGTTTAGGGGAGGGTGGTACTTAGTGAGACGAAAAATCGGTTTTTCCACAAATCTTCTGTTTCTATGGAAATAATCGCTTCCTCTTTCCAGCTGCACCTAACTTATAGTGTTTTAGAATTTACACATTTGACAAAATCTGCTAACATTTACTCGTTTGAAAGGTAATCGCAATTTTTCCCCCAATGTTTTTGTCTCACTTAGTACCACAATAGGTACAAAGTGAGACAATTATTTTGAACTTAATTTTAAAAGAAATAAACGTAAAAAATATCGAAGAGAACTTAAAATATGTTTCAAAAATGTTACAAACAAAAAACAATAGGGAGATAAAAAATAGGCTCACGTCTAACGAAGATTAGTCAAGCCAAATTCGATGCAGAACTTGTAGATTGCTGTCTGTCTTTTTGTGGTACCTGGAAGAGGATCTGGAAGTACCATAACTATGTCCTCGAGGGAGACCGTGGAAACGTCCTGTACATCCGGCAAGACGTTGGTATTTCCTACATTTGCGGAGACTGTCTCACTTAGTACTGTTTGCTTTGTCTCACTTAGTACTGTAGGCACCTCTAAACTAATTTTCAAAAGAAATCCGTATTAGAGGTAACACTACATTTTTGGCGCCTTGACATGTTAGGTTAGACTTGGGGAGCGGCCACAAACTTGATGAATTTGTTATTTAATGCATTTCGGATTAGTTATAGAAGATAACCATTCTTAAAAAGGTAACCAACTCACCTTCAAAACCAAATTTTTGCAATAAATTTGTGCGTATGGCCGCAATGAGCAGCGATGCCTCATGGAACACTTCAGTTACTTGGCAATAGACTAACGAGTAAAGTAGAGTCGACTTGGTCATAAGGAGGGAAATTCAAACTATCTGTCCCACCTAGTACACCGTCTCACTTAGTACCACTTTCCCCTATTATTGTTATTGTTATTGAATTATGCAAATTGTGTGATATTGTCGCAAGTTGTTTGCTCCATATTTACGTTGTGATAAGCGAAAATGTTTTGCACGTTTTCTTTATGGTTCTGGATTCACTCAAAGAGCTCCCTGGTACAGCTCGGGGGGGGAGTGTTACGGTGTATCGACATGAATTTGATACGCCAGCGTAAAATTCGAAAACATTGATAGAGAAGCCACACTGTGGCCGCACCGAGGAGCGAAACAAGCAGCACGGCGACGACGTTTCCCATACAGAAAGAGATAATGTGTAGAGCGTGTTTTATCTCGGCGCATAAACCAAGATTGTGATGAAAATAAAACATAAGTACGAAATGAAGCGCGCGCGGCGAGAGGAGAGAGAACAGCAGAAGAGCATATTATCAGAAGAGTTCGTCGACAGAATGTTGTATGCGGCGGCCAAACAAAGGAGAGGGCCTTCGCGGCGTGTTCGAGAAAATAAAATAAAGACGGATTTTATGCCCGTGAGATGAGTTTCGGGTCGTCTGCTCCTTCGACAAAGCTCCTCTTGGCGGCTTTTCCCCGTCACCTTGTTCATGTACAAGCCGTGTTCTTTCCGACCACGAACATCGCTCTTCGGAATCAAATCAAATTTATTGGTGTTTATATATATATATATATATATTGCAAATGCAAATCGCTTCACACCCGTAAAATAGGCAAAAGGATTAGGTCAAGTAAAGTTGCAAATGCTCACACCGAGGCTCACACAAGACCCAAGTCCATTATGCTTGGCAAGAGGTGTAAATAGAAGAATGATGATAATTATCGCTAGTTAATGATGAACAAGAATTCATGAAAAGTCATTTCTTTCAGGTGATACAGCAATTTCAATTTGACAAAAACTTTTTGGCTGTTCCACTTGATCTCGCCCTTTGGAATACAAAATAGACGCAGGATGTACACTCGACAGCAAAAATAGCGCCCACTTGGAATATGACAGACATGACTATCTGTCTGGCCTGTTTTACCGTAGTAGGTGGTAGTAGAACTGGAGATGAATAAAGCAATGCTGCCCTTCTTATCATTATATTGCCCTTCGATTAACCATTTTAACAATGTCAATTGCCGACAGAAACCGGACTCGGCAATTTCAGCAATCACAGTGGATTTACATGTGTTGACAACAGTAATTCAGCTGTTCACTCATTACGGAATCAAAGCAGGAAAGTAATGCATTGATATCATATATTATACCGTGTGTTTTTTTCGAAAACCGCACAAGCAGCCTATAATTTTTTTCCTATGGGATATATAGATTTGAAATTTCTATGGGGTATTTGGGACTACTTTTACTATTTGTTGCGTTGCTCATAAAGCTTTTCTCACTCCCGGAAGTGACGGAAGTGACATAAACTTTTGATTTTTGAGTGGAACACCTGTATATTTTTTGATATTTGGATGGAGTTTTTTTATTGACACAGTGGTGGTCTTGGAAATTCTCTATAATGAAAAATGGCGATTTCATAAGCGATTGAATATAACTAAAATTCATGGAATTATTGGCACCAGAGGTGGCTGCGGCCACAAATAAAAATCTGAAGTTGAAAGTTTGTTTTTTGCCAATGTCGATTTCAACCGGCAACACTTCGTGACATGAACAATGAAAAAACTTTCAACTTCAGATTTTTATTTGTGGCTGCAGCCACCTCTGGTGCCAATAATTTGATTAATTTCAGCTATATTCAATTGCCTATAAAATCGTCATCTTCCATTATAGAGAATTCTCAAGACCACCACTGTGTCAATAAAAAAACTTGACGAAAATATCCAAAAATATACAGGTGTTCCATTTGAAAATCAAAAGTTGATGTCACTTTCGGCTACTTCCGGAAATGAGAGCAGCTTTATGATCAACGCAACAAATAGCAAAAGTAGTCCCACATACCCCATGAAAATTTCAAATCTATATATCCCATGAGAAAAGAATTATAGGCTGGTGCGGTTTTCAAAAAACACACGGTATATGGGATTGAGATGACATTTTCCACAGTTTCACAGAACTAAAACTCGTGTCAAAAGCACAAGAAGTTACTCAGAAGAAACTACTTCACTTTAATCGTAGAATTTGAAAATGTAGTTCTTAACACGGCGTTACCCAGGTGAAATAAAATACGTGATAACCCAGGTGGGGTGTGTGATACCCGAGAGCCAAAAATTTTTTTTTATTGACACAGCAATTTAATTTCAGGTTTTAACGTCAAATTAGGAATACTGTAGCCATAGACATCGATAACAATACAGTTTGTTGCACATAAAGAATTCATTCTATGAGAAATCAAAGGAAAATGAAACATATGATTATTGCATAAACGAACAAAAATGCTTTTAATAAAAAAAAGTAAATACGTGACACAAAGAATGCAATTTCATTGAAAAAACATCAAGTCAAAAAACAAGAACGGAATGAGAGAATCGAACAAAAAAGTATGTCAATCACATACAATCATCACAAGAAAAATTAGATTGTTCCAGGCAAATAAAGCGATCACAATGTTGACAACGGTATTTTGTTTTTCTATATCGATTATTAGGACATGTTTGGCACCTTGCATACTCATTGTTTTGCTGTTGTGGTTGAGGTCCAACGTTTCGCCGAAAATGTCAAGAATTTTTAAAAATTATTCACAAACAAAAATCAAAACATACCTTATGAGAAAAATTGCGACTTTGTAACCCAGGTGGGGTATGACACACCCGCAACAGTTTACAGGGACTCTAGAGGTTTTCAGATGAAGTTTTCAATAATTATCACACCGTGATTGTAAACATCAATATTTTTCAGGAAGCTATAGGAAACTGTAAGTGTGTACATAGCAACGGATAAAAATGACACCAGTTTCAAAACGGCTTGGGTATGTCAAACCCCATCTGGGTAACGCCGGGTTAAATGCTGACTAGAGTCAGAATCGGCATCTTAGAAATGGCTTTGATGAAATTTCATCCAGTGCAGCTCTTTCGTCTTGCGGATCACGCTTCTGCACCTTTGTGGCCTTGAGAAAGACACTTCAAGCTTGATCCTGAAAAAGTTTCAAAAAAATCTGCTGATATTTTTGTTCGTGTCGATAGTTCAGCAAGAACAACGCTAGTTTTGTCCGCCAGATTATCATACGCTCATAACGCACCGCTTCGTGTAGATCTTTCTGCTATAGCTCGGTTCAGTTTTGTGATGATCAAAGCAAAAGACAATTATTCGAAACGAAGTGAAAGGAAGTAGAACCGCAGTGGAAGCAAAAATGCCGGAATGAGCAATCTGTACAATCAAACACCACGAAGGACGAGCGAGCTCGGCCAAATTATGCTTAGATCACTCGTTTGTCTGTGTATGCGTTGTTGTTGGCCACTTGAGCGCGATATAATAAATTAATACCTAATTATTATCGTACTGCGCGACTATCCTGATTGGACGACCTTGAGCGAGAGGTGTGCAATTGGCTAAGGTCAGGGCGATTTTTGTGCCAGGCGCAATAAACAGAGCTTAGTATTAAGTACCTTTTCAATACCGAATCGTCTATTCATTTTTGATTCTTAGCGGCATGCCTAACGAGAGACCTTCTCGTTCTCGTGACGTATTTCCACACGCTCGGTATCGGTACTTTCACTAATTATATACAACGATGTAAACCTTGTAGCCGTCCGATGAGACCATCAAACACTGAGACTATTCCTCTTCCTGGTTTCGAAGCCCAAACTTTTTTTTCTTCACGCGCGGTTACCTGCATGTTTACCATTTCTATTACTGTGCTATTACTACGCAAAAACGTTATGACTTATTATTGTTCATTGTTCACGTGAGCGTTTATCCGTAAAATAATCGGTTATGAAGCACCGACAAGTCCTTTCTTTGTTCCAATATTCTAACTTGACTGGTGCAAATCAAGCTGATAGGTACCTACCTAATTGAATTGAATCTAATAATAATTGGGAATGATTTTCGTTCCGAGCAATGACAACGCTCCAGAAGCCACCGTTCGTCAACGAGAAGGGCTGTTGATTTGAAATTTGTTACAAATAGGTGTTTTGTTGAACGGGAATGCATTTCTACAGCATTTTTCAATTGTACCGAGCAGCTTTATTATGCTCAGCTAATAGCAGCTTTGAAGCTTCAGCTTTGGACTCCATCAAGCAAATTAGCAAATGTTGAAGTTTGCATCCATTTATAGTATTTACACTTAGCCAGTTTGCTCCCGCAAACTGCGACTTTAGCTCAAGAGAGGTTGGTTTCGGAAGGCTGGGTATATTCAGTGCTAATGTGTTCTTTTAGTAGGTTCTTTTGTATGCAAACTTGGGTTTAGAATAAAAAACATTCCAAGTAATCATGTAAATGTCGATTGATCGCTGTTTTCTTTGTTTTCGCGATTGAAAAAACCGAAACTATTTATTGAGTCTGGGGATTCCAAAAACGAGATAAGAGAAGGGAAAAGCCAACAGTTCCAAACAAACATGCGATTTTGTTTTTTCATTACTCGTATCCACAAACCAAAACCAGTGAAAAGCGGCAAGTGTAAAGTACCTACTAAAATGTCTCTTAAAATATTGTATCACAGTATCAAAATGTACGTATTGCATTAGATTACCTCTTGAAAAATAATAGATAATCATTATACTCACCTAATTATAGTTTCTATTCTGGGCTTGTAAGTATCAATATTAGTTTCGGTATACGGTATACCCACTTGATAATAATTGAAATTACACCCATCAATGTGTAGGTTGGTGACACCTCAAATTAATTCGACGAGAGCGACGTGACGCACGCTCTTTTGTTTACCAATCAATACAAATCAACATGGGCTCACTATCGAGCTCCTTCTCAACACTCGCCAGTTTCTGATTCTATTTTTCTCATAAGTAGCCATCGTTTTCGTTCTCTATATTTTTACCATTCTCTCGAGCCATTCTAATTCCGGTTTTCCGAAGCAAAAGCTACACCCAGGTCGCTCTCGGCGTCGGATCTTCTGCATGCACAACATTTTTCATTTTCAGCCTGTTCGGAATTTCATTGCCATGTCTTATCTTCTCCTACATCATCTCTCTGTTGTAGCAAAGCTTCACGAGCATTATCCATCCCCCTCCATCTTCATTTCCTTCTTGTAATCCATCTCGTTCTTGCATACTCACATTCTTGATCCTTACGTATTGCCGAAGACGATAGACCGGCTGACCAAATATTGCTCATAGGAAGATTTTTTTTGGTCAGCATCTTACGACCGATTCTGCATAAACTGGACAAAAGCTGAACCTCCAGTTGTTACATTTCCTAGTATGTCATCAAAGTAGTCAGCATGTTCTCAACATTTTGGTTTGCCCGCTCAACGCTCCCTTGAGACTGGCGTAAGAGCCACAACTGCAGCCTCAACCGAGTGAACCGCTCGAGGATGTCTCAAATTAGGGCGAAACGTTGCGCAGATACTCAATTTTTTTCATAGAATGATTTTATAACCCCTTGAAGAAGCTAGTCAAACCGTCACTGTTTAAATGTTGACGGAGGAAAAAGAAGAAATTTTGCATGCTGTGTAAAATAGAATAGGTCCAATCATAACGATAACTTATGGTTATATCCATAGAAGCTATACATGCACAGGGCTTTCACCCCAAAAGCACTATAGAGATAGAGATACGGAGCGATAAAATTATCGTGCTAGATATCGTGAACATTATTGTGTAGAAACTTTATAGCAAGAAATACACGCCCCAAAAGACATCGACTGAAGTTTTCTCTCTGTTTTCTTGTTCTTGTTACCACGTATTTCGTATTGTTCCCTAATTTATAACGGTAGCATTCAATAATTGTTGAGCATTCAATTATTTTATTCAAAATGTCGATTACAAAGTGGACACTTCACAAGGTGTGATTGATTCGAGCACGGCCCTGTTATCTGGCATTAACTCTCTCATATACCTCCGAACCATTTGGCGTGAGCTGTAAATCAAGCCCTCAATTGCAAACAACGCTTAATCTAGCCCGAGACTTCCTCCAGCGAACACCAAAGCGCAGCCACTAATTTATTCTCGAGGAGGGTGTGTGTGTGTGTATGTGTGTAAGGGGTGCCCGTGCTCACGGCGTGAAAAGGTGATCTCTGGGCCCCCCTTTCCCCGTTAAAATCCCCGAATACTGAATAGTTCTCGCCAGACGGACCGCGGGTTGGCAATACGATTTAAATTGTAGATTACGCGGAACTGGCGCAACGCCGATTTGTCTACATGATCCCTTCCGCGATTCAGATGGAGCAGCTACAATTCTTCTTTCTGCGGTAACAGAATCTTATTTGGTACACCTGTACTTGTGGGAAATTCCTGGTTATGAGTGAATGGTGCGTACTTGGTTGGAGTGATACTTCGACGGAACATTTGAACAAAAACTTGGTGTGAATCTACGTCATGTTATACGCCCTCAAGGTCAATAAGCCAGGCGGCTATGGGCTTGGACGTACGTGATAACAATGATAATTGAAATTCATCCATGAGCTGTGTGTGTGTGTGCAGTAGTTACATTCACTGGAACTAGAGTGTGACGTGCGCGAATCAAGAGAATTCACCATAGAGAATCGTCAAGGTGCAAATTGATGTTCCTCGAATCCTTTCACAGTCAACACTTGCTTCGCCTTGTATTTCCACACAAAAAAAAGCAATGTTTACAAGCTCGTACACAAGAATTCAACTGCAGTTTTTCCATAAATGATAAATGTAAGATGTAGTGTTTTCCAATGAAAAAGAATACAGCAAGAAAAGAGAGAACGAAATAAAGAACTAGAGATGTCTCATGGTGACTAACCGCTGCCTTTTTGTTCGTCTTCAGAACAGATTGCACTATAAAGATCACTTCTAGAACTGAATAAGTACATCAGAATATATCACCAGAATTGAACAAGTATCTATCATATTTCAAATGAATATGGGGGATATATTGTTATCCAAATACTTATAGAATTTTACTGAAGAACAAAATATACTTAGAAGAAAATAGAGAATGGAAGCGAAAACATTCTCGTTAGAAGGAAGCACACGTCGGCGGTCTTCTTGGACAAAGTAAATTCACAGCCGGTCATGAAGAAAAAAGCCACTCTCCAACTCCCAACATGACAAAACTGGCAGTGAAAGTGAGATCAGAAGAAGAAAAGTATCGCGAGCCGAAAAGGCTGGGTCCGCGTATTCCTTTTCATCCGCGCCATCAGTGTAAGCATCCAGGTATCTATTATATGAAAAAATCAAAGTGCGCAAAACGAAAGTAGTTATACAAGTGTTACGCGACCTCGATTCTTCTTCTTCGTTCGCCGTTCCAATTGTTGTTTCGATTCCGACGTGCTGTTTCATCATTCGGCGCGTAACAACCATCATCTGCCTACATAACAACTCGCAACACCGCAAGTCAAATTATTGCATTTCGGCTAACCTTGTCCATTTTCCATATGTCGGTGTTTTGGATGGGAATGCGACAAGCGCAAATTAAACAGAGTTGTGTACGAGCAAATTACGGAGTGAGCGACCGGGGGGTCACAGGGAGAGATATCGCGTGCTGGATGACGTGCGACAGGTTTCAAGGGGGAGCATACGCTGAAGACAATGAGACGAAGGAGCCTTGTGCCAAGTTCATGAGCGAAACAATTGATTGTCGCATCACAAGTGCATACTACGGAGCCTCCACGTTGATAGAATGGTTACGAGGTTATTTATCAGTACAGCCAAGCTGAAAAATGCTCATTGGTCACTACCGCAACTACCTCTATACCATCGCGTACTTTCGCAACATTTTTTATGACCAATTTTCAGCAGTAGATGATACTCACGACAAATGCTTTGTTGTTCAGTCAAGGGACGTTTGTTACCGGCAGCGATAGTTCACACACGATTGTAAAGACACCACTGTCGCCAAGTTCACGTGAATGTGTCATTCAATCTTGAGACTATATTTACTTTAATTAAATAAGTAAATAAATAATAATTTTGTAGTCTAGAATCTAGTTTTCAGTATAATTTTTCAAGAGAAATAAGAGAATTGCAACCGAGCTTGGTGGAAGTGCAAGTCGGCTACACCGTCGCGAATTCACCAAAGATTTCTTTCAAATTGGAAAGCACAAAAAGCGACAGTGAGCACACCCCCTCAAATATGTGTGTTCAAACACCTGAACACAATAAAATGCCCGCGGCGTGTTCGCCGGCGGGCATGGTGAAACATTTCCGCGCCCGGAGAATTTGCATTTCCCCCCGGCGTCAATCCAACTTGCTTTAATGTATGTAGAAGAGGGTAAAGTGTAACGCTGAAGCCGTCGGATTCGCGAGCACAGTGAAATATTCCGTTCTGTTCTCTCCTCGCTGAAAGATGCATGCCGACGAAGGCGCACCCCGCATCTACTTACACTCCGCCACTTTACGCAATTCGATGATTAGAACAGATTGGAATGAATCGAGCTAACGAACATTACGAACCGAACGCGATAAAATATGAAATATAAAATGAGCACTCAATGCTCGCTGTGTGATGGTCGATCCAGACGCGCTCCATGAATATTTACGTATGGTGAAATTTAACGGCTGAAACTGTTTCAATTTCTATCGCATCGCTCATATTATCTAGTATAAGAACTCAGAGTTCGAGTGGAAGATCCCGAAGAGCCAATTATTCCTGTTTTGGAAAGTTTTCATAAGATTACAAGTCAATTCCAAGAGATCTCTCTTGGCTCTCCATATCTCTCTTTTTCATTTCCAGTTCTCCCATCAGCGGTCCGCCGCCCTCTCTCACTTAATTTCTTCACTCCTTTACCCGTTTATTGCGTAACAATTCTTCTTTCTCATGCCTTTCCTCCTGTTTCTTTTCTTTTCTCTTTCAAGCATTCTTGCAGTATCTGAACCCCTTCTTGATGCATCACCTTCTCTCCGTAGTTTACCGCGCTTCCGCCAGTTTCAAGCTGCAGCTTCCATTTTTGAAGTAAAACTTTTTATCGCTCGCTTAGATCACGACAACCACAGATGAAGGACTTATTCTTATTTATTTCTTCAATCGGTAGCCGAGCCGCTGTTTTGCTGTCAAACTAATGGGGGCGACCTCTACCATCAAATATACAAACTTTCATTTTTACAGGTATTTGCTGCCGGCGGTGCCGACTTGTGTCGGCATGTTAGCCTCAATCAAAATAGAAACCTATTTATTATCATTCTCAACTTTTCTGTGTACCTAAACTAGGGATGTTCAAATGTTGTCAGTGAATCGATTACTGTGAGTCGAACCGAATCGCAATGGATAGTTTGATTCGATGAAAAAAATCGTATGAGACGAATCGAGAACTGATTGTAGGTGAATAATTCTACTAAATGAATGTGAAAGCTCTAAAAAAAACTCAAAAAAAACTTTTAAGCAAAAAAGATACAAACGGTGAATTTCACAAGGACGGGATTTCATCCAGACTTGACAAACTAACCAAGTTAGCAAGCGAAGCGAGTTGCTTTGCCAAATAGGTAGGTTCTATCTGATTTTATAAACATTTGGCCACTTTATTCTGGGATACCTGTAAGTATTAGTATACTGTATATACAGGCTGTTACACTTTTTTTGTCAATATTTCAGGAGATAGTGGAGCATCAAAAAATAAGTGAACTATTTATATCTTGAAAAAAATAATATCGGAAACGCTTTATAACGGAGATAGAGGCTTCCAAAGTTAAGTTTCAAAAATGGTTTTTAGCGCACTTTCTCAAAAAATGGGGAAACGCGCTTTTAGCTCCACTTTTCCCGTCCGTCTGCCCCATGCCGCAATGAGAAAAGATATCGATGAGGTGCAAACGCCAATCAAATGCGTACGTGTCCCTCGACGTGTCTGCCATCTTTGATCCGCATTTTGAATTTCTCTGAAAGTGGTCGATTTGAGCGAAATTTGCAGGCGACGTGAAATTTATCAAAATCCATCCTATTTTCGACAATTTCTGTCCCGCCGCCATCTTGTATTCTCCATGTTGAACATGTTCCAAAGTGATAGAGCTACCGGGAGAATTATGCTTAAATGAAAAGAGATATCGATGTGGTGCAAACGCCAATCGAATGCGTACGTGTTCACCATATGAAGTTGACCAATGATTTTTGGCACTTGTCCGCCATCTTTGATCCGCCATTTTAAATTTCTCTGAAAGTGGTCCGATCTAAGTGAAATTCGCAGGCGATGTGAATTTCATCAAAATACATCAGATTTTGGACAAATGATGCTCTGCCGCCATCTTGGCCGCCATATTGAAATTTCTTATTAGTGGAACGATTTTCATGGAGCTTGGAACTTACCGTTGGTATGTATGATCAGTCTTATTTTCCAGTTAAATTTCGACAATCCGCCGCCATCTTGGCCGCCATATGGAAATCTCTTCTTTGTGGAACGGTTTTCATGAGACTTGGAACTTTTCGTTGTCTAGTACGATCATTCTGATTTTCAAGCCAAATTTCATGATTCTGTCACTATGTTGGCCGCCATATTGAAATTTTTGCCTAAATAATGGTGGAACCCTAAATAAACATTTTGCGTTCACTAATCCTTCAAAAAGAAGGTGCACTATTGAACCTCATGCCCATGAGACATATTATTATTCGCTTGTTTTGTTATAACTCCATATTTAACTACTGGATTTTGACCAAATTTGGTACACAAAGTGAGTTGATGCATACCTACAAGCTGGTTGTGTTGACTTTTGTCACATTTCTTTAATTTTCATTTTTTCATCTTTTATCATTTAAAAAAAAAGTTTTTTCATTTTTTGCGAAAATACATATTTTTCGATGCTATATTATCTCCTGAAATATTGTCAAAAAAGTGTAAAATCCTGTAAACGAATTTTTCTTCTAGACACTCTGGTGTATCTTTGTCTAGCTTCAATAGCCATTCAATGTACCGCTCTTGCAATCTCTCGACTTCGTCATACTCCTTCCATCCCCCAAATCGCTACCCCATACAACAAGACGCTGCTTATCACCCTGCCCACATGACTAGTCTTTTCCCTACATTGAGTCTTCTTTCTCAAATTCCCTCTACGGTTTCCAAGATTCTGTAGGCTTTCTCCACCAGGTCTCTCTAGTGTGGTCTTGCGTTGCTAGGTCTGCTGAAGACGTATCCGTATCGTCCTTTTCTTCTATTATGCAGCAAACAATCTTTTGTAGATGAGATAATGATTCCAGAGAAATCAATCACATCCAATATCTAGTATAGAGTACATAACCAGGCTCTCTGGTTCCTATTTATTCGCCTGCTGTATTGATGGCCAAATATGTCTTATTCTAGCTACTAAAAACAAATGAATATTGGAGTCATCATGCACCACCATGAGATAAACTTGTACTTGATTTAGCACCAACACTGTGTGAAAGTGTGCGCCTATTGTACGTGAATATATCCAACACTTTCGCACAATATAATTCCAAATTACTCAATACAAAATTCAAATTTTCATCACCGATCGTATCGGAACGGTATTTTACTATTTATACACCAGTTTACCCCGCGGTGATGCATAAATTCAATGTATCATGATACACAGCGACATGATACTTGTGGCATCAAGGGTTCGTATATTTCATGCGCCCGTACACATGCATTATGTATCGAACATAAATCATTTAGTCGCGGGTGGAAAGGAGTGTGCTGTGTAGCACTACACTGGTCCAACACTTCAAGTTGAAAGATAGGTAAGTTTTTAATGCTTCTTTACGCCGCGGCATCAGGAGCTTCGGCAGCAGCACAAGTGGCGGCACCTATATACGAGTTGCACCAAGTAATTTCCGCCTTTTTCTGCATCATTATCGTCATATCGCACACCTAGCAGGTACCCAACGCTTGGAAGTTCTGACAGGGTCGTTAGCGATACCCGTCAGGCAATTTCTCATTATTTTATATGTAATGAAATCGAGCCAGAATGCCACCCAAAGAAGCTGTTAGCTGGAGCGCTGTGAATTAGGTATGCTCCAACTTGCATAACCATATGTGTATCACATACACTTGACGGGAAGAAGAGCCCGGGACTCGCACTCGAAATAGCCAAGAAATGTTAAGAATTTCCAAGCCAAGCTCCTCCGTTTAACAAGACCCGTTCGATGCTTATCTCGTGTTTATACCACACGACCGTATGTTCCAAAAGAGCTTTTAACCCACCACCGGTCACTGCTTGTCGTCGCTGCTGCTAATATAACAATGAAGCTGTAATTCTCAGCTCCGGTGAAGCTCTCCGGATCAATACACTTTCGGCTGCAGTGAAGATTTCATACCCGTTTGGAAGAAAAAACACGAAACGGTAATCGCGCGCGCCATTTTGCACGACAGTCACGCTTTGAATTAACAAATATAAAAAAATATAAATCAAGAGGGTTGTTATGGGGCGCCCTCGGCCGCTTTCTCTCTTTCGCTGGCGAGCGTTCTCTCTTCACACCCCGTTTAATGGAGTTAGGGGGGAACGGGCTGCGACCTACAAAACGCGTTTTCCGCTCTTAAACATCTCCCGGCGGTAACGATTTTCATTTCACACACGATTTTATCTCTGCACACACTCACACCCACACACCACACTTGATAACCTTTTCTGCGGTACAATAACCATCACTTGATTGAATCAGTTTTCGTGTTTGTGCCCAACTGGGCTTCGAGCGCCATTATACGATTGCCGCATTTCTTCGTCGTTGATTGTCGGGTTTTTGGACATGAAGCACAGAAAGTGTTATTGCTCCGGTCGTACTTCACCAGTATTACTTCATCGGATCTACCGAGCGGTTCCATATATTGCGTAAGTAAGGCAATGAGAATCGTTGGTACTCTGGAGTGAGCAAAAGAAAGGCAACAAGTGGATGTAACCATATTTTTTTGGTGTTATTGGCACTGTCGTCAACTTCACGCTAACTTGTCGTTAGAAGTAAGCGTGTGAACTTGTAGCGTAGCGTCCGGGTCTTCCATCAAACTGCATACTGCCGTGAATAATTTTACAGTATACTGTACACAATATATCAATCACAGCTGGAAATGCGAACGGAAGTTTTCAGGTAGCCAAATGACTAGTTATCTAATGAGCGTTCCATATTATGCATCTGTGAACTTTGTGCTGCTCCACATACAATTTTTCCCCATTTTCAAGGTCACGTCTCTAAATCTGCGTGCAGTTGGCTACGCTCTTGTCGTTTCAAGCCGAAACCAAGGCATCTGCATTTCCAATGCCTCACTTCAAAAGCTCAGGTTGACGAATTGCGAACTTTGAACGACCTATTCCAAAGGCTTTTGATGTGTACCGAAGGCTCCGTAAGCGACTCTTGGATACAAACCACAAAGCGCGGTCACGTATGATGCCTGCGATGTCACAGAACAATTATTATTAAGCAAGCTCCACTGTGAGTGCGCTTGTGCTCCGTTATTATTACCTTCGCGAGCAATTCCAGGTTTGCCGATTCCGAGGTCTCGACTTCGAGGCGAACTTGTGGGAATAATGGCAGCGGATTCTTTTCGATTACGCTGCGGCTGCATGTGCGATGCCGCATTCACTCGTTTCGTAATCCGGTCGTTCAAGGGTGAAAGTCAAACGGGAGAAAGTCCATCAAGCTTTTGTCTGATGTGTGTGTATGTGTGTGTGCGGTTAGATGGAGCTACGATGTAGGCAGTCAGGTTTTCAATTAGCTGCGCGCTGTTGCACCGATCCGTTTGTTTCCAAGATTACGAGTTATTCAGCTGATGATAGTGGTCATGCAAACATGTACCTCAAGGTCGCAAAATCTATTCTGCTTCTTACGATTTCGTCGTTGTTCTTCCGGCTCCATCGCTATCACTCGCTAAATTTCAGTGATATTACATCCCGGACTTTCATATATGTGAATTGAACGTAGTAAATATTGACATGTTCTGACCAATTTGTTCATGGAACGTTCACGTGAAGCGATAATGGGTATGACTTATTCCGATAAAAGAAGAATATCATAGTGTGATATATTCACTTGACTTCTTAGGGACGTGTTATTGTGAACAACTGAACAACGTTCAAACTGAAGTGTTTTTATCCTTTCTTTTTACAATCATCATCGTATAACCTTTTTACAATAAAAACTCAATATGATATTAATTCGATACATTACATACTCCCTCATTTAAACTCATTAACCAGGAGTAATCGTTCATTCACTATTTACAATTTAAATATTATTTACAAGATTATATACAGTCGGATTATGTTGTCAATTGGAAAACAGTCCTATTTACAACTTGAATCAACAGCTATTCAATTATGCAACATCAATAAATATCACCTAATGATATTTCAATCTATCAGGCTGTGTTACATTCCGTTTTGTTCTACTCTAAGTGTTAATATTAATAACGTTCTTTTTCACGTTGCTATCGTCTTCAACAACGATATTGGGGAGTTTGCGTGCACACGTCCGTACGACGTAACGTAACTTTCAACGTGAAAATAGACGAGTTTGTTATTTGGAATTCCTTAGTTACAGGGAAATTTTCACGTTACACGTTGAGTTACGTCGTACGTTGCGTGAAATCGCAAACTTCCTAGTATATGTATCTTCGCCCAAATCTGGAATATCGGAAAAATCATCTTGGACATCTACTGTTGCCACTTTAGGAATACCTCTGAAATTTCCTGACTTGAATTTTTCAAGTTGATCAACATGTCCTCTCCAAAACATCCCTAATTCTGGAATCTCACAATTGAACATTTTGTTTTCTTTTGTTTCTCGAATAATGCCTTTAACAAACCTTTTATTGTTCAACTCTCGAAAGTCTTGTACCAACATTTCTTCCCCCAAATTGAATTATATCTTTCTATGTCCTTTGAAATACCTACTTTTTCTGACGATTTTGATTTTTCAATACATTTTTTCAAATAACTGCAGTCGAATTTATTTCTTCTGTCGGTCGTAGTAAGTCAAAGTGAGTGCGAAGATTTCTTCTAAACATAAGAAAAGAAGGTGTTACTTGAGTTGTTGAATGTGGAGTATTACGATACACAAATAAAAAGTTATCAAGAACAAAATTTACGTCCACATCAGTTTAGCCAAAAATTCTTTCTTTAGTGACAATTTTACTTGTTTTACCGCGTTTTCTGCGGCGCCGTTCGAGGATGGTGAATACGATGCGGTCGTGCAAAGTTCAACGCCATTTAACTTTGAAAGTCTTGCAAATTCTACGAATTTAAACGCAGGTCCATTGTCACTAACCACCAGTCTAGGCAAACCAAATCTTGCAAAAGTAGATCTCAAAATTTGAATCGTCGCGGCCGATGTGATTTTTGTTGTGGGAAAAACTTTCAGCCATTTACTATAAGCATCTACGATTACCAAGAAGTATTTATTGTGAAATGGTCCTAAATAGTCTACATGTATATCTACGTTCCCATGGCAATTTTGGCTATGTCCAATTGTTGATGAGTGCTTTTCCTGGGGAACTAGATAAAGTGCAACATTGGTTACAATTTTTTACAATTAGTTCAATATCTTTATTCAAATTTGGCCACCAGAAGTAACCTCTAGCAAACATTTTCATTTTGACCATACCGGCATGAGTCTCATGTAATTTGTGAAGTAACTTTTGACGTACTTGTTGAGGTACACAAACACGATTATTCCAAATTACACAACCGTCTTCAACTGTTAACTGGACTTTCAAAATGAAATATTTTTTGAACAATAAATCACTGGTTTTCTTTGGCCATCCCTCCAGAATATACTTGAGAATCATTGACAAAATTGGATAATTTAAGGTTTCTTGCTGGATATTTTTGAAATTAACTGGAATCTCGCAGTTTTTGAAAAAATTAACAAAAGTGTTATCATTAAAAATCTCGAATTCATTGTCCTTGATTGGTATTCTAGATAAGCAATCGGCCAAATTTTCTTGCGATTTTACATATTTCATATCATATTGATAATTGGCTAAAATCACTGACCATCTTTTTAACCGATTTACAGTATACTGCGGTATGCCTTTTTGAAGACTGTATATCGAGACTAACGCTTTGCAATCAGTTTTTAAGACAAATTTATTGTCATACAAGTAGATATGAAATCTATCCAATCCAAAACTTATACTCAAGCTCTCTTTTTCTCTTTGTGAATATCCAGTTTCACTTTATTCAAAGTTCTGCTAGCGAAAGCGATTGGCTTTTCCTACCCATCCGGCATGATGTGGGCTAGAATTGCTCCCACTCCATATGAACTGCTATTTGTGGTTAACGTGAGTGGTAATTTCGGATCAAAATGTACTAGAATTGGAGGTGAAATCAATAAACTCTTTGATTTTAATTGATGCATTTTGGCATTGCTTTGACCAAACAAACTTGACGTCTTTTTTCAACAACTGATAAATCGAAAAAAGGATTGTTGACAGATTTTTATGAATTAACCATAATAATTCACAAGCCCCAAGGAAGATTTTAATTGCGTCACATTAGTTGGAACAGGTGCATCCCTTACTGATTTGATAATGGATTCACACGTAGACAAACCAAATTCATTCATCCTGAAACCTAGGTACTAAATTTCCCGTTCAAAAAAAGTACATTCATCTTCAGCCAAGCAACCTTTCCAATACTTTGTGTAACGTTTTTAAATGGCTTTGAAAATCTTCACCACCGACCAACACATCATCCAAGTAACTTACACAACCTGGAATGTCTTGCAATAAGGCTTCAATTATTTTTTCAATCTTTCCAGGCGCTGCCGAGACTCCATACGGAAGTCTTGAGTATCGAAACAGTTCTTTGTGAGTAAAAATTCTCACGAACTCTTGAGAACTTTTGTCCAACTTAATCAATCGATCAGCCAATCAACAATTTGTTGATAGGCCTGTGGAAGATCAAGTTTAGTGAAAATTTCACCACCCTGTAACTTTGCAAAAAGATCCTCCACCCTTAAAGGTCGTGGTCTGTGGAATTTTGGAGTTGCCTTCTCATTTTTCAATTTGAAAGAAATTTTTGTTTTATTGAACGTGCCTAAACCTGGCGAACATAACTCGTTATATTTTTCAATCAATTTTTTCTCCTCTTCTTTTTCTGAAAAATGCAGTTTTCTTTAAGCAGTTGATCTCATTTAGAGATATTTTATAATTTTGCAAAAAATCTTCACCCAGAATTGGTGGGCCTCCCTGTTAGATCACATTAATTTTGATAATCGAGATTTTATTGTCAAATTCAATTTACAGTTATGAATCCAACAAGAAAAATCTTTGCACCATTATAAGTAAATATATTTCTATCGGACTCTTCCGATTTAACCCAGTGAAACTTTTACAAATACAATTTTTCCGAAATGCAAGAAATTCCACTGCCGTGTGTCTAACTTAAAACAATCAGTAATAGTTATTGCAGGTGCATTTTCTCTTCTTAATATATAATTGATATTATTATGCATTAATATCATCAGGCTTGAGTAGTTTCTGAAAAGATTCTGTTTACATTCTGTAAGAACATTCTATACAGTTGCAGAAATGTTACCATTGTTGGGTGATCATTTGAGCACCCTGCTTGGCGAATCGTGCCAAAACATCGCTGGAAAAAAAATTGCATGGTTGGAAATAACAGTTTTTCTCCCAAATTAGTAACCCAGAAAAAATTTAGACTCCCAAAAACGATCATAATCTGATGCTGAAAAAATACTCTTCCCTTGAACGTGCAAATTTTAGGACTATTAGCAAATAATATAGGCAAGGTACGTATTAGGTATTAGATTTCCACAGAGTACAATAGCTAAGTCAATAAGTCATAGATAGTGGGTCATTTCCTACATGTCATACCTCCATGGGATCTTGGTTTATTCCACTGGTCAAAATGTATCTATTCATATTTGCAATTGTCCAGTTGACACGTAGCTAATTCGATCGTGGAAGTGATGGAAATTCTTAAACCTTCAGCAGTACTCTGAGCTGAAAACTGCTCATTTGTAATTTTTTTCTTGCAAAGCAAGGTTTCCCAGTTGCTCAAATATACCGTCAGGTTTTCTTTCAAAATCTGAAATTACACTTGAAAACGTAGGGATCCACTGCAATCACGAAGAAATATATTAACACACACCTCAAAGTCATTACTGTCTTTGTTACTTTACGAATTCCTTCTGCTGGGTGGCGTCAATTCAAAGCATCAAACAAATAATTGATTGGTTTTGTAAACAAAATAGTATCATCTACACATGTTTCAAGAAAGATGAACGAGCTTGGTAAAATTCACCAAAATGTCATTCTTTAGAAATAATTAATAATATTACACACGCATTGTGCAGGTCTTTAAAAAAGCAATAATTGTGAGGAATATTTCTCAACCGATTTCACCTTAGTGGCAAGCCTAACTCTCATCTTCAACATATTAGTGGGCTCAACATGCAGTTCGGTCAGTTTGAGACATACCTACTCGTAAATTATGGGGTTGATTATCCACCTCAAATAATATCTTACTGAACTCCTAGAAAGAGGAAAAACATTTAAAAAGCATTTTAATAATTGAAAGCATGCACTGTGACTAGTGATTGCATACAACTAATAATTCGACTAATAAACTTCCTCTTTGCACGTATTTCTCTTTCGCCAGTTTGCCGCGATCGGCCTGAATCGCCCATCCTTGTCTTACGATTCCATCTCTGTTGCGTGAGCGTTTTGGAGACACTCGACCCGTATGACACAATGCGGCGTGTCATCACCTATATTTTCCACCATGGTCTCAGTCTTTTTGTTGCCGTTCATATAATAGACATAGACGAGATGCTGAAAGAAGTGCAAGCTGGAAAAACGATAATAGGCAAAAAAAAGTGAGGACATCCGCTTACGTGAACGACTTGGTGATGTTTGCAAACGATCCTAAGGGACTGAAGGAAATGATGGAAATTGTGAAAGGTATTGAGAACATCACTTCAACCAAGAGTAAAATTAGCCCCCAAAGCTAAGACCAAAACTTTCAAAACTTGTCGACATTGAATTTGTCATACTCACTTGGTTCTCATATTTTTTCGATAATCTCTTATCTGTGTAATTGATCCGTTAGTCTGTTGTCTCCTTCGATTTGCATCAAGCTTGATGATTTATGATGAGCTTGACTAACGTTGGGATTTTTTGTTGCAGACGCGATGAAGTCTCCGACGGCCGTGGTCGACGACTGCGACGACATCTTTGGCCCGCCGCGCACCTACCCCACGGGCTACTGTCCGCCCAAGAACCGCCCCTCCATGATCTCGGCCAAGTACCGCCAGAAAGAGGAGCGCCGCAAGGTGCTCAAGATCAGCATGAACAAGATGAAGAAGATCGAGGACCCCGAGCTGAGCCTGTGCCGCTCCGTGCTCATCAACAACACCATGAAGCGGCTGCAGCGCGAGGCCCGCGACGAGAAGGTCCTTAAGCAGCAGCTCAATTACCCCCGCTGCTACGACAACGACAGCATCGCGACCGTGCGCGCCGAGTTCGCCAAGAACGAGAACAAGAACACCATCAACGACTTTGCGGACGAGCAGCCGCACGCCAAACCCCACCACCAGGACGTCGAGTTCGTCGTCGAGAACGACTTCGACACCAAGCTGGCCGAGGAGATCAAGACCGTCACCGCCAAGAACATGGACATCGAGTTCGGGCTGACGGCGGTGGTGGCCCGGCCGCCGGAGCCGATCGCCTCCAGGAAGCGGTCGTTCGACGAGATGGAAGACTGCGACGTGCAGGACGTCCTGTCGCAGTTCTACATGCCGCCGACGCCGCGCATGCTGACCTGCATCGACGAAGACGAAGACGTCGTCGCCGTGGCCGAACCGAAGCGACCCAAACTGCTCGAGGCGACCGAAGACAAAACCCAAGACTTTACCGTGAACAGTTTCCTCAACAACAACAACCTGCCGCACCAGCAGCATGCAGAGCCGCGGCTCAGGTATACGACGCAGAGCGAGGCGGATCCGAACCCCTACAGTTGCGGACACGCGTCCATGTTCAGCGAACTCCAAAGCAACGTTTACCACAACCTGATAGCTTCCCTGGAAACGTAGCATCACTATAACGGCATTTAGGCAACGATTTTTTGTTTGTTTGTTTTTGTTTCGTTTTTGTAATAATCAAACCGATAATAACCGCGTATTTATGTGATAGTGTGAATGATTTACTTAATCGAGATGCACCAGTCTCTTCTCTCTGTCCTGCTGCACGGTTTCGTTGCGTCCCCATGTGACCCCTTTGCGAAACCCGGGACCGCGGGAACCACCAATCTCATATTACACAAGGCTTGCATCTACTTGCGCAAAATTATTCTTCAGCATCCACTGGATTAAGCTGAACAACGCAGAGGTCCCTGGGCAGGGCTTGCGTAACGTCAATTCTCCAATTTGCACCAAATTTGTTGTCACTTTGGCGTCAACAACAAAATTTAACTGGATAAAGCAGTCAATTGAACAAAGCAAATGTCCCTAGACAGGGCTCTGCGGAACCCCGTATATGGTTTTTGTTCATCTTGTCGACATAATTCAATTATTGTACATACGGATCCCTAGCTGTACAAGCCTTCAAATTCAAATATACAGTTTTTTGGCATGACCAGAATTCAAATGGACCTAGCAGAGGTCCCTGGATAGGGCCCTGCGGAACACTTTTTCTCCAAATTTTCGTCGAGCAACGTACGTTTCCAGACTGATCAATAACCAATGTCTTGGAAAAGACCTGCCGAGATGATGCAAGCCTTCACCACACCAACTTATACTTACAAAGATCTCTTCCCGAACATTTCTCATGCTCGCGGTCCCGGGCGCCCGCCAGACTTCCACAGACATAACGTTATGCTTTCGGCGGCTCTCTACCACTGCTCTTTGACATTTACACGCCCTAGGTCATTTTCATCTCACGCGCGCATTGTTCTTTCAAAGATACAGAAAAAAAAATGGTGCGGTGAGTGGAGGGCTCTCAAATATCTGTGATATTACAATTATGTATAAAAAAAGCAAAACGTGTTATTATACTATATTATATAATATTATATATAAATTTATAGAGATGATCGATTTTAAAAGCCTGTATGATATAGATTATAGACTTAGATGATACATACCAACACAATAAGACGGTTATCTTTTTCGCCAAAAAAAAAGATGATGCTTGAGTAGAAAACAAAGTCGATTCCGATTCTCTTTCCTCCCCCCAAGGCCCAAAAATGCACTCATTCGTAGAAGCATTCATTATGATGTAATAAAAAAAAAGAAACTTTGTGTCTTTGTGGCTTTAATAGCGATATTGCTCCCCTTCCCCGCCCCCTCCCCTCGCGTTTTTCCATATCAGATGAATAACGGTCTGTAGAAGAATACATATTTTTGAAGCGATTTTTGATATGAAGAACGTTTTTGTGAATTTTTTATACCTGCCAAAATTTTTGACGTAGCACAATGCTTTTTTACCGATTATATTTTTCTTGCAAGTGAAAATGTCAATATTGTTATGTTGTTATGAAATTTTGCGCGCAGCTCTTTTTTGATACAATGGGTTTTGCCATACCTACTTACATACACAATCTTTTTTGTATTGTTTTTTTATATATTCGATTGTATGTACATAACAATTTATTGTACTATGTTGTCTTCGTTTAGTTAATTTATATATTCGTAACATATTTTGCGTTATGTATCTTACATTTATGTTATTATTTTTGGATTTATAACGACGACCTATGTTTTTCTAGAAAATGTTGAAAAATCTGTTATTTATTTTTTTTGCGAAACGGCTTTGATTACTGTAAAACTGTATACCATCATGTCGATCCATTTTGTTGTGTACTTTTTTTTAATATGGTAAAAATTCTTGTTTTGTTTATTACCCGCAAACAATGACGTTACCGCAGACTTACCACTCTTGTATAATATTATTACTATTATCATATTATTATTGTATTGTATGTACATTAGGCATTATCAAGTTTCAGGTAATGCAATAAAGTACCTGGAAAATACTTTCAGCGTCTTACTAAATGGCTTCACTGTTTAATAACTCCTGATAATATAATAATTGAATAATAATCACTTATTGCTCGTACTTTGCTCAATTTGGCCAATTCACGTTCAGCAGCAACAAGCAATGAGCTGTAGACGTAGCAAGCTTTTTTGGCCAAGTTTAAAAGAAAAATGAATAAAGTAAGTAGAAAACTACAAAGAAAAGAGTAAAGGGATGAGAATAAGAACAAGAACGAGAGTAAGTATGGGATAAAATCAAACATCATTGGAAACATTAGAACTAGAACGGTTATCGTGCTAGAGATTAAAGTGATCTTGAGAGATTTCGAAGAAGAAAGAAGGAACCATTTTCAATCATTTTATTCATATAGTCAAAGGTCCTTCGTTATGTAATTCTGAAAAACTTTTGCTTGGTCTTGATAATAAAAACTATTCAAAAATAAAACACTCAATAAATATGAGCTTTCAAGATGTTAAAGGACCTGGAATCGGAAGCGTTCGGAAATTTTTCGCATTAAGCATTTTTCACTCAATCCTTAACATTCTTGAAGATTTCATTGAACTTTCACTTTTAAACTATTTCGTATTGCCGACCAAAGATTTGTAAAGAATTTGTGAATTCTACTGATTTACTGCAAGATTCCTGTAAGGGTTCCAGGGAATTTCCACCGAAGTTATCCCAGGGTAAGTAGTTTCTAGGCAGATGCATGGTCCGGTAGAAAGTACTGATCCCAAGGACCGGATTTTAGGCCGTTGAAAAGTGAAAACTAGGACAAACTACAAGCTCTATTTTATGACGCTTTACGCCTTAATGAACTGAGTTACTAAGCTACTAACTAAGTAGTAAAGCGTAATAGGCAGAATAGGACAAAAACATCTTTCTTATGTATTGAAGCAAATAAATTATTTTTTTTTACTTTGTCCCTGAAATAGTCATTTTCGGACTATTTTGCGAACCCTGTGACACATTATTTCAATAAAGCAAATCAAGCAACGGATGTTTTTCACAACTTGTGAATCATTTCCATGTTAAATGGAAAAAACCTATTATAGGCCGTTAAAAATGCAATTTTGTTGCACGTTTCCATGGTCTGACTCTGACTTCCCAAACTTTTGTTCGGTCATTTTCACATTTCCTGCCTCTTGTAATTGGAGGAAGTATCTGAGAGAGAATGACATCATGGAGTTCTTTTTTTAAGAAATGCAACTGTCTGACCACAAAATCAATGTCTCAAGTTCGATGTTCAACATCGATGCGAGCAAGTTTCAACAGAATAATGACACATTTGACTTTGACAGATTTTTCTGGTATTTTCTCCCCTTCAACATTTACATATTCTCTTTCCTTTTGCCTCTGAGTTTTTCTGATATTCTGTTTCCAGTTCGATGAATCTCTTTTTCTTTTCTTTGCTGTGTTCTCGTTAATGTTGTTATCGTTGTCTATTTGTTGATTCTCTGTGACAATGATCAAGGCAGTTTCTTTGGGTGTAATTTTTAGACCATCACTAAAAATTAGGGACATTTTTTTACAAACATTTTGGAAAATTTTACAAGAACTTTTCATTCGCTTTCACGTTGTTGGTCATCTTTTCCTTCTGAGAGATGACGACCAAGGGAAGTTCTTGGGGAGTTTGCTTTGTTAGCACTCCAGATTCGTCTAAATCTATGATTTCTACAGTAATTTTCTGACCATCACTGGAAATTATATATTTCTTATTATCAAAACTGAAAACCTTTACATCAACTTATCATTCATTCACGTTTTCTAGTAGCTCAGCTGACTAAATCCCATTCATGATGCAACTTCAGCACTAGGACTTTTTGAATCAAAAATAAAGTAACAAGCTCGAGCGCTGGGGGGAGGGATAAGACCAATGGCCGCTAATGGTTTTGCTTGTCCCTTTATGTTTGATTCAAAAAATCTTACCGTCAGTTCCACAAAAAAAAAAGATCAGCGATCAAGGCTGATTGCAGATTGACTGAACTTTTTTCTGCAAAATGCTAGACCAATAACCACAAAAAATGCCTGAAATCTGTACTATTATTTACTATTGTACTAAATCCATTATTGACAGATAAACAAGCATTTCAATTGATCAGTAAGCCACAAATTGACGAACCAAAATCGCGAATCAACTGATCTCGTATTATCTTCTTTGTGGAACCCAGGGTTAGTGCTAAATTTACCGAACAAATGGGATATGGAGAGGCAATGGAAAAAAATTTGAAATAGTTGGAGCTTGGTTCATTGGCAGGCTTTGGTTCATTTCAAAACTTGTCGATTATCTCGCCGAACATTCTAAAACAAATATGCAATGAATAATTCAAGTTGTTTTTAATGTTGAATCGAGAAAATGAATTGTGAATATTGAGCAAGATACTCACTCCCAGTCTTCACTAACACACTCTAAGGGCTTACCCAGTATTTGAGAACATTCTGATGTTCTTTATGACGCTGAACTCATGATTAGAGACCGGATTTTAGGCCGTTAAAAAGTGGAAATAAGGACACATGTTTAGGCAAATAAAAGCTCTATTTTAGGACGCTTTAGGCCGTAACGACTAAAATAGTCAAAATAGGCCGAAGACATTTTTCGTATGTAGTAAAACAAATTATTGATTTTTTAATTAAGATTTTTTAGTATTGTTTCCCTAAAATAGTCATTTTGCCGACTGTTTTGAGTCCACAAAACACGAATTTTTGCGAACTGTATCCGAAAGATTCTCCCAAGGTGTTGCTGCATTGTTGATTTAGCAGTTCAGTTGTTGTACAGACATTGTTACGAAATAGGCAACTTCACTATGGCCGATATAGAACACACAAATTGGTGTTTGGGAAGCTCATGCTAAAAAATGACGTATGCGACAAGTACGCAAAATGCTTCGGCGGCTCATTCGCTTTTAGGGATAACGCGGATTCATCGGCTAAGGATTCATTTTGCGTACCTACTTGTTACATGAATAACCAATTGGTGTCGAAATGAATCAAAGTGACATACAGTGCGGAAGAAACAAAACAATGTGAATCATTTCAACTGAAACACGGAAAAAACCTATTGTAGGCTGTTAAAAAAGCAGTTTTAGGACACTAAATCCGAGTTTTGATAATTTTACGCAAATTAGACTTCAATCAAAGAGATGTGAAAGGCTATTTCTTCCAACATAACTATATATTTTGAGTGCAAATCACCTAAACCAAAACCGGTAGCCATTTTGCCTAGAATCCTGTCCCTGCGTCAAGAAGACTAGATCTCAAGCCGTTGAAAAGTGGAGATTGAGACGTTATGTTTACATTGTTTAGGTGAATAAAAGCTGTGCTTTACGTAACGGCCTAAAATAGGCCGTAACGACCTGAATTAGGCAATATAGGCCAAATACGTTTTCGTATGAATTGAAGTAAATAATTTATATTTAGGGTTGAAATCAATTTACTTCCATAGTTTTTATGGAACAAATCAGAAAATGGATTTTTTTTCAACATTATGTATCATTTTCACCAAAAAATCGAAAAAGCCTATTTTAGGCTGTTAAAAAGGTCTTTTTAGGACAGTAAATCCGATTTTGTCAGTTTTAGGCATTGAGGTAGAAACAAAGGGTTGTCAAAAGCATTGTTTTTCCAACACTAATATTTATTTCAAGGTCTCATGCATATGCCTAAAACAGAAACAAAAAGGCATCTTGTCTAGAATCCGGTCTCTACTCATGATGAATTGATTGAATTTTGAGGACTTAACAACGACTTGATATAGAATATTGAACGTCAATGGACATAGAATAATGCCACTCAACTGGATATAGCACATTTCAATACAGAAATGGCACATGGAACAACATAATTCTTACCGCATCTCACAGAACAATATAATACTGGAAATACTGAGCTTTTGGATGGATATAGAACAATCATTTACAGTTTTCTTTTGATTTAGTGATTTTTTCAAATATTTTTTTCAAGATATGAACAACCAAATTTTACTGATTTCAAATAGGTATATAATGTCCATTTTACCAAAAATTGGACATAGAACAAGAAAATCCTGGGCTGACGTCATGTCTTGATTTGAAGATTGGATAAACTCTGTTTCTCACCTGACGTTTCAAGTCACGGTCAGTTACTGGTCGAACTACTCAAACTCCCGTGTTTTTCACGTCGTTAAGGCCGTTTCATCGAAGTAGGCGCCTCACACAGTAGGTAGTGACGACCTCACGTTGAGTTTTTCAATTGCAAGGCCCCATTGCCGTGGAACACTTCAAAATTGTTTCAACAGAGAACAGTCATCAAGAGTCACAATCTAATTCTTAGAGAAATTCAAGATTCAAACTGAACAAGATTTAAGAAAAACTGTAATGCTTGTAAGCTAGTACTTACTGAATATAGCAATGCCAGAGTCCTCAAACTGGAATTCTGGTTGAGGTTTAGTGCTAAGCTTCCGACGAGTCCTCAAATTAGTTGTTGCGATAAGTGGCCTTCGGCAGGGACCTTTGTGACTCTTTAGATAAGATTTTTTGTACTAAGCCAATGATTTATGAGACCTCAAATCGATGGAGTTTTCCACATTTCGGCAGCATTTGCTATACCGAGTCCAGAAGCTGGAGTTGAGTGGCCCTCAAAAATTAATTGCCCAATGCCTCAAACTGAAGTATTTGTGCTGAAGTCCTCTTCTGCTTCTACTATCACTGCAATTCACAGCAGGTTATTGGCTGTTGAGGAAGGCGTTGCAGGACTTGCAAGAGCTGATTTTGCAGTCTATAAGCTTTGTTAGTTCAAAAAAACGAGCTTCTGTGAGTATCCAAATCAATACAGGCAAACCTTAACGCCTCAAGCTGTAAATAATTATTTGTCTGTAGCTGTAGCCAAGCACCGTTTTAATAAAGCGCAGCAACACACCTTCACCTGTTGATGGTGCCAGTTAGTGAATTACGTCCTGCACCACCAAAAGCGAAGATTTATTTACGAATCGTCTGGTTATAAGAAACGTAAACAAATTATCACCGTGGCGTGTTTATAAATTGAGCTCCATACCGCCACTGCTAAATCCACTTACTTTTGCCTCCGCATTCGTTACTGGTTCAGTCGGTAGCGTTGGTTGCCTGCAAATGCACTCCATTGATAGATGGCCTGGTGGCAACACTGGCAACGTGAAATATTTTTCCCATTTTCCGTTGCGTATGTTTCCCTTGTTTTATTTTTCTGCACTCGCACATTTGATATCGTTTGCTGCTTCGCCCTCAGTATAATGTAAACGGCGCAGTGTTACGGACTATAATGGACGTTGCTATCAAGTATATTGCAAAGGATATTTACGACGGATCGTGCCATTGCTTGCAAATCTGGTGTTTCTGCCGTGTGGAAGCCGTATAAAATGACAGCATGTGAATGATCCAGTTCAAGCTTGAGAAAAGCTGGACACGAAAAATTCGACTCATGTCGGTGTTCCTGTTTTTCAATATTTATTGTCATCTTGATCCAAAGGATGTTCTGTTAAAAGTGTCCCTATGACATGAAACCTTCATCTGAACCATGACTAAACTACCCTGTGTTGCCAAATGATCGTTTCAGAGACCATGTCCTATTTTGAGTGTTAATTTTTGCGTCTAGAGTCTGAGTTCCGTGAGAATTCCTTAGAGAACTTCTGAATTTCAGATATAAAGTCGGAAATTCCCAGTTCAAGTCTGGATTTGATAGGGTAAGTATCTGAATATTTTAATTCGAATGAGTATATCTGTGTTTTGATCTGAACTCCAAGATGAGCTTGGAAAATTTCGTGGGTGAGGTCAGTGTTTCTGAGATGAAGTCTCAGTTTCTGGAACAAGGTTTGGAAAATGCAGAGTTGATTCTGGATCTGGATCTAAGAGCCTGATGAAACAATTTACTCTTTATAATAAATCATAATGAATAAATTGTTTTCCTTCTTCTCGATCTTCTTTTTTGGTTATAGGAGTTTGTTACATAGTTGTTTGTCCATTAGTTCGCTTTATCATTCTATCAATCGGTACATTATAATTTCGATGTCACAGTAAATTTTTGCTCAGAATGTGTTGCTGCCGGCCGGATTTGATCTTGAGACCTCCAGGCTGGTGTTGTGTGCACTAAGTTTCTGAGCTACCGGCCAGTCAATTTACTCTAGATAATGTCAGGAAAAACTGAAAAGAATAGTTGTGCCTTCACGATTTTTTTTTACATTTGAAGGGTTGTATCTGCATTGTAGCTCGCTTCCAAGAAACTTTTCCCATGGTATCCTCATCCTTCGGCAGTTCTGTATCGATCTTCCGAATTATAGAGATGAAAATCTATCAACGGAAAGCTGGCCGTCAAGGGAGTGCAGGGGGTAACTACAACAGTTTTGGACGTTGCCACCAAAACAAACTCTCGAACAAACCTGATTCTGTGGAC
Organism: Anaspis maculata; assembly: GCA_949128115.1. Lineage (NCBI taxonomy): Eukaryota > Metazoa > Arthropoda > Insecta > Coleoptera > Scraptiidae > Anaspis > Anaspis maculata. The sequence goes on from OX421965.1 coordinate 5,042,990, forward strand.
ATTGAACGATTGCTATTTGAAAAGAAGCCCCGGCCTCTCAAAAATATTGAAGAGTGGATGGGGTATCATCAGGTGATTTGCTTGGAAATTTGGATTTCAATTCAGAATTGCTCAATTGAACTTGTACATTCATGAGCTTCACTCAAAAACTCAGACTACTTGAAGTCGGAGTTTCTCAGTCTATCGCGGAAATTCCGATCATATTCCAAAAATCCACATTTTTATTTCTAGAATTCAGACTCTAGAAAAATGCAGACTTGAAACTAGAAATCCAAGCTTGAATTCAGAACTTCTCATTTGATCATGCAATCAGAACTGAAAATTTCCACTTTTTTCGGAAATTCAGACTTTTTTCTTGAACATGCAGATCTGAGCTACTGAGGAGGCAAGAAAACTCAGGCTTAGCTTGAGAAAAATGTGAGATTTCAACTCCGAATGCACAAAAGAAAACAACGACCAAGTAGAGGAGAATAGACAATTGATGAACCGCAGAATGCACGGAGATGAAAAAAAAAAGCCATAAAACAAAAGTTGGGAGACTGGAAAAATGACAAATGGAAGGAAAAAGACAGGAATAACAAGAATCAAGAGAAAAAATACACGAAAAATGCAAAACAAGACAAGCAGGAATAAAGGAAGAAGAGGAAAAGAAGATAAAAGGAATAAGTAACGAAAATGATGTCTGAAAACACAAAAATAGGCACAGGAAGAAAAGTAACAAGGCGTGCGATAGAATACAAGAGCAAGAATAGAGAGAGCATTCTATAAAGCTACTTGAAGGAATGCAAGGTAACAAAAAAAGGTAACAAAGAAACAGAGGAAGCAAATGAAACCAACTACGCCAGAATTGAGAGAAACGAAGTAATGGGGAAAATATGAGCACCGGGCATTGACGAAATTGAAAACAAGGCACGGATAAACGGTACTGCTGAGATGATGGAGAGATTCCGTAAGGTTCTAAGACACGTTTGGACCGGAACAGAGTCTCCTCGAAAATAAAAGAAGGAATAATTTGCCCAGTGCACAAAAAAAGCGATAAGATACGAAGTAGTGAACTACAGAGGAATCACACCCCTAAACACAGCATAAAATATGTATTATGCAGTCATATTGGAAGAAAGACTGATGAAAGCGATGGAAGAAATCGGTGTGCTACCGGACGGACAGACGGGATTCCGAAAAAGAAGAGAAAAAGTATAGATTTCACAACAGGAGCGGTCGTGGCCGAGTGGTATAGGTGATGGCAAGCTGACCCATTCGCGCTGCGCTGAGTGGGTTCGAATCCCGCTACATCCATGAATATTCTATGCTGTCCCCGAGATTGCATTGTAAAGCAGCTAATAGCTGAATGTCGTCTCGTTAAATAAGTCAATTGAATAAAAAAATAATAATAAAAAACACACTGTCGAGCGAAAACTGAACAAAAAAAGTGGACATGTCGACGACCTATTTGCAGATCTTACGGCGGCATTGAATTTGATAGTGTGGACAAAAGAAAACTGCGGAGGTGCCTGAGAAAAAAAGGAATAAGTAGTGGATACTCGGTCAGTAAAATATAGGAGTTATAGTCCGGATGCTAGTTGCATAAAATGGAATGAACCTTGCATTTTTTGATGAGAAGATGCCACCCGGTGGAAATGTTCTTTGCATCATACTCTTCCGATCCAGAAAGGTAGCCATCAGCGCCATCCATGCCGGCGGCGTATACAGGGTGAAACAGAAAAAAAAAGTTGAAAAATTATATTTGAATAACCGAAGCATGTGGAGACGTTCAATTCACCACATACATTAACTGTTTTATGCTCATGAAGTCACAGTAAACCGTTCTTGATTACCTTGAACCGTCTTTGAAATATAGGGAAAAAACAGAAAAAAAAAACAAAAACACTCTTTTTTCCATAAATGAGTGATTCTTAGAGATATTGACACAATACTTGGTATTTCTACTGAAAGTAATGTGAGAAATGATATGAGTTGGGTAGCCAATTCCTAAGCCAACTATTTCCAGAAATACGATTGTCAACTTTTTTTTTCCTCTTGAGCACCATCTTGAATCTGCCCTGTGAGGCATCGTTGGAAAAGTGATCGGTTATTATAATAATGGTAGCATGGAATCATTGCATCGCAAAAACAACCTCCTCATCATAATTCAGTGATCTCTTCGGCGGGAAAGAATTGCCATTCACGTATTTTCTGGCTCTTCAAAGCTTTAGTGCCCATGATGGCATTTGCAACATCTGGAATGATGAAATATATTACGCATTATGAACCGTGATGTACTTTGAGATAGCCCACCAAGTTTTGCAAACATCAATTGAAAGGTTTGTTCTCAAAAGCTGTTTGAACAAAATTTGTTTGATTTTTTTATGGAAAATTCAAAATATTGTATCTTCCACCCTTATTTGATCCCTCGTTGAGGAAAGCCTGAAACCGAAAGTCTCCAAAATTTTCATGCTAATGGTTCACTGAGAACTGCTCTTCAATGTGTAGTTGTCAAAATCTGCATAGTTGTGTTCAGATTCCAGACAGAGAGCGACAAAGAAGTTCATGCAGTGGAAAAAGACACAGCTTTCAATGCAACGGAGAAATCCTGGAAATGTCCCTTTTAGATAGGCTTCTCGCAATACACAGGTTCTGTAAGACTCTCAAGCGTGGGTGAAAGGCTTGAAACATTTCTAACTTAAGGCTCTAACAGTGTACCAAATTGCACATTTATGTTATGAAAAGCAAGGTCTCCAGGCTGCTTTCAGTCTAGCTCTGGACTAGTTTTTTCTCGACTGTAATTTATGTCTTTTTTTACTGCATGAACTTCTTTGTCGCTCTCTGTCTGAAATCTGAACGCCACTATGCAATTTTTGACAACTAAACATTGAAGAGCATTTCTCCCTGAACCATTATCATGAAAAATTCGGAGACTTTCGGTTTCAGGCTATCCTCAGTGAGGGATCAAGTGAGGGTAAGAGACCCAATATTTTGTATTTTTCATAAAAAAAACGACACAAATTTTGTTCAAACAGCTTTTAAGAACAAACCTCTTAATTGATGACGGTGAAACTTGGTAGGCTACCTCAAAGTACATCAAGGTTCATAATGCGTGATATATTTTACCATTGCAGATGTTGCAAATGCCATCATGAGCACTAAAGCTTTGAAGAGCCAAAAAATACGTGAATGACAATTCTTTTTCGCCGAAGAGGTCACTTAATCATGATGAGGAGGTTGTTTCTGCGATGCAATGATTCCATGTTACCATTATTATAATAACCAATCACTTTTTCAACGATGCCTCACAGGGCAGATTCAAGATGGTGCTCAAGAGGAAAAAAAAGTTGACAATCGTATTTCTGGGAATAGTTGGCTTAGAAATTGGCTACCCAGCTTATATTATTTCTAACATTACTGTTTGTGGAAATATCAAGTATTGTGTCAATATCTCGAAGAATCACTTATTTATGGAGAAAAGAGTCGTTTGGTTTTTTTCTCTGGTTTTCCCCTATATTTCAAAGACGGTTCAAGGTAATCAAGAACAGTTTGTTGCGACTTCATAAGCATAAAATAGTTAATGTATGTGGTGAGTGACACGTCTCCACATGTTTCGGTTAATTAAATATAATTTTTCAACTTTTTTTTTCTGTATCACCCTGTATACGCCGCCGGCATGGATGGCGCTGATGGCTACCTTTCTGGATCGGAAGAGTACGATGCAAAGAACATTTCCACCGAGTGGCAAATTCTCATAAAAAAATGCAAGGTACTTTCAACTAGCATCCGGACTATTATATAAGAGTACTTATAAAACATGAAGTTACTACATAAAAAAAGGAGTGAGACAAGGTGCTCACTGAGTCCTAAACTGCTTATAGCCCATGTATCAGACATGGGGAGGCATGTTCAAGATGCATTAGGTGAAGGTATTGTAATAGGCAGAGAGAAGATATGGTCGCTGGCATACGCAAATGACCAGTAGTGATTATACACCGACTCCACTAAAAGGATGACAGGAGGATGATTGCAAGAAATGATGAAAAATTGAGAAAAAATCACGAGAAGGAAGGATAGGACAAAGCGCGGAACTCGGCACGGAATGAAGATGAAATGATGGAGATACAGGCAAGAATACAACGAATAAAAGAATATCCACCACGAGAACTACGAGAAGCTGGTGACAAAAGACGGACCAAAATACCTACGTTAAGAAAAGACAAAAGAAAGAGAAATGACAGCAAATTCAGGTGTGGAAACGAGGAGGAAGAAAATGAGTTTCAGTTGGAGGAGAACGAGAGAAGGCACAAAATGTGTGGAGAGAAGGAGGAAGTGATGGAACATTATGATGAGATGAGAACATGAACTGAAGTGGAAGGCAGAGAGGAGAGGGTGAAGGAAATCTGGGGTGAAGATGAAAAACAAGATGAAAAAGGAATGGAGTGGATGAAGATAATTATGAGAAGAGTACAACAGCTTCAATTTACATTAGTGTACCAGTTACATATAAATTACATATTTGAGTTTTGACCTAAAGAAATTCATGAAATGTCAATAGCCAGGATCGAAAATCCGTAGGGTAAATAAAGCTGCATTCATTATTTGGTCTGTTGATTTTCGCTGGGTCTATTCGCCGTTAGGGTATAGACCCAGACCATTATATTATTATGTGAGTATACCTACATTATGTAGGTGCAAATACCAACGTACGATTTGAAAAAGGCGTGAAAAATCATAATAATGATAATCACTTGGCACGCTTTCCCACAGCCCTCGCTATTCAAAGCTATTTCCAGCGGCATATCGACTTCCTTTTGATGGATTTATTACAAGCAGAGCAAAACGCCTCCAGGACTAAAAGCTCTCTTCCATCAGCAACAGCGTTCTTCAGTCGCCGCGTCGCGCTATTTCGATAAAGTCACTGGTATATAAAGTGATTGGTACATAACGGCTACAAGTTATTGCCTCTAAAATGGAAAGGCAGGCAGGCAAGTACTCATATCATACCTGTGTGGGAAGTGAGGAAGTTGATGAAAGTTTTGACCCAATAAAACGCCCAAATTACAACGGGCTGCATCGCCGATATGCTATTAGGAACTTGTGCCGGATATTGAATAACGAACATCTCGCCAACTTCGCGCGCTGAAACGCAGCATACGGGGGTGGTCACACAGCTACCCACAGGGTGATCCGCGAAAATGTCAAGAATCTCATACAGCCTGCTAGTGATGTGAAGTTACGTGTAATTTATAAAAATGTGAAATTTCACTTAAAATTTTGGTTCACTTACAAGTTTGGCTTTCATTTATGTAATTGATGGAATTTATGCCCAATGCCGCTGTTAAAGCCTATAAAAATAGTGTTACGTATTTCGCGTACGGGTTCTAATATAATTGAGACGATCGTTCCAAAACACACACTGTTTATTACTGCGTACTACAATAAATACACGCCAACAACTACTATTTACTTAAGAATATCGCTGTGATTACTACTGGCTTTTAATCCACTCGCTATCACTTCTCATTTCAGTTCATAACTGGCCGTGAGCCAACTATTGATGCTCTTTATAGGTCCGACTAATTCATCTCGAATGTTTCATGCGTTTTCCAGAAGTTTTCTCAGTGACTCTGCATACGTTTTCTAAACGACTCCCGAATAATCACACACTTTTTGCGTATAATTCTGCCGCGCTCTATAGCCGGTGCCGCCGCCAAATGGAAAGATGTGTCTTGATCGAGCGTTGGAGTCTCTCAATTCAGTTTCACGTACACGCACGCTCTGGAATGCACAAGAACGCTCCGCACTGCGATCTAACTGGAAGAGTCTAGAAAGATCGCGTGTTATCCATCAGAATCGCCGCTCGTAACAATAGATTATTATTTTTTATGTTTCTGCTGAATAACCAGTGGAATTTCTGACTCCAATCAAAAAAGTCATTAGACTCTTATTATTTCTTGTACAAAAAACTACCACTAGTATTATGCCATTTTTTGCCAACAATCATATACCCATTCTGGCCTCGCAAGCTCCTAGCGTCGGATATATGGATTACTCGAAGTCAGAAATTCTCAGATGAATCTTCAGAAATCTTGTGAATATTTCTAGAAATCTCACAGACGTCTTTCAAAATCCCTGGAGATTTCTCAAAATTCTCGTAATCTTCCAAATATTTAGAAAACTTATAAAAATCTTCGAAAATTCCCAGGAATTCCACAGAAATCTACAGAAATGCATAGAAATTTCTTGGAATCCACAAAAATTTTCAGAAATACCTACACTGTGGAAATCTCCAAAAATCTATAGAAGGTGTCAGGGCATTTTCAGAAATCCCATACGAATGTTCAGGATAACGTGAAAATTTTTCACAATCCCTAGAAATTCCCATTGAAGTCCTCGGAAGATCTGTAGAAATCCATGAAAATTTTAAAAAATCCCGTAGCAATCTCCAAAACTCTCCAGGAATCTTCTAGAAATTTTAAAAGTAATCCCGGAGGAACATTGAGAGATCCCTTGAATTTCCGTAAGAATCTTGAGGAATCTCTTGAATTGCCGTAAAATTTCGGAATTCCCAGATCACTAGTTTTTCAAGATCTTGTTAGAGATATTCCTAAAAATCTCGTACAGATGTTCAGAATTTCTTCCCTATAAAATTTCATTGATCACTGGAAATCTTGTAGGAATCTTCAAAAATCTTTAGAAATTTCTCGAGTTTTTGTAGAAATCAAGAAAGGACCCCGCACGATTCTTATGGAAAATGGCTCCCGGTTAAATTCTCTGAATTTTTGATATGTTGTAGCTCATGAGATACTAATCAAATAGTATGAACCTCAAACTCAAATAATGGACAGTTTTTTACCCGCAGGGGGTTGAAGTTGGAGGTTTTGACGGCTTCAAAATGATATTATGACGTTAATAAAAGCTTTTTATTTGGTTTCTCTTCAAGTTGTGTTTCATGCTAAATGTATTTATTTGACAGAAAAATATCAACCCCCTCCTCCACCCCCAACCCCTATCTACCATCATAAAATTCGAGATCACTCCCAAAAGCCATGTGGATGGCTTCTGTGATTTGAATTATGAATTTTGACAATAAAATTATTTTCCACCCCTAATGTTGGGGTGCCGATTTTCCAATTTTCCTCGGTTAATTTGGCTGAATTTTTGGTATTGTATACTTCTAATTCTGCTGAACAAAAAGTTTTCATACCAAAAGTTATTCCTATGAACAGTTTTTGTTCTGCAGGGGACTGAAGTTCAATATTATGCTCTCAAATCTTCAACTTCAGTCCCCTGTAGAACAAAAACTGTCCATGGGAATAAGTTTTGGCATGAGAACTTTTTGTTCAGCAGAATTAGAAGTACACAATATCAAAAATTCAGCCAAATTAACCGAGGAAAATTGGAAAATCGGCACCCCAACATTAGGGGTGGAAAATAATTTTCATGTCAAAATTCATAATTTAAATCACAGAAGCGATTTGCATGGCTTTTAAGAGTAATTTCGAATTTTGTGATGGTAGATAGGGGATGGGGGTGGAGGAGGGGGTTGATATTTTTCTGTCAAAGAAATACATTTAGCATGAAACACAACTTGAAGAGAAACCAAATAAAAAGCTTTTATTTACGTCAGAATATCATTTTTAAGCCGTCAAAACCTCCAACTTCAACCCCCTGTGGGTAAAAAACTGTCCATTATTTGAGTTTGGGGTTCACGGTATTTGATTAGTATCTCATGAGCTACAACATATCAAAAATTCAGAGAATTTAACCGGGAGCCATTTTCCATAAGAATCGTGCGGGGTCCTTTCGAGAAATCTCCATTGAAGAATATTTTTTGAAGATCAATACAAGTTTCTTAGAAATCCCTAGAAATCCCGTGAATATCTTTCGAAAACCTTGAAAATCTTGTAGCAATCTAGAAATTTCCACAGAAACACTCAAAAATGTTGTGGATACCTTTGGGAATTACACATAGAAATCTCTAGAAATGCTTGAAAAGTCCTCAAACATTTTGTAGAATTCTTTAGGAATTCCTAGAAATCTCATACAAATCTCTGTGAATTCCTGGAAATCCCGTAGAAATCTTGAAAGGTATGTAAACATCGTAAACATCGAGGTCTGGCATTGATGAATGCAAAATGGGAAGTTTAGTTGCAACATTTTGCAATAGCACTTAAACTGAACCAAGTTAATGACAGTCTTCTGAGCACTATAAGCGATTTCGAAAAAGAGCAAAAAGACTGCCTTCAGTCATTATCAGTAGACGGCAAATCCACGAAAGAATTGAGGACTAAACTCCGATCATCAGCTTTTGAAGAATGGAGCAAATGCTCTTATCAAGGCGTAGGAGTCACACACTTTCAAACCTACACAAAAACAAATAAGTTCATTTTCACAAAAAGCTCATTATCGACATCTGATTGGACTGCAGCTATCAAACTTAACGTCAACTACGCAAACTTAAACGGTGTACCTGGTTCACAACACAGCTCCATCCTCTGCCGACGTTGTAATGACCAGCAGAGAGAAATACCCTCACATGTAATTGGAAGCTGTAAAGCAAACAACACCCAGATCACCAATCGTCATCACAAAGTTAAACACCGTATAACTGAACTTTTGAGGAAAAAGAACTTCGAATGCTACGAAGAGGTACACGCTATCGACACTGACGGCCTGAATCGCTTCAGTGACATCGTTGCTTTCGATTCGAAGTCTGACTCGGCTTATATAATCGACCCTACAGTTCGATACGAAACAAACGATGAGGATCACGATTAGTGTTGCCGTCTAGAGTTAGACTTTCTAGAGTCTTGTCTTGAAAAGACGTCAAGACTTAGACAAGACCTCTAGAAACTCTTGTCTTGAAATTTCTAGACAAGACAAGAGTAAGGCTGTCAAGATCAAGAGTCTTGATTAGACTCTTGAAAAGAAAAAGAAAAAAAAATCAGATATCTTCTTCTCTGTTGACGGTTTTTATTGTCTACTGAATGTGTGATTTGCTTGGAGATTTTCAACAGAATTCATTGACAACATGAAATAACATCAATAAGGGTGAAAGGTACATTGTACAGGGTGTTTGCAAACTTTGAGGTAGAAAATCTAACCGCAGTTACGGAAATGCTTCAAAAGTATCAGAAAAATGTTGAAAAAGATTAAGGGTTCTTATTTTTGAAAATATGGAGGGTCAAAATGTGGTCTTTCGACCTCCTCTATTTTCGTTATTTTGAAAGATTTTATAGTGAACTGTTCTCAACAGACCAGGAAGCAATGTTTTTGAACCTTTAAATGTGTTTTGTAATTTTATTTGCTATACAGGGTGTATAGGTAAAATAAAGATCATAGTTTTTTTTAAACATTTTTTCGGCACTTTTGGAGCATTTCTTCAATTGCGGCTCAATTTTCTATCTCAAGTTTGCAAACACCCTGTATATTCACGTGACATCTCCTTTAGGCTCTGTATGTCTCTACTGTTTTTTCCGATTCTCATGCGATGGTTTCCTCCAAGTGATTTTTTTTAAAGGGCTGCTCCACATCTTCATTTCTACTTCTCCAAAAACTAGCTGCGCCTTCTCAGATCGCAACTTCTAAGAAATCAGGCAGCTCAATAAGGCTTTTAGGAAGGTTTTTGATCAATAGCTGCGAAATAAAGTGTTTCTCGCCAATAAAAGGAGAATGATTGAGACAGCATGCTGCAACCAGATATCATTCCAATGTGGGTACCAAAGCAAATAACCTATTAGGATGGTGTTCTTTTTACAAATTGAGCAAAGTGAGTCTTCTTGCCCGCGTCAGGTTTGCACAAGCGGGAGCCTGACACAGGTCTTCCAAACAATCGGTATATTTTCGACAAAAATATTGGACCACGTCCGCAGCACGACATCTGGGAACTCCGGGTCCTGCTTAAACCCGATTATTTACATTTCTCCGTGCAGCAGCAATGTTTCGAACACCAAACAGCAAATATTGAAGTTGATTGATTGACTTTTTTTGGCTGTGACCCTTTTTCGTTGACTTTTCTCGACGTTCATGGGGCAACCTGATACTGTTCTTGGCTCGCTTACTCACTCGATTTGAGCAGATGGACTGCGGTGAGCTGAATTTCTATTTCCTTTCGCGGTGCCAAATTTTTTGAATACTCTTTTAACTGAACAGTAGTTGACTATATTTATTCAGGCATGAAACCTACGGCAACAAAATCGTATCTGATCATTTTATATAAGACCTCATTGCAGAAATTCGTCTACTGGCAGATCAGGAGTGGCGATGGCGGTGGCAACCTTTTCTTTCAGCACTCACATCAATGCAATGATCAATTTAAGTGTAAATATTATAAGTGGGTCTTTGTTTTGAAATTTGAACGTAAGTATACCCAAGTAGAATATTTTATTGGAGCGCAGTCTCTATTCGAGGGGTGCTTCTTGCTCCTCACAGTTTCTTTGTTTTTCTTGCTCAAAGATGTTTATATTCCTGTCACGTATTTTCATGGGAAGAGGAGGGGGTTTTATAAAATTTCAATTTCAAGAGTCTATCTAGACTCTTGAAAAATTTCCATCAAGAGTTAGAGTCTTGTCTTGAAATTTTGAAAAAATCTAGATATTTCAAGACAAGACAAGAGTAGGGCAACTCTTGTCTTGTCTTGTCTAGACGGCAACACTAATCACGATGAAAAAATCTGTGACGAAAAACGTGCCATCTACGAGAAATGTTTCGGCTACTACGATAGCAAATTCTCTCCAAAATATGGTACTCGGAAATGGGAAGTGCTTGGCCTTTGGTTTGGAAGCCGAGGCACTGTAGGAAAAAGCGTGATGGACTTTTTTATTCGTTTCAAACTCGACATGGACGTGATCAACGATATATCGGAACAAATTCTGATTGACGCAATCAGGATTTTACACAACATATTTATATATAATATGCTTTATTTATTATTATCTTCTAATTTTATATATTTTATATTTTCTTATTGGATTGATCAGTATGCTGTGTACTTTTGCAACCCGGAGTAAACGGGCAGCCCACTTTATGTTTGAATAAAGTTTTCTCTCTCCATAGACATTTTTGGGAGTCCTGCAAAAATCTCAAAAAATCTCTTCAAAACCTTTCCGAAATATTTTTGAAATTCTTGGAAATCCCGTAGAAATCTGCAGAAATCAAAAGAAATCTCCAAAAATACTGAGCAACTTTTAGGATTTCCATACTAATCAACAGGAATCCATAGAGATCCAGCAGAAAGCTCAAAAAGCCCTTAGAAATATTTCAAAAAATCTTCAAAAGAACCCATACAAATCTTCAGTAATCCCTGAATCCCTGAATTGAAAATAAATTCAGTCCATAGAGGGACTACAGTTGAAAAGTGAAATAAAGTCCTCATAAATCTTGTAGGAATCTTCAAAAGCTCTCAAAAATCTTGTAGAAATATTCAGAGTTCTTTAATAAATCGTGAAAACCTTTAGAAAATCCAAGAATATTGTAGACATTCTTAGAGCTCCCTAAAACTCTCACCAATTCTTAGAAATCTTGTAAAAAGGACCCCGCACGATTCTTATGAAAAATGGGTTTCGTTCAAATTCCCCAATTTTACTTCCCCGACCCCCCACCAACATGTAAGGGGAAGTATTGTAATCGTGCAAAAAAAAAGTTTTGAGATTTCACCGGATATATCCGTTTTGAGGTCCCCCAAGACGATTAAGACCATTTACGCGTACACACTTTTCGAAGCTACATAAATTGTGACGAATGTTTCACACTCTTTCGTAGTTACATTAACTATGACGGAGGCATACACACTTTCCAGAGCTACATAAATTGTGACGAACATCTTCCATGCGAGTGTATTCACAATCGGAGGAGTGTATTGCATAACTGAGTTGTGTCGCCATCTTACAGAGAAGAAAAGAAAATTTTCTGACCAATTTTACCCAACACGTCACAATTTGGTCCACAGGTCGGTCCGCCACAGTTGATGTAGTGCGTGTATGTGTGTGTGTGTGTGTGTGTGTGTGTGTGTGTGTGTGTGTGTGTGTGTGTGTGTGTGTGTGTGTGTGTGTGTGTGTGTGTGTGTGTGTGTGTGTGTGTGTGTGTGTGTGTGTGTGTGTGTGTGTGTGTGTGTGTGTGTGTGTGTGTGTGTGTGTGTGTGTGTGTGTGTGTGTGTGTGTGTGTGTGTGTGTGTGTGTGTGTGTGTGTGTGTGTGTGTGTGTGTGTGTGTGTGTGTGTGTGTGTGTGTGTGTGTGTGTGTGTGTGTGTGTGTGTGTGTGTGTGTGTGTGTGTGTGTGTGTGTGTGTGTGTGTGTGTGTGTGTGTGTGTGTGTGTGTGTGTGTGTGTGTGTGTGTGTGTGTGTGTGTGTGTGTGTGTGTGTGTGTGTGTGTGTGTGTGTGTGTGTGTGTGTGTGTGTGTGTGTGTGTGTGTGTGTGTGTGTGTGTGTGTGTGTGTGTGTGTGTGTGTGTGTGTGTGTGTGTGTGTGTGTGTGTGTGTGTGTGTGTGTGTGTGTGTGTGTGTGTGTGTGTGTGTGTGTGTGTGTGTGTGTGTGTGTGTGTGTGTGTGTGTGTGTGTGTGTGTGTGTGTGTGTGTGTGTGTGTGTGTGTGTGTGTGTGTGTGTGTGTGTGTGTGTGTGTGTGTGTGTGTGTGTGTGTGTGTGTGTGTGTGTGTGTGTGTGTGTGTGTGTGTGTGTGTGTGTGTGTGTGTGTGTGTGTGTGTGTGTGTGTGTGTGTGTGTGTGTGTGTGTGTGTGTGTGTGTGTGTGTGTGTGTGTGTGTGTGTGTGTGTGTGTGTGTGTGTGTGTGTGTGTGTGTGTGTGTGTGTGTGTGTGTGTGTGTGTGTGTGTGTGTGTGTGTGTGTGTGTGTGTGTGTGTGTGTGTGTGTGTGTGTGTGTGTGTGTGTGTGTGTGTGTGTGTGTGTGTGTGTGTGTGTGTGTGTGTGTGTGTGTGTGTGTGTGTGTGTGTGTGTGTGTGTGTGTGTTTGTACCCCATTAACTGTGGCGACTTGTGCGTGCAACGACCTATGCTGTGGCGTCCGCTCTAGTTGTGGCGTCTTACACACGGTTGCCACAGCAAAAACCTTCACTGTCTCAAAAATAATCACCGCTTAAGGCTAGAACTTATAGAACAGCTTTTATAGAAGCATATTGACTTTGCATATGAAGGAAATCCTCGGATCTTCAAAACTTAGTGGTGTATAAGTGAATTCATCAGGTTGCCACAAGAAATTAGAAGTGCTTTGTGCAAGTTTGGGTATGACACCCATTTGTGACCTCCTGTGCTGAAGCGCCCCCTTGAGTTCACACACTAGTACTAAACCAAGAATATATTCAATGGTGTTGGTTGTTCTTTCGCAATCTGCACACACACATAATGCATCAGTGTACTTTTGTGGCACCCACCTGCAAAAAGTCGTAGAAAATTCAGATTTTTTAAAATCACCAGCCTGAGCATAAAAAGATATTTCCAAACGTACCCCCTTTGTCCCCACTCACCCCCTTCGACTCCACTCACCCCCTCCCAAAATGACAAATATAATCACCTGCTTTGAGTACGTCAAATTGAAGACATCAAATTCTCTGTGTGAGAAAAATATTATAATTTTTTTTTGTTCAACCCCCCTTTTGCCCCACCCACCATTAAGTTCCAAATTTCAAATGGCACCACGTACTTCTGATTAACCAGATTGAAGAGTCTTGAATTCTCTTTCTGAGAAAAATATAAACATCATCAATCACCCCCTGTCGTCCCCACCCTACCCCTACTTATAAAATTTCATGTATATAATCTACTTTGTGGTACATCAAATTGAAAACATCAAATTCTCTTTGTGAGAAAAATTTTATAAATTTTTTTGATCAACCCCCCTTTTGCCCCATCTACCCTTACATTCAAAATATCAAATGGTATCACGTGCTTTTTGGTTCCCCAGGTTGAACACTCTTTCTGAGAAAATTATAAAAATTTGTAATAACCCCCTTTTGCCCCCCCTGATTTAAAATTTCATGTAGAATAATCTATTTCGTGATACATCAAATTGAAGACATCAAATTCTCTTTGTGAGAAAAATATTATAATTTTTTTTGTTCAACCCCCCTTTTGTCCCACCCACCCTTAACTTCCAAATTTGAAATGGCACCACGTACTTCTGATTAACCCGATTGAAAAGTCTTGAATTCCCTTTCTGAGAAAAATATAAAAATTATCAATCACCCCCTGTCGTCCCCACCCACCCCTACTTAAAAAACTTCATGTATATTGAACTACTTTGTGGTACATCAAATTGAAAACATCAAATTCTCCTTGTGAGAAAAATATGATAAATTTTTTTGATCAACCCCCCTTTTGCCCCATCTACCCTTACATTCAAAATATCAAATGGTATCACGTGCTTTTTGGTTCCCCAGGTTGAACTCTCTTTCTGAGAAAATTATAAAAATTATTAATAACCCCCTTTTGCCCCCACCCCCCCTAATTTAAAATTTCATGTAGAATAATCTATTTCGTGATACATCAAATTGAAGACATCAAATTCTCTTTGTGAGAAATATATTATAATTTTTTTTGTTCAACCCCCCTTTTGTCCCACCCACCCTTAACTTCCAAATTTTAAATGGCACCACGTACTTCTGATTAACCAGATTGAAAAGTCTTGAATTCCCTTTCTGAGAAAAATATAAAAATTATCAATCACCCCCTGTTGTCCCCACCCACCCCTACTTAAAAAACTTCATGTATATTGAACTACTTTGTGGTACATCAAATTGAAAACATCAAATTCTCCTTGTGAGAAAAATATTATAAATTTTTTTGATCAACCCCCCTTTTGCCCCATCTACCCTTACATCCAAAATATCAAATGGTATCACGTGCTTTTTGGTTCCCCAGGTTGAACTCTCTATCTGAGAAAATTATAAAAATTATTAATAACCCCCTTTTGCCCCCACCCCCCCTAATTTAAAATTTCATGTAGAATAATCTATTTCGTGATACATCAAATTGAAGACATCAAATTCTCTTTGTGAGAAATATATTATAATTTTTTTTGTTCAACCCCCCTTTTGTCCTACCCACCCTCAACTTCCAAATTTTAAATGGCACCACGTACTTCTGATTAACCAGATTAAAGAGTCTTGAATTCTCTTTTTGAGAAAAATATAAAAATTATCAATCACCCCCTGTCGTCCCCACCCACCCCTACTTAAAAAACTTCATGTATATTGAAAAAAACTGAAAATTGCAAATTGAAAACATCAAATTCTCTTTATGAGAAAAATATTATAAATTTTTTTGATCAACCCCCCTTTTGCCCCATCTACCCTTACATTCTAAATATCAAATGGTATCACGTGCTTTTTGGTTCCCCAGGTTGAACTCTCTTTCTGAAAAAATTATAAAAATTAGTAATAACCCCCTTCTGTCCCCACCCACCCTTAATTTAAAATTCCATGTAGAGTAATCTACTTCGTGATACATCAAATTGGAGACATCAAATTTTATTTGTGGGAAAAATATCATGAATTTTTTTGATCAACCCCCTTTTTGGCCCACCCACACTCAACTTCTAAATTTCAAATGGAACCACGTACTCTCGGTTCACTAGATTGAAGAGGATTGAGTTCTTTTTCTGATGAAAATATAAGAATTTATAATTACTCTCTTTCGTCCCCACCCACCCACTTTAATATTTCATGTAGAATAATGAACTTTGTGATACATCAATCAGAAAAAATCATATTCTCTTTGTGAGAAAAACATTTTTTTTCTATTAACCCCTCTTTTGCCCCACCCACCCTTGATTTCCAAATTTCAAATGGAACCACGTACTTTTGCATGGTTCACCAGATTGAAGAGAATTGAATTCTCTTTCTGAGAAAAATATGAAACTTATTTATCACATCCTGTTGTCCCCCCCCCCACACCCACTTGAAAAAATTCATGTAGGCTTATCTACTTTGTGGTACATCAAATTGAAAACATCAAATTCTCTTTGTGAAAAAAATATTCAAACACCCTTAGCTTTCAAATGAAACCACGTACTTCTCGGTTCATCCGATTGAAGAGAATTGAATTCTCTTTCTGAGAAGAATATAAAAAATATTAATCACCCCTTCTCGTCTTCACCCACCCTTACTTTAAAAACTCATGTAGGATAATTTACTTTGTGATAAATCAAATTGAGAACATCAAATTTTCTTTGTGAGAAAAATATTATATTTTTTTTTAATCAACCCCCCTTTTGCTCTATCCACTCTTTTGAGTTTCAACTAAAAATGATAACTGACACGTACTTTTTGTTTCACCAGATTAGAGAGGATTGAATTCTTTTTCCAAGAAAAATATAAAAATTATCAATCATCCCCTTTGGTCCCTACCCACCCTTTTACTTTAAAATTTCAAATGAAACCACCTACCTTGTGATACATCAGAAGAGAATGGTACTGAGAAAAATATTCTAAAAATTTTCAATTTTCCCCTTTTGCCCCCACCGACCTCTATTTTACAATTTCAAGTAGAAACATCTATAATATGCTGTTCTTCACGTTGCAAATTCAGCACTAGAACTTTTGGAATCAAAAACAAAGTGATAAGTTAGAGGGCTACGGCTACGGCTGATGGGACCTGCAAAGTTTTGGCGCAAATCTATCAGGGCCCATCAGCCGTATACCTTTCCAGCTTTTCACTTTATTTTTGATTAAAAAATTTCTTGTGCTGAATTTGCAACGTGAACGGGCATTACTTTGTGGTACTTACAGCAAATTGAACAAAATTATTATCTTTTTTGTTGAGGAAAATATTATGAATATTTCTTATTACCCCCCTTTTGCCCTCACCCACCTCAACTTTAAAACTTCAACTAGAATTAGGTGCCTGCGGTACGCAAAAAAAAGTGGCATTTGATGATACAAGCAAGCCATTTTGCACAGTTGTTGTCCACACCCATTAGAAAGTTTTGACCCGCAGCACCTAAAAAATGTTCCCTTAGGACTCGAGATTTTAGAGGGCAAAGGGGACCCCATGAAAAAATCTAAAACATTTTAAATAAAGCCTGATTAGTGAATCTCAGTGTCAACATAAGCATACACTGTCATTTTCAAAGTTAGGTTAAAAATAAAAGAGTCATTTTTGAGCGTCATACAATATATTTTATCAATATCAGAGTACAAAACATGTAACCCACAACCTGTATAGTAATTATATTTAAATAAACCGTCACAACGAAATTGGTGAAAATGTGATTAGGAAATGCCGAGTTTACAATAGAGTATTATATTTTGAAAAAAATATTTTGTTTTTGATGGGAACAGAAACTACATTGAAAAATAACTGACCCATATTTTTTTGTTTAGCCTGAAATCGAATCGTTTGGCCGCAATAAATGAACGAAACTCTTAAATTCTTACTAGTTCTGACGTCATTTACAAAGGCAGTCACAAGTAGTTGATCTTCTTTTATCGATTACGCCCAAACGATTCGATTTTCGACCGAATAAAAAAATACGGGTCAATTATTTTTCGATGTAGTTTCCATTTCGACAAAAAAATATTCTAGTATAATACTCCATTACGTTAATTTCGGGTGTCCATATGTCCATGGTTATGTTTTATGCTCTGCTATTGATAAAAAAATATTGTATGAAACTCAAATGACTCCTTTTACTTTGAATAATATTTTGAAAATGACAGTGTATGCCATGAGTGTATGCTTATGTTGCCAATGACATTGGTGAAACATTTACGTAAAACATCAAACTCGACAAATTATCCTACCCGTAGTTTAGGAGGATATCTTAAATAATATTTCCAACATGTCAAAAAATGCGCCAATATTTCCAATAAAATTTAAAAAAAGTTCAACTCTACGCGCATTCGTTCTCGAATTATCGATTTTCAACTTTCGGAATTAATAACCCTGTACAAAAATGACCAGAAGGGGGGTGATATCGTAACCATGGTAATTACGATGTGACATGAAGTTACTGATGTTACGTCAAGATCCCCGAATTGGTAAACGCATCGTATCCGCCACAGCATGCTTCATTTCAACCCATTCCAAAAGCGAATGCTGGCGTCCACCGGGTGGCAGCCCCCTTGGGGGTCGTTGGGGTGAATTTTTTCGTGGGAAGGTGTATTAAAGTGAGTTTATGCATATCTGCTAAATTTACGTCAATAATATGGCCAATAAGAGAATTGCAATAAAAAAATGTTAATTTTTGAAAAAATCACATAGCCTTTGAAAAGAAAGAAATATTTGAAAATTAAAAAACCATTTCGGGATATTATTGCTACCTTTCAAAAAACGATATTATAAATAATCTACAATTTTTTTTAGAAAAGTGACACAACGTTGACAATTTACCCTTTTGACCCTCTTCCTTTTGGCGCACTGTATATCATGTACATTTTCAATTATGAAACTATCCTTTACATCATCACGTAGCCGAAGTAGGCCCTATCTGGCGTTGTCTTTCTTTTTGAAATCGGAGAATTTTTGTTCGAGATATTCCCATTTTACAAAATGCGGAAATTTTCATTACCCCTATTCACTTTTGAGCAGTTTATAAAGGTATGTATGTACCTACATGGAAGAAAGGGATAGTACAGAAACTTGAATTTGAGCCAAAGCAACAATACTTAATTATTACCATTTAAAACAAAAATAGAGTAATACTTATACACACTTCTTTCCATTCGATCTTCCGGAAATAATCGGAAGAGCCATCAACATTTGATTTTCAAATACGACACCATATTGTTTAATATTAGCATTAGGATAGATATTATATCTCCGCGAGATTCCCTATCAAACATAAAAAGGCCTCTCTGGATCAAGGAGTTTAAAAATTTGCCCCTCCCCTCTTCCCCGGTTTCAAGGATGTGAGGGATTAAGTGTCATGGAATTTTCTTGTCCCCGCGAATTCTCTTATCCAACCGAAAAATGCCGGTTTAGATCGGAGCTACTTGGAAAAAGGGGGTGGTTTTTGAAAGAGTGGAGTGAGGTGGGGGTTGCTGGGGAATTTGTGCAAGGCATATACTTAGGAGATTTTCTCTCCGCAAGTTTCCCTATCAAACAAAAAAAGGCTGCTCTAAATCGAAGAGGTTAAAAAATTTGCCCCTTTCCCCTTCCCCTGTTCACGGATGTAGGGGATGGAAAGTGTCATGGAATTTTCTTGTCCCCGCGAATTCTTCTATCCACCCGAAAAATGCCGGTTCAGATCGGAGATAGGTACTTAAGAAAAGAGGGTAGTTTGAAGGAGTGGGGTGATGCGGGAGTTGGTGGAATTTGTGAAAGGTTTATAGAAGATTTTATCTCCGTGAGTTTCCTCTTGAATAAAACACTGAAAGGCCAAGGGGGTAGTTTTGAAAGGGTAAGGTGGGGTGCGGGTTGGTTGAATTTGTGCAAGGTATTATGCGAGTTTTCTCCCCGCGCGTTCCTCTCTCAAACACAAAAAATCCGCTCAAAATCAGAGAAATAAAAACTTTTTGCCCCCCCCCCCTCACTCGGTTTTGCGAGAGGGGAAAGGGACATTGAGTTTCCTTCTCTTCAAGAGTTCCTCTATCCTAACCGAGAAATTCCGGTCAAGATCGGAGATTCTTGGGAAAAGGGGGTAGTTTTGAAGGGGTGGGGCGGAGTGGGTGTTGGTTGAATTTGTAAAAGGTACAAAAGAGGTTTTCCTCCCGCGAACTTCTCTATTTAACATAACAATTCTCTTGAAATCATAGAAATTAAAACTGTTCACTCTCTCACCTGGTTTCGGGGGGGGGGGGATGTTGAGAAACATTGAGTTATCTTCTCTTCGCAAGTTCCTTCATCCAACCGAGAAATTCCGGTTCAGATCGGAGCAACTTGGGAAAGGCGGTAGTTTTGAAGGAGTGGGGGTTGGTTGAATTCGTGCAAGATACATGGGAATGTGTACAAGGGAGTTTGTGTAAATGGGGCTATCAGCCAGTCTAAACAGATTCAAAATCTTCCAAAGCAATCCAAAACTGTCGCGCTTTGAAAATTGTTAAAAATATCGACATAATCACTTAGACACTATAGACAAGACACCTTTGATACACAAACTATACACCGAATTTTGACGTCTTCGATACACAAACTATACACCGAATTTTGGCGTCTTCGATGCACAAACTATACACCGAATTCTGGCGTCTTGGATGCACAAAAACTTGACACCTAATTGTGGCAGCGACGCCACTAGTTTGTTATATGCACGAATATTCGGGGACATGCTGCGCCGCCCCCATGGAGTGTATAACCAAATGGGTCAGTTTTACGGGTTGCTAACGCAAAGGGGTACCCAACCTACATGGTTTCATCAAAGCTGCCACAATTTGGTTTGATGCACGGTTGCCACAAACCTACACCGGCGGGTATGAGTGTGTGTGTGTGTGTGTGTGTGTGTGTGTGTGTGTGTGTGTGTGTGTGTGTGTGTGTGTGTGTGTGTGTGTGTGTGTGTGTGTGTGTGTGTGTGTGTGTGTGTGTGTGTGTGTGTGTGTGTGTGTGTGTGTGTGTGTGTGTGTGTGTGTGTGTGTGTGTGTGTGTGTGTGTGTGTGTGTGTGTGTGTGTGTGTGTGTGTGTGTGTGTGTGTGTGTGTGTGTGTGTGTGTGTGTGTGTGTGTGTGTGTGTGTGTGTGTGTGTGTGTGTGTGTGTGTGTGTGTGTGTGTGTGTGTGTGTGTGTGTGTGTGTGTGTGTGTGTGTGTGTGTGTGTGTGTGTGTGTGTGTGTGTGTGTGTGTGTGTGTGTGTGTGTGTGTGTGTGTGTGTGTGTGTGTGTGTGTGTGTGTGTGTGTGTGTGTGTGTGTGTGTGTGTGTGTGTGTGTGTGTGTGTGTGTGTGTGTGTGTGTGTGTGTGTGTGTGTGTGTGTGTGTGTGTGTGTGTGTGTGTGTGTGTGTGTGTGTGTGTGTGTGTGTGTGTGTGTGTGTGTGTGTGTGTGTGTGTGTGTGTGTGTGTGTGTGTGTGTGTGTGTGTGTGTGTGTGTGTGTGTGTGTGTGTGTGTGTGTGTGTGTGTGTGTGTGTGTGTGTGTGTGTGTGTGTGTGTGTGTGTGTGTGTGTGTGTGTGTGTGTGTGTGTGTGTGTGTGTGTGTGTGTGTGTGTGTGTGTGGTGTGTGTGTGTGTGTGTGTGTGTGTGTGTGTGTGTGTGTGTGTGTGTGTGTGTGTGTGTGTGTGTGTGTGTGTGTGGAAGCAGAATGGCGGCAGACGGAAGCAAGTCTTCGGTAATCAGGAAGTTATGTGGCTAAGACACTGGAAAAGTTTGTAAGACATTTTTTGACACTTGAAAAATTATCAACTGTTTTATAATTTTGAGAGACGTAGGAAATTCAATATATGGCCGTTTTTTGGAAAAAGTTGTCAACAAGGAAGAAAAAAATATTTTCTTTTGCATAATTGAAAAAACACTCTGTAGGCACTTCATTTTCTAACATACTCAGTACACTGTATAAAATAAAATTGAGTTTTTATCTCTTAATTTTTGAGGGAGAAATACCGGGTGTTAATAAACGTTTGTTATCATATCGCCTTTGGAATCTCCTATCACTCTTTCAAATCGTGCCTTTCACTGCGACTTTTGGCCTGACCAAAGCCTGCCGCGATCACAGACGTTTATAAACACCCGGTATTAAAGATAATTTCACCGCTGCGAATCCAGCCCTAATGCGTATTGCCTGAAGAGCTAGTCGACCGAGTAGTCAACACGACACTATCCCATAATATTTGGAAGTCTTTGCTTGCAAAATAAAAGCACATGGTTTCGGATGGTTTTTTTGCCTCGATCGCCCTTTTCGGGCACTTCTGGCTACCTAAATCCGAACTGCCTCTTGCTCTTGCGGACCGAGAGCTGAAAGAAATCCGATATTATATTATATTGGTGTTTTCTTGGGTCAGTTAGTGCAGCATTCCCGCTTCATTTATGCTAGTTGCGCGGCTAAGCCATTTAAATTGGACGAACCCTGCAAATTTTGAGGCCGCGATGCCACTTGGCAGAATTGTTCTATGGAACATTGTTTTAATTTTTAAAAGTGGTGCCACGATGGTGGTTAGTGCAAACGCTGTATACAGGGTGATCAAAAATGAAAAAATTCAAACTCAGGAACTAAAAGAGTTGGAGTCATGAAAATCACCATGTAGATTCAGAATTTGATGCTTATCAAGATAAAATCAACCGGGTCTGAATATTTTCAGCCGTTTCAGAAATATCCTGAAAGTAGTGGCCGGTTTCATGAAAATTGAAATTTCTCAATAAATCAGTGATTTCTCAAGATATTCGGATAAAATTTGATATTTACCCCAAAATTGACGTCAGAAATACGATGCGATGTGGTGCCACCGTCTCCTCCTACTATTTTCTAGAATAAGACAAGCAATAATCGTAGGAATATTCAGAAAATACGCTATTAGCCGTGCTTTGATGTCCGTCCGTCTGTCCGTCTGTCCGTCTTGTAGTTGAACTCCTCCTAAACGAAGAGTCGTAGCGGTATCGGGTTTTTGAAAATCAATGCTGATTGTCAGCGGATGGGAATAGAAACAAAAAATATTTGGTCAGACCGCACGATTGCAAGAAAAAAATCAGAATGTTTAAAAAGTCGGTATTCAACGCTACGTTGTGAGAACTTCTGCATCGAGAAATCTTGCGAACCGTTCTATATACATGCATACATGCAGCGAACGAAATATGCACAAATTAATGGAGACATCGTTAGTCAAATAATCATTTTGATTCCTCTATTGAAATAGAAGATATAATTTTTTAAGAGAAGGTTTCGCCTCGCGATTTCACATTTGTCGGTTTTGACGCTACAGTGTGAACTTCTACATCGAGGAATCTTGCAAACTGTTTCAGATACATGCATACATCCAGCAAATGCAATATGCAGAAATTAATGGAGAAACTTGTAGTGAAAGAATCACTCTGATTCCGTTATTGCTATAGAAGATACAATTTTTTAAAGAAGCGGATTCTGCCCCGCGATTCCACAAAGTGAAAATTATGTGTATTGACTGCAGTGTAAACTTCGGCATCGGCATAATTCGCGTCAGACAGACGTACAGATATACAGGGTGTTCGGGTTTGGCTATTACAAACTTTGAGGGATGATTCCCCTTCAAAAATAAAGCCGAAAGAACAAAAAACTCATGGTCATAAAATGCTTCCTTAAATGGATACAGGGTGTTGAAGTTGACTTTTTTTATCGTTTTTCCACTGTAACTTTTCAACCGTTGAACTGATTTTGATCAAATTTAACCAAAGTTTAGTCAACTGAGTCTCCATCGAATAATAATACCACGATCCATAAAAGATTCCTGGGGGCGTGAATAATAGGGGACTGTCCCCTATTTTCGCCCCTATTCTCATCTCTCCTAATTATTTTTTGAAATAGTTGATATTTTCAAATTCTACGTTCAATTTAGAAGAAAAAGTTACCCTTGCAAAATTTTTATTAGAGGCTTCATTCCCAAGATATTTGGTTTTGAAACTTTGGAAAACATCTCGAAATCGCCACTTTCCAAAGCCCAAATTGTTTTTCTCTGAAAACGCTTCGTTTCTTAGCCGAAAATGGCAATAAATCAACCTAAGCGACCTAGAAAACTTATTCCAGTTGAGGAATCATGAGTTTTCTTGAGTAACTTTTTCTTCTAAATTGAACGTAGAATCCGAAAATATTAACAATTTTGAAAAATAATTGAGGTAGATAAGAATAGGGGCAAAAATAGGGGACAGTCCCCCGTTATCTACGCCCCCAGAAATTCTTGATGACTTGTGGTATTATTATTCGATGGAAACTTATTTGACTCAACTTTTATTCAAATTTGATTAAAATCGGTCCAACAGTTCAAAAGTTACGGTGAAAAAACCATTTGAAAAAGTCAATTTTAACACCCTGTATTTTTTTAAGAAAGCATATTAAGACCATGAGTTTTTTGTTTTTTCGGCTTTATTTTTGAAAGGGAATCATCCCTCAAAGTTTGTAATAGCCAAACCCGAACACCCTGTATGCATACATCATACATCTAGCGAATGAAAAGTGCAGAAAGAAATGGAGAAATTTTTAGTGAAAGAATTAACTTGATTGATTCATTCTCAAGGAAGATACCTCTATTTTATAAGAAATCTATACTTATGCACTACTTTATGTGCGGTTGCGATTTTTACAGCGCGAGAGAATTCAGTCTGTGGCGTAGGAGTTATAGGGGGTCATTAATTTGGATTTGGCAGAGGTACCTAAATGGTTTCGACAAACCAGCCTATGCTAATTTTCAGCGAATTTGGTTGAATGTTTGGCAAGTTACAAATTTCTAAAAATCAAAAATAGTGAACTTTGACACCCTGTATTTTTTCTAGGAAGCGAGTAAGAAGCACGAGAAGAAGCACATATGTTGTATTTTTATGAATCAGGAATACGAGAAAAATCTTTTTCAAAGTTAAGTAGGTTAAAACTGGAAAACCCTGTAATTACATTCAGGATGGAAGACTACATAAAATGCTATGTAGAAATATGTATATACAGGATGTCGAGAAATTTGTTTTTGACACTTTGTTACAGGTTGTGGAAAATTTTACTTTTCAATTTGACAATTATTATGGAACCTATAGGGAAACCGTTCAGATATAGTTGCCAGTAGATATATTGTGTCTCCCATTTTTGGATTTTTTTGCGATACCCTGTACCTATACATCAGATAGTAGAAAAGTGATTACGAGAGTGATTATTTTTTCAATTTTGAGATTTGCGTGAAAAATCGTTGAATAAATACCAAGTAGCATTGCTCAATACTGATTTATTCCGATTCCACCCTGATTTATTCATCGATCGGCAAAATGTCACTGAAAAGTTGAAAGCTATATTTCTATGACGCAACGGAAAGGGGGAAACTAAAATCTGACGACTTACACAAGCTACAGACTAAAAGATCCAATCGAGTATAGATGTACAGAGTGGATGAATAATCTCCTGCACGAGAGTAAAAAATAACAAAACTGAACGACTTTTTTCATCACCCTGTATCAGACATGTCCACGTAATTAATGACGAGGACCTCAGGAGTTCATGAGAATTTCAACATTTTTCTTCTAAACGGTGTTAACAGCTCAACAATCGAGTTATTTCCAAGAATTTTGTAGGGATTTTAAAATACCCTATTTCAAAAATATCCTCTTCAGTTTGTAAGCAGTTTATTAACTGATTAGCGACAGTCAGGAGAAGTATAATAATTATGAACAGGTTAGATGGTAATAAATAAGTGGGCATCGGCAAATATTTTTAAGGAGGCCTGGGGGGTGGTGTGCTGCAGTGTTGTGCTGTGAAAATGGCATTTTTCAGCGTGTATTACTTTCAAATAAAATGCAGCAACTCCAATGGCATGAGAAATGACGATAAGGAGACAATTACAAACAACCTCGAAAATAATTTTTGAAATGATTTGAGGGTTACGATCTATGCAGGGAGGCGAAGAATGCCCTACAGAAGAATCGAATGGCGCGAAAAAGTCGAGCCTACTAGTCACATTATTTCAAGAAGCCAACAAAGGTCAAAGAATAACAGCTATAGTGCGCTTTCTTCCACGCGTTACACCCAAAAAAACACGATGGTATAAAATGACCATCCAGTAATAAAAATATCGGTCAGGATTCTATAAGCACACACGTGTCCCATGTGTTGATGCTGTGAGGGAATAAAGGGCTTAGAGACGTTTAGGCGCGTAAACGTGGACCGTTATACACTTCTGCTCGATTCCCCCGCCCAAACATATTTTTCAGTCAGTTTCATTTCGAACTACCTAGTAAATAAAGGTGATCCAACTTAAGCTTTGCGATGACAGTGCTGAATATTTTCAAAACGGCAACATATTTGTTCATCTCAGAGTGACTTTTGTACACAAGAAATATATTATACAAAGTGGATCATGGAGCAATAACGACTAATAAGCACGTAGAAATAGAAATAAGTAGGTACCTATGGGTATGCAAAAAAGTGTATATTGTGGTCGTCTGAATTTTTTTGTTTTCAAAATCGAATTTCTGTATGCGCAGTTTGGAATCTGGTCCAGATTTTCAAGCAAAACTGGGTCTTTAGCTAACATTACACATAAGATTGTTTCGCTAGCACTGAATGTTAGCCTTCAGACCCAATTGTGCTCGAATACCTGAACCAAATTTCAAATTGTGGGTTTAGAAGTCGATTATGACAATCAAGAAATTCACGACGACCACAGTAATAACATTTTTCGAACACCTCTATTTCCACTTTAACGCATTTATTAGTCGTTATTGCTCCATGATCAAATTTGTACATGTTTCTTGTGTACCTATAGATATCACTTTGAAATGGACAAATATCTCGCCGTTTTGGAGATATTCGGCACTGGCATTGTAAAGCTCAAGTTGGATCACCCTTCATTTGTTACTAGTAATCGTGTTTTGAATGATGGCATAAAAGAATGTCTTCAGCGAGGTCTTTAGGTTCACAAAGACAACTACAACGTGACTTAAAAACACCGACAAATTGGTTGGTCCGACAGCGCCAACGTCGCAAAAATTATCAAGGGTCCAACAACAATTCCATTGTTGAATAATATTAGGGTGACTGAATTTCGAAAAAGGAAGGAGCTTGTTACTTTGAAGAAAGACATACCTTACCTTTGATGATAAATATTTGACGACAGATTTTTTGAAACAAAAATATTTCCATTCAATTTATTATTTGCATTGATTTTGCAGTCCAAAACAGTCGTGAAATTGCCTAATATATGTTTGATCTAAAAAAGTTATTTTCTTGGGCTAAAGGTGCTTCATGTACAGTTGTTTAAGCGATGATAATAAGAAATTTAACTGTAAGTAGATTTCGTCAAAATATATGACGAAAACCTAAACAGGTGTCCTGGAATGAGTGTTACAAAACTCACAGGGAGATCGGAAATTGAAAAATAATGGGACTTTCTTGATAAACATACTCTCGCAAAGGTATAATAACGGAGATACAGGCCTTCCAAATTGTTTTATAAAAACAGTTTTTTGCATATTGTACATATAACTTTGATTGATTTCAAATTCAAGCCAGAGTTTACTGAGACAAGTCTCATAATAACGCATTTCATCAAACGTTTTAAGGGACGAAGATAATAGGAGGTACCCTCCCCATTTCCCCCCTATTTTTAACTCCCCCCCCCCAAATATTTTTTAAAATGGTTCCGATTTTCGAATTCTACGTCCAATTCTAATAGAAAAATGACTTTACAAAATTTTGATTAGAGGCTTCATTTTCAAGATATTAAGTTTTGAAACATTGGAAAATACAGGGTGTTTCAAAACTAAGTGCCATCCTTTCCACCCTAGATTCAGATTTTCAAAATAAGAAGATTGTGCTGATATTTATTTTTTTAAAGTGTCCCTGGAAAAGTTACAGGCCGTAGGTTCCGTAGAGGCTCCACTCCTTTCAAATTTCAAGGGTCTCCTGGCGACCCCTCGAGAAAAAATCTGCGTGGCGCTCCTTCTCAATCGAAAGAGCACGGTCGTTTGTGCCATCCTACAAATTTTTGTGCTTCTGTCACCAAGTGCAAGGTTCACTTGATTTTGGGACACTAACCTCCGGATTTATACAGCCTAAATCTGAAAAATCTGATCTTTGTTCCAAAAAAAGTTACACGACTTCAAAAATGACCACGTTTGACATTTCCATCCTGTATATCATGGACAAAGTCAATGATGTCGTAAGTCGAAGTCCACTCAGAGAAAACGCGAAATGATGGTATACTAGAGAAACTATACTAGGCTGAAAATACCAAGCTATATACAAACATTGTGACGAATGCTTTTATACACTCTTTCGTAGTTATAGTCCTAGCGGTATGAGCAAAATTCCATAAAAATGGCTCTAATTGTGACAAAAGTGTGAAATTTGGTGTGTGGACTCCTAAAAGCATTTGAAAGGGTTTTAGAAGGGGAGCCAAGAAAAATTTTGATTTTGAATTTTTATTTTTTTGTGACGTCATTTTTTTTTATAATTTTTTCATTTTTGAAACTTCTCGAAATTTTTGACTTTTGTTATTATTATATGGTGAGTGATTGCTAATTCCAAAAAACAAAAGGGAAAATTTGAGAAAAAAATTTACTGAACTGAAATGATGACGTTTTTTGTAAAAATCAAACTTTTCCATTTTTTTCGAAAAATATTGTGAATATGTGAAAAATAAAAAGAGACAATTACCTCTCAAAAGAATCCCTACCAGAAGTTCTTCAAGTGTTTCTCCAAATTTCAAGCCGTCTCCAAGATATTTGGAAAAATGTTATTTCTTGCGACTGTTTCTTCGTATTAGATCCTATTACATCAATCACATCACGGGGCTCTGTTTTTTATGAGAATATACTTCGGCGTGATCGGACAGAAGACTCTTTAGTAGCTTATTGTAAGTTGTAATTTTTCCAGTGGCGTAGATCATGGAAATTCGAACCATTTCTACCCTTCCGCCGTACATTCTACTACACCACTCGATTATTTGGAAAATATATGGCATTTTCGCATTATGATCATTCAAGATCACTTGGTATGACACTTCTTTTGAAAACTAGATGAGATCGAAGACCAATTTATCAACGGTAAAGTTGGCTGAGTGGCCATCAATGGCGTCGAAGGCATGAATGTCATCTCATCCATTTTGTAATTATTGCGACTTGGAACACAGGAGCATACTTACCTATTTATTTGTGAATAGGTTGTAAAATTGTAAATATTTGTATTTTATTTGACAAGATGATCATCCAAAGCCACCTGTTATGACCTCTGGCTTAAAAACTCGGTGAGATCAAAGATCACACGACTTTTTCGCTGCTCAGATCCACTGCCAAACATTGCACATCTTCATCGTTATTATTTCTTATAATGTACATTATACAGGGTGTTTTAGGGATGATAGCGAAAAATTCAACTGTGGGTAGATCTCATAAAACCTTTATACCATTTTGCAAAGTTCAGCCTAATGACGAAGATACAGCCCTCCAAAGTTCACTTTTACCGGATTTCAAAAATTTGTAACTCAGGAACGTTTCAACAAATTTAGCTTCAACTCAGCAAAAGCTGGTTTGTCACCATTATTCATCAACCTGCCAAATTTGGGAAAAACCCAACCAGTGGTGTAGGAGTTATGAGGATCAATGATTTAGAAGCATCTGAAGAAAAGTTGACTTAAGGTGACCACTCATAACTTCTACGGCACTGATTGGATACTTTAAATTTGGTAGATTGATGGATAATTATGACAAACCAGCTTATGCTGAATTAAAGCTAAATCTGTTGGAGCGTTCCTGAGTTACAAATTTTTGGAAATCCTTAAAAAATGGACTTTGGAGGGCTGTATCTTCGTCATTAGGCCGAACTTTGCAAAATGGTATGTAGGTTTTCGTCATATTTTGACAAGTTCTACCCACAGTTGAATTTTTTGCTATCATCCCTGAAACTTATTTATAGTTGATTGCCTCTTTCCACAGACTCATAATAATTGTCCATTTCATCAACAGTGAAGTTGGTTGAGTGACCATCAATAACATCGAAAGAAAGGGTGTTGTCTCAATTTTGCAATCAATGCTATCCCGAACACAGGTACATACATACCTACTTACTTATTTACTTCTTACTTGTAACAAATAATCGGGAAATACGGGCACATTTCTACTATGCATGGGAATGTGGTTGATTTATTATGGACTTCTGCCTCACAGGTTTATACTCTTTATAGTTGAATTAAGGTCTGTATTTTTATTTCCCGATGTTCTGTTTCACAAATAAGTAGGTAGGTATGTTCATATGTTCGGAATCGCAATAATAACAAAATGGATAAGATGATATTTATGCCTTCGACCCCAATGATGGCCACTCAACACTCAACCAACTTTACTGTTGATGAATGAATAATTATGAGTCTGGGAAAAATTGTGGGCTCGAGATCTTCGACCTCATCTTGCTTTTAAAAGAAGTGTCATACCAGGTAATCGTAGATGATCATGATGCCAAAATGTCATATATTCTCTAAATAATCAAGTGGCGTAGAAAGTACGGTGAGAGGGTAGAAATGGTTCGAATTTCCGTGATCCACGCCACTGGAAAAATTACACTCTACAATAAACTACCAAAAACTCCTTCGTCTGATCATTCTGAAGTATATTTTCAAGAAAAAAGAACCTTGTGATGTGTTGGATGTGATAGGAGTTGATACGAAGAAACAGTCGCAAGAAATAACATTTTCCCAAATATCTCGAAAACGGCTCGGAATTTGGAGAAGCACTTCGGGAACTTCTGATAGAGCTTTTTTTGAGGGATAATTACCACTCATTATTTTTCCCGTATTCACAATAGTTTTCGAAAAAAATGGAAAAATGTGATTTTTACCAAAAACGTCATCATTTCAATTCAAAGGATTTTTTTCGCAAATTCTCTCTTCCGTTTCTTGGATCAGGCAATTATATACCATAATATAAAAACGAAAGTGGAAAATCTCGAAAAGTTGCAAAAATTAAAAAATTAATAAAAAAAATGACGTCACAAAAAACTGAAAAATTAAAATCAAAATTTTTCTTGGCTCCCCTTCTAAAAACCTTTTAAATGCTTTTAGGAGTCCACACACCAAATTTCACACTTTTGTCACAATTAGAGCCATTTTTACGTGTACCGCTAAGACTATTACATAACCTGTGACGAACGCGTACACACTTTTCGAAGCTACATAAATTGTGACGAATGTTTCACACTCTTTCGTAGTTACATTAACTATGACGGAGGCATACACACTTTCCAGAGCTACATAAATTGTGACGAACATCTTCCATGCGAGTGTATTCACAATCGGAGGAGTGTATTGCATAACTGAGTTGTGTCGCCATCTTACAGAGAAGAAAAGAAAATTTTCTGACCAATTTTACCCAACACGTCACAATTTGGTCCACAGGTCGGTCCGTCACAGTTGATGTAGTGCGTGTATGTGTGTGTGTGTGTGTGTGTGTGTGTGTGTGTGTGTGTGTGTGTGTGTGTGTGTGTGTGTGTGTGTGTGTGTGTGTGTGTGTGTGTGTGTGTGTGTGTGTGTGTGTGTGTGTGTGTGTGTGTGTGTGTGTGTGTGTGTGTGTGTGTGTGTGTGTGTGTGTGTGTGTGTGTGTGTGTGTGTGTGTGTGTGTGTGTGTGTGTGTGTGTGTGTGTGTGTGTGTGTGTGTGTGTGTGTGTGTGTGTGTGTGTGTGTGTGTGTGTGTGTGTGTGTGTGTGTGTGTGTGTGTGTGTGTGTGTGTGTGTGTGTGTGTGTGTGTGTGTGTGTGTGTGTGTGTGTGTGTGTGTGTGTGTGTGTGTGTGTGTGTGTGTGTGTGTGTGTGTGTGTGTGTGTGTGTGTGTGTGTGTGTGTGTGTGTGTGTGTGTGTGTGTGTGTGTGTGTGTGTGTGTGTGTGTGTGTGTGTGTGTGTGTGTGTGTGTGTGTGTGTGTGTGTGTGTGTGTGTGTGTGTGTGTATGTCTGTGTGTCTGTCTGTGATCTTTCACGATAACTGCCGTAACGTTGACTGGATCGACTTGATATTTGGTATACAAACATGGTTGTTTCCTGAAAAGAGTCCATTAGTTTTTGGCTGTCATCTGCCAAACCCAACTGTCACTATCATCAAATGTCAGAAGCTATATCTCACGGAACTCAACTTGCAATATGTCATTTGAAAGCCCTCAAAAACTGTATTCAGAACAGTCAGAAACATTTTCCTATCTGTCATCTGTCAAATAATAAAAAATGTTGAAGTTCAAAACTTTACCAATTAATTATTCAAAATCTATCCTAAGGATTGGAACCAGATTTGGCAGGAAGCAACACAACAAAAGAGTCAAATTGAGGCCGCAGTTGCAGTTTTCCACCATTCTCCAGTTGGGCGTAATGAATTTTCAAAATTTCTCCTGGCCGTTGCCACTCAGGAGGGGCTCTCGCCGGTGTTTCGGCCAGCACGACTCGCTTTTGTAGCAGGACTCCACTCAAAAATTTATACCTGCTCGGGGATCGACTTTTTTTTGGAAATTTCAACTGATATCGAAAGTAGATTGTATTGAGCGTCGTGCAGGTCTATTTTCAAAGTTGACACGGTTTCG